>OX419699.1:9853520-10453520 GCA_948474745.1 Oligia latruncula
TTGGCTTGGCTTGGCTTGGCTTGACTAGCTTGGCTTGGCTTGGCTTGGCTTTGGCTTGGCTATGGCTAACTTTTTAGTCTGATATAAATTATTCTCTTAAAGAGAATTTCACAATATTATTTGCATTAAATAAATTTCAGTAGATACTTAATACATTTGTAATATTGATGTTCAAAATCGCTGGTTCTCAGAATAATTTGAATCAAATATCATTAAATCATATTATTACCGTTAGTAGGTACTATAGTTGTTCTGTTATTCCCTACTTAGAATTGTACGACTGAAATGTACCTATAGGTACTCGTAGATCTACAAAATAAGTCGAAAATAAATCTCGTTGTCACGTACTATCCTTAGCCTCTTTTGTCAGAACTAGACTATTAAATTATTACTAAGAAGTACTTATTACGTGAGAAATATAAATTAGGTACCTACCATGACGAAAATTATTGTATTCTTCAGTCATGTCACGAAAGCGACTTTTATAAATGGAGGCATAGTAACCATTTAGACTTTAGACGTTTTACAATACCAGCTACAGAAAGATAATAATCAAAGTTAAAAGGGACGACAGAGTAATTAAATTTTGTCGATTCCACCCGAATAAATTGAGGAGGACGACGTGGCATGAATATTGAGATCAGATGTCAACGGTATTATATTTTAAAGATCTTTGTCATCTTTTGTAACGGGAAATAATGGCAATGTTGAGAGCATGATTTATTTGTAGGTGACGATTTATTTATTCTTAACTAGCATCGCCCCGGGGTTTCACCCGGATAAGTGTCGATCCCGTAGGAGAATCGGGATAAAAGTATCTTATGTTTTATCCTAATGTATAAGCTATATTTCTGTAAAGTTTCATTGAAATCCTTTCAGTAGTTTTTGCGTGAAAGAGTAACAAACATCCATCCATCCACACAAACATTCGCGTTTATAATAATAATAATAGGATAATAGGATTATAATATTAATAGATAGTAGGAAGTAGGATTGTTACGCTGTTATTACTTCGGCAATTATTACGTCCGTAACATTATTGAAAATATTAAAATATTTTGTCCATTTTAACGACAGCTACGATTACAAAAGCAACAGATTTATCAAAGGCTTAAAATAAAAATGCCAAGACTTATTTGTATCAGGTTATTGCAAGATTGTTAAAATTTCTTCGATATATTAATAACATGATCAAACATAAATGTAAGCGAAATACCCCACATCAAACATGACACAGCAAATATTTACTATGTGTAAATAAACTCAAATTTCTAAATATATTCAGAGGAAAATTTCCTACTTTATCACGTCTCAAAGAACTTTCTTTCATCTTACGCCCAAAACTTTACTTCATTTGACATTCATGGAGCATGAAGATCTAAATAGTTTCAGTGAAATATGTGCGTCGGTGTGAGAGGGTTTTGTTAACAAATGTTGTTTGAAACCAGTTTTTTAATATAATATCGTGGATTAATATCTAAAGTTTGTTTAAAGGGCAAACTTGGATGGCAATTTGACAGAAAATGGACAAATCGTTGATTTAGTTACTTGTGTGTTATGAATATTATGCTTGCGTACACATTGGCTTAGTCTCTTAACGTCTTCTTTTATAAAAATCACTAACTTAACTTCGGCCCACGACTTCATCGGTGTGAAATTTCAGCCCCCGGCCCACCGTGTGACATCGGGTAGCTCGCTCGCGTACTTCGTCTTCGCATAAAGTTCTTTCTGATTTTTTTTCTTGTTGCTGAAGCGTGTTGGTCATTTGATAGCCTAATAGTTAAATTTCAGACCTTATAGCCTTCTTCAAGAATTAGGCTATCAAATACAAACATATTTTTTCGAATCCGACTGGCAGTTCCAGACATTAGCGCGTTCAAAAGAACAAACTCTTCAGCTTTATTATTAGTATCTAAGCTAGATATAGATTGCGTATAAACTAAGAGACTAGAATTTCAAGAGTTGACAAAGTTTTGATTTTATTAAAAGCAGAAGAAAAAAAAAGAAAGAAAATGAAAGAAATCATTTCATTCACTGTTCAATTTGTTGATTTACAGTTAAATTATTCTATAGCTTTAAACTTTTACAGCTGTGAATATTTGAAAAGGTCAAGATCAGGACGTGAGACCTACGTTAGGTGCCATTTATTTTTATAGGTAAAAGAGTTTATTGTATTTAAAGGATCAAATAAAGCCTTGGGTGAAAGAGCCAGTGATAATTAAGTTTCATAATTAGAGCTTCGTGAAATGTGTTCTTTATTTGTGAAACTAAACTTTATTAATGTTTATTATTTGTGTTTCGCTTAATCATTAGGTATGGGGTTGGTAATGCGCATAATGTTAGCAAACTTTGTAGGTGGATTTAATGAAATCAAGAGTACCTGACGGTGTAAACAAGTTTCGATGTTACTTTAAGGGGAATGCACTAAGGTAGCCCGTAAAATTCAATTTGTTTACGTTTTTTTGCAATTTGCAGGTCATTGTCAGTTTGTATGTTGTCAGAATCAGCAATATCTTGAGTTAGAATGAAACTCTTTGAGATGGTTTTATGAAATAGTCAGTATTTTTTTCTTCGTGTCGCTGGCACTACAATTATTTAAATTTTAGTGGGAAGATGTAAGTCAAACCTCGTCAGAACGGCAGCAGGGTGTGAATGCGGAGCTGTGTCACAAACACCTCCACCGTCAATAGTCAGTCAATTAGGTAATATGAACTAAGATAGTTGTAGGTACTGACCATTTTTAACATTATAATTCTTTATATAAATATTAATTGTTGTGGCCGCAAATCATATTTGTATTTATATTCCTAATTGCAAAAAACGAAGAAAACAATTTCGCGGGCTACCTAAAATATCTTGTACAGACGCGCCGGGCGCACATCAAGCTACTACAATCTGTCAAACTTTAATAGATTTTCAATTTTATCGCTAAATTATAAGGTTCAAAGTTGATTGGGAAAATTTGACAATTTCGGGTAGCTTGATGTGCTGGCGTCTGTACCTACACAATGATCCATTCAATGTTATTCCCACAACGACCAATGCAACAACTTTACAGACCAAAACGTGACCGTCTTGACCGAAGTCGGGCAATTTGTATGTTACGTCCCATGAGCACAACAAATTTCGAAAATTTCGACAAAGCCCTCGGGGCAGTGGGCTGAACTTAACAAAATTTGCTTCCAAAGTTTAATTATTAAAGAAAATATATTGGGCTATAAAGTAGGTATGTCCCAAACAGAAAGGCCCAGTAACAATCTCTTTGCGAACCCTGACGACATCGCAACACAAGATATTTATTATTTCTTTTCATTTATTGTTGCCATTTTGACAATTTCCGCGAACGCGAATGTCATTATGATTGCCTTGTCAATCTCCTATGTAGGTCACAGTAGCCATTTCATGACATTTGCTACATTTCACACAGACTGAAAGAGTATTACGTGTTCTGATTTTATTCACGATAGCGTTTGTCCGAGAAAGCTTTAATTGCAATCTAAGTGCAAGTAAAGTTATTGGTAAAATGATGACATAAATACCCATTTCGAATATTTTCGTCTTTGCAATACTGTAAATATGAGGTCCCCGCCACACTACCACCACCACTGCTCTCAAAACGGTGAAGGAAAACATTGTAAGGAGACCGGCATTTACTAGGACCAAAAATTCGGAGTCATATGACTTCTGCCAACCCGTACTGGTCCCGCGTGGTGGATTATGGCCCACTCCCTCTCACAGAGAGGAGGCCTGTGTCTCAGCAGTGGTAACAGTATAGGCGTTTCTTAGTCTCACTAAAACTCGAGAACGGTTGGACCGATTTGGCTAATTTTGGTTTTGAAATATTCGTAGAAGTCCAAGGAAGGTTACAAAGGTGAGAAATATGAAAAAGTTGTAAGGAAAATAATAAAAGCAACAATTTTATCATCTCATACAAACTGTTCGTAGAAATTAAATAATACGGAGGTAATAAGATTGTATAGTTTGATTTATTCAATTGTTTGGTCTGTCCTTTACTCTTTTATTATGTATATTTCTATTTTAGTTTATTGTCAATACAGAATTTTTTATCTTAGCTTGATAGATATATCTTTCTAAGTTTAGTCAAAAAATAAATTTCTGAATGCATTACAAATATTTGACAACAATCAAATACTTATGTCATTTCTTTCTGACTTTGTGAAAGTACTGTCATTTACTATTTTTTGTAAATACACTATTACTACCAAAACTGTATATTAAAACTGTAATACTTATTTGTGCAATTTAATAGAAAGTTAGGCTTCACAAATGTGAAAGGCAGGGAGGAACGCTGACACCTAAGATTCAGGACATGTCCTAGTTTGGGTGTCAGGAGTTTCACACAACGTGCATATACTTAGCCTATTAATATAAGGATTATAAGATATTTAAGTACATAATGCATTGTTAACCCTTTTATCTCTCCTTATTGTATTAGGCTTATGAAAATAAATTATTATTATTATTATTACTACTGAACTTTGTCACATTATTGAATGCTGAGGTGGTACGAAGTTCGCCGGGTCAGCTAGTTAAGTACAAAATTATCAGCTGCATTTTTAAGAATAGGTGCTTATTTAATCTGCTCCATGACTATACAATTGTTTATAAGATTTGATAAAATTCGGTTCACCAACCCAGCTTGATTTATTCGGATACGTGAACTAGATATGAAGTATTCATAATATTAACCGATCCACCACAATCATGCGGTAAAAAAATTATTTGTTTGCTGAACGAACACTGATAGCAGGTAAAAAGTTTTACGTCACAAACGAACATGAAATTTCACGCAACGAAGTTGCTGGTAGAACCTAGTATATATATTTGTAGATAGGTAAAGCAAATCAATTTTAAATTACAATTCGGTGATTATTTCGAATTCCATTCAATTTTCTTTTTAATAAAAACCAATCAATCAATGATGTATTTATTGCTTTTCGTATTGTTCATTTCAAAATACAGTTTTACTTTCCCAATATTGCGGGCAGTAAAGTTACTGAGCAATTTTTTTTCATCAGCAATTTAATTGAAAACTGATTGTGACGTACAAATTTATAGGTTACCACGACACGACATTACGAGGTTTGTTTATCTCATAACTCATATTCTGACAAAAAAATAAGCAATTATTATCTATACTTACAATAAATCTGTAGAAGTGAAAATTCTGTACATTGAAAATATCAAAAAAATAAATGTTACTAGACCGACACCGAACCCAAAAATGTGATTAAAAAAATTTTTGTGTGTCTGTCTGTTTGTTCAGGCATCACGCAAAAACTACCGGTTCGATTACGATGAAACTTGGTATAATTCTTTAATATCCTGGGCACCACACTGGTTCTTTTTATCCCGGAAAAGTATCTATCTATATATAATTCAAAGTCCTGACTGACTGACTGACTCATCAACGCCCAGCCCAAACCCTTGGACCTAGAAAGCTGAAATTTTGCACAGAGGTTCCCTATATAATGTTGACAAGGAATAAGGAAGGATTTTTCGAAATTCAACCCCTAAGGGGGTAAATGGGGAGAGGGTGAAATTTCACGCGGACGAAGTCGCGGGCAGAAGCTAGTCTTTCCTATTTTGAATAGCATTTTACTTAGTATTCAGTTCAATGAAAATCTTATCTGTCGCAGTCTGTTCCAAAAGTTGTCTGATGAAAATGTAAGCAAATGGATTTGAAAACGTACCTGTGGATGCCAATTTGTATACCCACTTACAAATTGAGTGCTTTGATTGGATAATTTAAATGCTTAAATCATAATTATATTCTATAGGCCGACCGCTTAACTGAGACGTTGCCTGAAGTAGCTGCGCGGTGCGGGAGGGTTGATAGTTGTCACAAGTTGACGAATCAGTGAGCTTTCGTATCACGTCACCACACCCCTTCCGCACCACGCTGCTACCTCAGGCTACGTCTCAGTTAAGCGGTCGGCCTATAACTTTAAATCACGTTAAATATATTTTTCGTTTGACAATAATTTAGGTTAACTTTATATCTTCAATTTTCATCGATGACTTTTAACCACTCAAATGTCCCGCACCACGTGATTACGTCATATGTAGGTAGTGTCCCCGTACATTTTTTATTTTGGGCCGCGGTGCGCCCTCGCCACTTATACACGACTCGTACAAAAAAAATCTATGCAGGGTTTTTTTACACTTTTGTAACAAATTATGACGTCTTTAGGGAGTAACCCAACTCCCAAGTAACACGGATCTGACAGTTGAACTAATACTACTAGTTCGCCACAATATCCTAAACCAATAATGTCAGTAACCGTAGTCTATTGACCCTTTACACTTGATTGATGCTGAAACAATATTCAACGTCCAGAGCTTGATCTGTTTGCAATTACAAAAGGATTGAGTTGAATTCTATTGGCTGGTTCAGTATAATAGCAATGTTTATAATAGCAAAAAATAGATGACGCTGTTAACCTTTCACGCTTGAATTTGACTTATTCATACTAACTAGAAATAATATTATAAACTAGCTTCTGCCCGCGACTTCGTCCTCGTGAAATTTTACCCTCCCCCCACTCACCCTCTTAGGGGCGGAATTTTGAAAAACCCTTTCTTAGTGGATACCTACTGTTCACAAAGAACACACCCTCCAAATTTCATGTCTCCAGGAAAAGCGGTTTAGGCTGTGCGTAGATATATCAGTCCAGTCAGGACTTTTTCTCCGAACTTCTTAATCATTTTCAGGTAGGTAGTATTTATACCAAAATAGTCTCCAATAATTGCACATGAATAAAAAAAACATATACTAAGATTTTTTAATAAATAAAATAAAAGTAGGTACAAGGTATACGAGATAATTATTTCACTGCGCCGGCGATGCGCGCTCGCCCTGACTGGAGGCCTTAATTTATTGAGGCATCCACAAGCCCGGTTAAGCAAACGACAACCTCATAGGTTGAACTGCGAGATGCCATTTATACAGAAAAAAAGATGTGAGCTCAGGACCGAAATGTAAGAGGGCTCTTATAAAATTGCCTAAGTTATCGGTTACCGGAGCCACACATCTGCTTGATCGTTTCTTACGCCTGAATCTTTTAAGAGCGGGTAGGAGGTAACCAAAATTCGCCTATCATCAATTTATTTTTCATGTAATTGATAAGACTTAGGGACAAAATTTAAATAATTTCAAAACTTTTTGGGAAACAGAAACACAAAATATAAAAATTTTCTTGATAAAAAAAATATCTCATAATTACCTCTAATTTTCACGTTTTTTCGATTTATCATATTTGTGACATTTGACAACAGCCATCTATCGTGGTCCATCACACCGGTTTTCATGACATTACAGATATTTAGACTATATTCGATGTAGAGCATCACATACTGACCAGTATGTGATGCTCTACATCGAACATAACATGAAAGAGCATATGAAAGGAAACTTTCGGCACTCAAGCGAGGAGTTATTGACATGTGTATCTTACTTATTTTGACCTATGGATTCCAGACATGGTCTTTGACAAACATTCAAAAGTTCAAACTCAAGGTTTGCCAACGTGCAATAGAGCGTAGTATTCTAGGCGACAAATTGACAGACCATAATTATTCGCAACACCACATTGCGCTCCAAAACACCGATTACTTACGTTGCTCAAAAAGCCGCTAAGCTGAAGTGGGATTGGGCTGATCACGTCTGTCGTATGCCGTAATGAGCTGTGGACCAAAATAACCAGCCCTGACACAGCTAGAAGTCTTCGCGGCAGACCCCGTAGAAGATGGCGAGACGAGCTGAAGAAGCTTAGCCCTGGATCGATAAAAAACGACTCGAAGTCATGGGAGAGGCTTTTGCCCAGCAGTGGGATGATGCAGGCTAACAGTAATAATAGGGCATCAAATTCGAGAAAAACATTCGACGGTCTACAATTCAAAACAATTGTTTCAAAACACTATCCACTCGGGAACTACGATACAACTGTTTGCAACTCAATAAAATAATACGGTATACAAAGTCCAACAATAAAATAGTGAAACTAATTCAAAATAGAATAACAGTTTTCTACAAGGGCATTACAGCAACCGGGCAACTAGTAGCAATTAATAATTCATAAACTCCTATTACGTTAGTCCATGTTTTCTAGAAAATTACGTCTTTATATAAAAGGCGGGCCACAAATCCTTCTGGAATATTGAAGTTAATCTGGGTTAAATAAGTTTTGAAAGCTGTTTAATCCATACAGCAGTTTGCTGCGGCCAACTAAGAAGTAAACTCTTTGCTTCAGCGCTTATTAAATTCATGATATGCTGTAAGAAAAAAGTGCAATTAGCTACAAGAGAAGCTTGGGGTAATGTTGTACCCTAACTAGTTCAGAACGCTTTTTATCCAATATCTTGGGTTTTGTTCGCTGAGCAACTTCAAGTCTGTTAATAACTTCTTCATTGAAGTGTTCGCAATGAACGGTTTTTAAAAGGAAAACGATTGATTCATTATCTTGGTGTTTTGTAACGTCAAAGAAAAATAACTGATTTCAAGTGGGCCATTATAAAGCACTTTAGAACGTAAAATTTTACAAGAAAATAGAATGTTTCGCATGGAGAAGAATGGGCAAGAAACTCCATAATTACTCTTTTAAAATGTTTCACAATATTTTGTATACATTAATTATAATTATAACTCGTTGCTTCATTTTTCAGATATGATTATAACAATGTAGTTTCCCTACTTACTTGGTAACTTCGCACATATTTTAAAGATTTTTTAAAACTATTAGGTGACGTAATTCCGGTCTGACTGCACCTCGGTTGACACTTTGACGTGTAGCTCATTCCTTTTTCGTGCGCGGTAGCTATCGCACGCGCCCTTAAGCATCATGCCAAAAAGAAGCGCGCAATCAAAAATTGATCACTACGCTAGGAAAATTAGAAAAATTGAAGAAAAACAAAGACCGTTACAATCGTCATCGGATGATGAAGGTAAGCAAAGTATACTTTATTCTTTGGTGATCTAGAAGTGAATAGTGAAAATATCAGTTTTGTAAATGCTCTGGGATTGACTGCGAGTCAATAACTTTGACATTGTTCAAAACTAAATTATAAAAGTTAAACTTTAATATTGCATCGGGATTGACTGCGAGTCTTTAACGATGACAAACAAGCACAGAAAATACGTACAATCTAAAACAGATGTAACGTTAACGTGCAAAATCAATTAAGAAATTTTATTCTTTAATATTGCATCGGGATTGACTGCGAGTCTTTAACGATGACAAACAAGCACAGAAAATACGTACAATCTAAAACAGATGTAACGTTAACGTGCAAAATCAATTAAGAAATTTTATTCTTTAATATTGCATCGGGATTGACTGCGAGTCTTTAACGATGACAAACAAGCACAGAAAATACGTACAATCTAAAACAGATGTAACGTTAACGTGCAAAAATCAATTAAGAAATTTTATTTCTTACACTACCCTCAGAATTGTTATCTTCACAACCTTAATTACAAATTGTAATTTTAGGTAGCGAAGATCCTGATGTGGTCCCAGGCAATGATAATGAAGCTATTATGGAGCCAGTACCCGTGCCAACCGACGTACCACAAGACGTGGAATCGGAATCTGGCGACATTCCTAACCAACACTATGCCCAGGCGGAACCCTGTCCCCCTGAGGCAACTACTGGTAGCATGGAACCTGAGTTAGACTGTTAGATCCTGATCTACTGTCGCCACTCGGTGAATCCACATCAGAATCGCCTGACTACGGCGATAACATTCACGATAATCTATCGCAGTTGTGGCTTCCTTTGCTAAGGAAAGGAATGCCTAAAGAAAACAAGGACAAGGTACTGAAAGAGTACCTTGTGCCAGACAATTGTAGGCTCCTTCAAGCACCCAAGTTGAATGCTGAAATCTCGGCGGCGGTACCGGACATGGTTCGCAACCGCGACAAGACACTTACAGCGTCTCAACAACAGCTAGTGCGGGAATCACCGCCATCAAGGCTCGAGTGAAATTAATCACACCTAGCTTGGACAAGGCATTCATAAATATCATCAACGAGTCCGAACGGGATAAATCACTGTTTGGCTCGTTCTTATCAGAAAAAATTAAAGCCGCCAAGGCCATTGAAAAGCAAGGCCTTTCCATAAAAAAGACCGCAAAAGTTTCAAATTCGCCTCAACTTCCTAATACCCGCCAGTCCTACCCGGGAAACTGGAACCTGCCTCCTCGATACCCAGCGAACAGGGGGGGGGGGGCGGGGTGCATACAGGAGGCCGATGACGACGGCGGGGAATCGCTGTCCGTACACGATGTCAGCACAGCCGCCACAACGCCCGGCCTCGCAGGACAAACCTCGGGCTCCCGCTCAGCGTCACCGTTAACGCAGGTACATGCGGTTAGACTTATCCAATTTTATGACCGATGGCTAAAAATAACAATGTTGTTCTTGATTGGTTAAAAAATGGTTATCCAATACCCTTTCATACACATGTACGACAATCAATAATACCTAAAAACAACCTATCAAATACTGAGAAATCAGATATGATGAAAGCCGTTATGAAACTCAAATCTTTAGGGGCTATCTCAGAGTGCAATGTGACTAAAGATCAATTTATTTTTATAATATTCCTCACACTAAAACCTAACGGCGATAAACGCTTTATATTAAACCTAAAAACCTTAAACAAGCTCTCGTAATCAAGAGCGAACATTTTAAAAATGGAGGATTACCGAACAGCATGCAAATTGATACCACGCGATGGATACCTTGCTACCATCGACTTAAAAGATGCGTATTTCCTCTTAGGCATTAGGCATGCCGACCGTAAATATTTATCAATTTCAGCCCAATAATTCGCTAAGAACATATGGCTTTAATTGCATGCCGTTGGCGTTTGGCTTATCCGTTGCCCCACGGGTATTCACTAAGGTTATGAAGGAAGTCATAACTTACCTCAGACATCACGGTTTTCAGTCAGTTTGTTATTTAGATGACATTTTATGCATTGGAAATACTTACGAGAATGGTCATAATAACGTAAATGAAACTTTGAAACTACTCGAGTTTCGAGGGTTTGTTGTCAATTACGATAAAAGTATGTTAAAACCGCGACAATTCTGCAAGTACTTAGGATTTTGTTACGATACCAGGTATCTCAGTACCTATACAATTGCCAACCGATAAGCGACGTAACATCATCGAATTAGTAACAAAATTCACTAAATTACAGCCATGTTCCATCCGCGAATTAGCTCGCTTTATCGGTATTCTAGTCGCCACTAGCCCAGCCCTTAAATACGCTTGGGTATACACTAAGATTTTAGAACGCCAGAAGTTTCTAGCGTTACTTAAGCATAATAATAATTACGAAGCTAAAATTAACCTACCTAATATTATATTAGAGGATCTGAACTGGTGGCTATCAAATGTTAATACAGCACGCAACTTTATGCGACAGCCAAATTTTGACATCGAAATCTATACCGACGCGTCGATGTCAGGCTGGGGTTCTGTTTGCAACAACGCTCAAGTACATGGCAAATGGAAGTCTTCAGAAAATTATTGTCATATCAGTTACTTAGAGCTGATGGCAGCCTTTCTAGGTTTGAAATCCTTCGCCAGTGATGCAACCAATAAATAAATAAAATAAACAATATTACTGCGCATGGACAACACCACTGCGATCAGTTATGTAAATCGTATGGGGGTATTCAATACCCCCACTTAAACGATTTGGCTAGGTCCCTTTGGAAATGTTGTGAACAGCGCAACCTATAGGTCATATACCTATCATACGTAAATTCCAAAGAAAACCGGGCAGACGCCGCGTCTAGAGTAGTCAATCCGGATACTGAATGGTCACTTTCCGATGAAGCATTCCAAGACATTATAAAATATTTTGGTCAACCTGAAATAGACTTATTCGCGTCCCGCGATAATGCGAAGTGTACCACATTCATCTCACGGAAACAAGACCCTGACGCAGCATCCGTAGACGCATTTACGATGGACTGGCAGAGCCATTTCTTCTACGCTTTTCCACCATTTTCCCTGGTATTAAAATGCCTTAGAAAAATTATTGATGACAAATGCACATGGCTTACTAGTTTATCCCAACTGGCCATCACAGCCATGGTTCCCACTATTGCAAAGCCTTATAGTTTCCGACGTTGTTTATAAATTAAGACCCATAAAACCCAAGTACTCCACCGCCTGGAATCCCCAATTGGTTTTAAACCATGTCTCAACATGGTTCCCTAATAGTGAGTTCTAACACAAAAAAAAAAAAAAAAAAAAACTGGTGATCCTACTTGCAATTTGTACAGCTCACAGGGTACAAACGCTGTCTTTAATTAAACTCGAGAACATACTTTTCTCTGATAGCGGCATAAAAATCGTCATAACAGACATCATAAAGACATCCGCACCCGGCAGAGACCAGCCAATATTGTTCTTGCCATACTTCAGGAAAAATACGCGTATATGTCCAGCTACGGTGCTCTCAGGTTATATTTCTATAACTAAAAACATAAGACCTGAGAGTACATACAATCTGTTGTTGACGTACAAACGCCCACAAAAACCCGCTACCACGCAAACCATCAGTAGATGGATCAAACAAGTCTTGTCAGAAAGCGGCATTGATACCAGTGTATTCGCCGCGCACAGTACACGGCTCGCGTCAACCTCGGCCGCAAGCTTAGCCAGGAGTTAATATAGAAACCATTCGCAAAAGCGCAGGGTGGATTATTAGTTCATCTAATTCATTTGCTCGTTTTTATAATAGGTGCGTTATAAACGAAGGCGAATTTGCCAAATCTGTTTGCTTACGATTAGACATACAGACTGATTATTAATTCCTATTAACTATAGGTACCTATTATAAGATTATATTACACTACAGAAATGTTTATTTATGTTATGTTCATGTGATCGATAAGATCTTTATGTTTAGCTCGTTGAAGTTAATTCGAAATAAGTAAATATAAATGTAACGTACCATTACGGAAACATAAGTATAACTATAAGGCTGATTTGTCCATAGGTAAATAAAACCATAATGTTTAAAACCTTATTGTTTTCCATTTCAAAACTTTCTGACTCTTAACATCTACATTGTTATAATCATATCTGAAAAATGAAGCAACGAGTTATAATATATGATCAAACGAACTTCCAAGTGAAGTTCGATCATTATTATGATGAGTTGCTTCATTTGAAGATAATATGATCACCCTCCCTCCCTGACGCTTGAAGATTCCCAGATATAGAGAAAGTTTTATATCATACTCATGACTCTAAAAAATGAGCTACACGTCAAAGTGTCAACCGAGGTGCAGTCAGACCGGAATTACGTCACCTAATAGTTTTAAAAAATCTTTAAAATATGTGCGAAGTTACCAAGTAAGTAGGGAAACTACATTGTTATAATCATATCTTCAAATGAAGCAACTCATCATAATAATGATCGAACTTCACTTGGAAGTTCGTTTGATCATATAATATGTGTGAAACGATTTATTCAATGAATTTTCTATTTCCGATTCAAGAAGGATTACTGTTGTTCTAATCACTATCAAGATTCCGATCGCTGACGTCATTGTATCAAGTCAGAGACGGGCAGTGTGTGTCCAGTTAACCAAATGTATTGACACACAACGGTATGGAGTCATACATTATACAATACAGCACTTACGAATGGTGGAGACAACAGGGCTGTGCCTGACGCGGTGGCCGTTTCAACTATGCAAATTAATTGCTTCGAAACATACACTATGCCAAGGACAGCAGACCTCATTTCTAGATTATAAAGCTGGACAAATTTATAAAAGCCCCGGTAACTAGTGTTTCACACATCACATTCATGACGCACCAGACACATTAATAATAAAAAAAAAAAATGAAATAAAATGTAACCTTACCTTACTATTTATTTAACCAATAAGTACAGTACACGCATATAAACAGACATGAAGACAGGAACAAAAATACGTACAAAGGTGATGCTTATTTCTAAAAAAATCTCTTCCAGCATACCTGCGATAGGAGATGAAATTTTATGACGTCCCGTTGTCCCCGTGACGGGGACACAGATTACGGGGACAACGGTAAGGAAGTTTTATGACATCCCGTTGTCCCCGTAACGGGGACACAGATTATAGGGCAACGGGAATACAGGATAAAAGAGATAATAATAATAATAATAAACAGATCAAGTATCTTGACTTGGCTCGCGAGGTTGTCGACATGTGGGATGTGGACTCAGCAATCATTGTGCCGATAGTCGTGACAGCCAATGGGTTAATAGCCAAGAGCCTCGACCAACACCTAAGGAGGCTCTCGTTGGGCAGCTGGATCAAGGGCTTGATTCAGAAAGCGGTACTTCTGGACACGACCCGCATTGTTAGGAGGTTCCTCTCTCTGGAGCCCTGACCGCCGGTAGCTTAGACCCTGTTCCCGATACCGGTGGGTTACTATTTTTTATATTTTTAAATGTTTTTATATTTTCTATATTCTAATATTTAAAAATATAATTTATATGTGATATTTAATTTAATAAAGGACATAATAATAATATATCATTTATTCTCTCTTCACAATACGATGTAGGCAACGTGTGTAAGAGTAGAAGGGAAAACGAAATAGATTAAATCAAATCAATTCTCTAATTTAAATATAAACGTACAATATAACCATATAGGTACTTACATACTCGTACATACTTCTAAAATAAATATCACTAAAAACCACTAGTACCTACCCTTTAATTTATAAAAGTAACTTATTTTAACTTTAATTCATAAACTTCAAATTGTGAAATTCAATACACTGAAATTGTAACAGTAACATCACGAGCACTGCCACTTAACGTAATTATTCTTAAGGGGATCGGACTGTTTCCCCTTATCATACTCGTAGTAATACAGTTGTGTAATATATTATATTACATACACTATGCCAAGGGCCGCAGACATCATTTCTAGTTTAATAAAGTAAGGACAAAAGAAATTGGGTGATTCTGCCCTGAAGCCCAATAGCGTTAAGATATATACTGATGGAAAGATCTCATCAAGAAGAATATTTATTATAAATGTCGTCTTAGTAGCTAAGGTTCCACTTGAAAAGCTCTTTCCATTTGTGGTATCTTAGTGTGCATACACACGAGCGACATGCTTCGACGGCAGAGGCAACTGCAACCGGCGACGGGCGTGGCCTGTCGCCGACACCGTACTCAAATACTCGTACACGAGCGGCATGTTGTCGGCGTCAGTCGCCGACGCATCGTCGGTTGCAGTTGCTTCTGTCGTCTACGCGTGTCGCTCGTGTGTGCGCACACTTATGGCTATTGCGCTTCAGGGCAGAAACTCATATTTCAGCGGCCATTCTCCTTTTATAAAAGCTCAAGTAAGCAGTGTTTGAATATTTTAGTAAGTTTAGTTTTAGGCGTTTTAGGTTAGTCTATTTGTTAAATGCAAATTAGTTGGAATTTCTCTTTTCAGCCTCGGGCAACCCAGTTCTATGCAAGAACTGAGAAGGTGGATAGCGCGCTGTAACTCGGCACAAAATTTTTGAATGGAAAAGAAAATAGTGCTAGCCATTTATTCTTTGTAAATGTAACATTCAAAATAATGTCAACTTAAGTAATAGTATTTCTATGTTAATCATCACCATTTCTGCAACTTTTTGCCAATTATATAACATAACATCACGCCTGTAATCACCAAAGGGCTAGGCAGGGGTGTATCTATAGTACACATTTTAATATATTTTTTGCCAATTAGTAGCAATCAAAATAATAATAGTATAGTGTACCAAGCTATTAGATCAGTGGTGGTCCAGTGGTAACGGTCACGACTTATGAGTTGTAGATCGTACGTTCGAACTTACAGGCGCTTTACTTTGTGTAAATAATTTCATCACCACTGCACTCAAAACGGTGAAGGAAAACATCATGAGGAAACGCGCAACTTCGAAGACATGTGACATGTACCAACCTGCATGTGAAGGATTACGGCCCACTCCCTCTCACCGAGAGGAGGCCTGTGTCCCAGCAGTGGGAACATTATAGGCTGATTATGTTATGTATATCATATTTAAAATTGTTAATTTATGTAATGTCAGACGAGGCAATAATAATCCTTAAAAGCCAAAAAAGCATCACCAAATTACCTAACCGACTTTACTGAACTAACGCACCAAAAACCGAAACCGCCCGAGTGGCCCAAATGTAAAACGGCATTTTTTTTGTTCGTGTGAAGATCGTAAATTTTCAACTCGACGCTCCTACCTCCCAGTCTTCCGCTCTCAGTGCAGGCGAAGCCGTGTTTATTAATTATTCTACATGCATTTAAAGCAAACATGGAAACTTTGCAACAAGGAAAGCGAATTCTAAAATGTGAGAAATTCGCTGTAGTTTGATGCTGGGATTCTGACTTTGGATTTTCTTGGCAACAGCGCTGATCGTCTCAGTAAAATGTTGTGTAAAGTTAATGCTAATAAAAACAAATGGAAACTTAATGAAAACAATGACAATCTATAATAATAATAAAGCTGAAGTGTTTGTTTGTTTGAACGTGCTAATCTCGGAAACTATCTACTACTGCCGGGGGCAGCCGATGCGATGCGACGGGGTGGGTCGGGGGAGCTCATGAAGAAATTTCACGCGGACGAAGTCGCGGGCATATACTAGTTGTATACAAATAAAGAGACAGCAGGAGATAAAACATACCAAGATAGATAATTTCCTACTCTATATAATTATGAATTCTTGACATAACATTCTGTTAATAACGTTATTTCACAAGTTCACCATCTTGTAACGGAAAAATTTGGGACAGATCCTCACATAAATTGGCTCACTCTTCAATAAATCTCAGCTATGGCGAATTCATCTCAGAAATTTAGAAGTTCGAAGGACGGATGGACGAGGATCTGGACGTGTTTATTGGGGTTCCCGATAGTTTATCTACCTTTGAAGACTAAGAACGCTATCCTGATCATAATATGTCCACGTAAGCTGCTATATAAAAACTACATTATTTTTTTGTACGATCAAAAAACTTATGAGAATGAACTTCTATGAAATAAATATCTGCAGAATTAAGTCTGGGGGTACCAGCGCACCGAGAAAGTATATGAAAAATACCTTTATAACCAGAAATATACAGTAGAAATCTAAAAATTCGCTAAACAAAAAGCTGCAGTTGAAACAAGAAACTTACTACGTTATATAGAACGTCACTGTTTGCCGCGTTCTGCAAGTTAGCTCACTGTGCTTGCTAATTAAAACCACGTAAAATCATATTCTGTATTTGTTGCGGTATAATATCGTATAGTACAAATATAGGGGATATTAGTAGAACCAAATGTGGGAGGGGAATAAATGAAAGTTCACTTATTTATTGTGTTGCCTTGCCAAATCTAACTTCTTTTGATTCCTTTTTTTATACAGCCTTTTCTGTACGTTTCTAAAGACAGGTAGATTCTATACCAGATTCGTGCCCTTGTCTTTGTGTCTTATTGTCTCGACTGTATCCACGAATGTGAGTCCAGCCGTGTGATTCTGTAACCATATCACCGTGAAAACTTAGGTGAAGTGAACGTGGAGTGAGCTGTCAATAGTGTCAATTCCTAGCAAAAACAAACTCACTTTAGGTACCTAAGTTTTCACGGTGAGATTTTTACACAATCGACCGGTTGTTAACCAATAAAAATACAGAAAATAAATGATGTGGTCAACTGGCCCCCCGGGTCCAGAAGCGACCGGGTCCAGCTGAAAGAAGACTGCATTCGTTTGGTTTCAATAGGCTTTTGTATTTAACATAAAGTGAGTATTGGTTTGATAAACTTAATTACAACGTTTTAGTTTTTATTTCCCGCGACTACGCCCGTATAAAATTTCAAGCCTGACCGTGTGGTAA
Organism: Oligia latruncula; assembly: GCA_948474745.1. Taxonomy (NCBI): domain Eukaryota; kingdom Metazoa; phylum Arthropoda; class Insecta; order Lepidoptera; family Noctuidae; genus Oligia; species Oligia latruncula. Next base: position 9,871,441 of record OX419699.1, read on the forward strand.
AAAAATGTTTTGTTGAATACGATACGAGCCGTCCCAGCTTTGCACGGTTTTTACAACGGAATTTCTTTATTATACGTATAAAGTGTATTATTCACATATATCCATTTTTTTAAATGATGATAAAAACCGCATCAAAATCCGTTACGTAGTTTATTAGAAACAAACAGACCCGAAAAGCGATAGATTAGCAGGAATGTAAATGGCTAAATATTTTTCAAGAAAAAACCTATCTTTTTTATCAACTTTACGAGTACTATCACTTGTTTAGTTGTTATTTATGAGTATTCATATTTGTTTATCCTTATCAGAGCCAGTTCTAGTTCATCCTTCTCGCCTGTTACTTTAACAGCTATAATAAAACACAAATTCATTGCAAATAATGTGTCATCTCGTAATAGCAAAAGTATCTTCGGCGGTTATCAAATAGTAATATTATTTTACGTTATGTTGTTTACCGCATGATGATTTAGATGGTCATGGTATCAACATATATCTGAGCGTAGTTCCTGAACATCCACTGACAAACACGAAGAATCATGATAAAATATGACGTCCGTTTATATGTTTATGCAAATTGTCGTTTGTAGGAAAAAATGAAACAGTGGCCCCAAGATACAAACAAAAAAGATAATACGATAGAGATCAAAGTCCACAGTTACGCCACAAAAGTATGGGTTATCGAATTTTCCGACCGATTCTCGTCCGCCAGTGCCAAGAAATTCGAATTTAAAACTCAAGCCATATTAATGCAAAATACTTTTGCTGCGGCAGCTGCCAGTGCGCTAGGTAATTTACAAAGATTGTAAAGTTGGAGGAGGTCTCTTCGATTGACTTATAGCCTTCGAGGCAGCAGCTTGACGTAATTTTTCACAATTCTAACGTCATTGCCTTGTGATTGCGCTACCCTAATCTACTGCAACAGTCAAAGGACAAGGAAAAGAACATTTTTATTATTTGTGCCATTAACTATGACTGTCTTGTGTTATCCCTTGGCCTCGAGCTACACGCTCAAGCGACACGCGTCTTGCGACAGCGACTGTGGAGAAAACAAAATAATTAATTTATGTGAAGACATAATAAATTATTTGAATTTGAATTAACGAAGTTGTTTAGAGCGTGATCACCGCGACATGACTTACGGAGTGACGGTATGGGGCGTACCTATTACTCGCACTACGGAATCAGGTGACGAGCGATTTGGCGCGCGAGTGAATCTATTGTAGGTACTACCACAGCGGTCACGTCGTCAGAATGGGGGGCGACAGGCGAGCGCGATTTGACAAGTCGTATAATGGCACGAAGACGCACGCGCGGGTCGCTTAACGTAAATCGTGCCGCAAGTCGCTCCACCCAAGTTCGTGAACGGTGCCTTATACTAGTAGGTACAGTCACGGCCAGAAGTCCACTTACACCGCAATGACCATTATCGCCTGCGCTATACAGGCTGCGGCGCCTATACACACATACGCATATTTATCCGTGTGAGTGATGTTCCAACGCTAACAAACTAATCGTGTAGCATCGCGCTACGAGTAGTCATCGATGTGGTCAATGCTAGACAAGGATGACAATATCAGTAACTTGTTTCTTAATCGCAGTCTGATTATTTTTTTCATAGTAATGCAAAATTTCAACAAATGAATATAAGTTAACATTAGCTAGATCGGTAACGAGTCTGCACTCGCTAATGTGAACGGGATAGGTGTAGGTTCGAATCCTAGTTGGGCCAGTTTTTTTTTGATGTTTTATATAATTATTATTATTTGTATGTTTTAGTAATTTATTTTAGTAAATTACTTTGAACAAATAGATATTACAATAAAGGTAATTTATTATTATAATTGATAATAAATGAAACAAATTTTGATATGGTAACATTGTAATATTTTTTATACAAAAGAAATCCTTTACACTTATTTATGTTATTACAGGGCCACAATATTTGCCTTGGCTTCAATACTAATATTAGCCTGCATATTGAATTCAGAAGAATACTAAAATAGCAACAACAAGATAACACAAACGCTCGTAACTATGTTCACCAACCAACAATAGCGAATAGTGGAATAATTTATGTAAACTAGTAAAGTAGTTAAAATATGAGGGTAGATTTACAAAGTGAACTTATCACTTTGTTTCAAATCTACCCTCATTTTAATAACGACGCTAAGATTATAATTGTAAAACGAAAGAATATTCGTTTAGTTGTGGAATATTTAAAATATTTGTTAGCAACTCGGCATTCTTATTTCACATGATTGTAATACTTAAAAAATATTTCTCATGTTTGATGTGAGACTCGAACCCGAACGTTCGCCATGCGAGGCACAATGCTAACTACTTTGGCCACCGTAACGCTCACTTAACTTATTGAAATTTGTAATAACAATCATAAGCGGGCAACAAGTTGCCAATGTGTAGTGTTGTCAAACGTTCTTATAGAAGAAGGTCATAAGTACAACTAATATTCCTATGCCATAGTTTTGTGAGATTGCTAGTCGACTTCTGACTGTTATAGTACGTACAGTAAAAGAAATCTAGTGCTCTCGAACATTTTTTCTCCGTGGCAAAGTAAGTAACCGTGAGTAACGTATAGAGTGTGACAAATACTGTTGTCCCCCTGGGAAATTAGCATCGTATGGGAGCGGCTTTACAGAATCCTAAGCTGCAACCTTACCTAGAACAAAGACTCTTGTTGCAGTTCTGGAAAATTAATGAGAAAAAGGATTCTTCTCTGTTTTCTTTCAGCCTCTTTGTCTTTTAAAAGAAGTAAAGGTTCTTTTAATTTTTGTTACAAACAAAATGTTGCTCTTTTCCCTTATTATAGTTAATTTTCTTCAACGGTTGAATAGGCTTGTGGATAAAAATCTTAGGTTTAGGTAGGTTTCATTCAAATTATTAACAATGAATACAGAACAGTCAAAGACTTAGTAGAGTTCCTTAAAAGCCTTGGCAACTTTTTATACTTTAAATCCGATAGCATAAATGACAAAACAATGAGAAATTAAGGTGCTACACAAACGTAAGGCATAGTATAACCTTCAGTTTTTTGGCACACAGTTAGGCGTATTGGTAAATATAGCTAGCCGATTTTTTTTTTTTGCGTATTTTCAATTATTCAAAGAAAAAAAATAAAAACATATTATCTTGATAAATGAATAATTGTAAAACAGTTCTCAAAAAACTATTTTTCGTCGCTTGATTCTCAAAATTTTGAGCGTAACATATTTTATGTAATGATAATAAAGGGAATTCAATCAACTAAATAAATACTTAAAAATTATTCCGCCGAGTCGTGCATTATTTTCATATTTATTTAAAACCGCAAGATTTCTTTTATTTTGGTGGTTATTGGATTCAAGTAACATCAAATGCATCACTGTTTTGAACCCTATTTGTTGCCGCTATTCGCTATTGTCAATTACCTAAAAATTAGTTTCTTACCGCTCCCTAATCAATTCCACAAGATACATCCATGAAATGGATTCCTTAAAAATAACACACGAAAGATTATGTTAACGACAGACCCGAGTGGTAGCAAAACAATGGTTTTAGGGTTCCGTACCTCAAACAGATAAATGGAACCCTTATAAGATCACTTCGTTGTCCGTCAGTCAAGACCCTTTTTCTCAGGAACGCGTGGAGTTATCAATTTGAAATCGATATCAAATACGGCTGCAATCTCTTAAAGCAGTGAAAAAATTAAACTTCTAATTCAACGCAATCAAAAGATACGGACTTTTAATGTTCCGAAATCAAAACCTATAGGGTACTTCCCGTTGTCCTAGAATCATGAAATTTGGCAAGAAGCAATGCCATGTAGCACAAGTAAAGGAAGAAATCCGAAAACCGTAAATTTGTAGTTACATTACAAAAAATAATAATTTATAAACTATATACCTACAAATTTGTACGGAACCCTCGGTGCGCGAGTCCGACTCGCACTTGACAGGATTTTTTTTATAAACTGTTATTTTTCTCTTTGTGATTAAAATCCTGATCACGTCTTTGTGCTGCCGTTGGAGACGTGTTATTCCAAGTTATTAACTCGAATGAACGTCGACGTTTTAATTTAAGTTCTGGGTAGCTAGGAAATTTATAGATATACATACTTAGATTTATACTGCAAATGAATCTTCGGAAAGTTACTTCAGAACCATGAAACTGCATGAGCTCTGGGTAATAGGACGTTGCTAGAAAGTTTAATTAGAACTCTCTGACACCACTAATGAGCTATCTTAGGGGCGCACGTATCACCTATTTCTCTCATAACAGTAACTTTATTGAATGGGTCTCACTGTATTATTGGGGTCAACCTTATATTATTTTCAATTTGAGACCATTTATTATTTCATCCTTAAACATAAAATTAAAAGGAAATTGAATTCCAATTATTCGAACAATAAAAAAATGTCCCCAAGGTAGATCACAGGTCTGCCCGTACAATATCTTATTTGAATTCAAAAAAGATTGGAATTTATTCCACTTACCTACCGCTTCCCTTTGTTTTCCACTGATTATTTTCTTCAAGCCTCCGCGTCGAAGATAACGAGCCCTCTTTCAAGGTGCCTCATTTCCCTGTAGGTTTGTTATTTTTAATTTTAGCCCACCCACTTTATTTCAAACCGAGCTTAAGGAGTTACCACCTCAGATTAAATTGTGTTTGTTTATTTTAGCCACAGTTTAATTTTGTTCTAGGACCGGTGCTAAATTTTGACGTCACAATTAATTGTTTAGTACAATAATAATTACGACGCCGTAAAAACACCTTCGGTACTTTGGTTAAACCGTTCGTTTGGCCAACATTTTATTACACTATAAAGTATCTACATTACTGTCCTAAATAATGATAATTTCAATTATAAACAAATTTTAGGACACTGAAATTTTACTGAAAGGAAAGTGAATAAATAAAAGCTTTTACAAATTGTGTTGAGCATCAAAGTAAACTACCCATTAAAGGGCTTACATGACCTAAAGCGCGGTCACTGTCGGACTGCATAAAGTCCTCCAGACCGTATTTCGGCCACGGCGGCCAATCTCAACGGAGACTAGCCTTCGGCGCGCGAGATATTATAGTGCACAAGTGTGCGCGCAGACACAGGTGCACTCCCTCTTCCCTCACTCTCATTGGGTCGGACTGCATAGAAAAGAAAGAGAAGCGCGATGACATAACGCTGGTAATTTATTGCAAAATATGAAGCAATTATTTAATTTTAAAAAATCTGTTGTTTGGATTAAAAAGTTAAAACATTAGTATTTTAGTATGTTGCTTGTAGAATAATCCGACAAAAAATCAGAATGATTGTATGTATATTAGTATGGTTTATAATGTAAAAATAAAGTTTTTAGGTGTATCTTCATGATTTTTTTCTATCGTATCAAATTAGTTGTAGCATGTTTTCAACACACTATTTATCTAGCATATATCCTGAAGGATCTCATATTATTTTATTGTAGTCGATCATCTACTTTTATTGTTTCTAAAACTTGCATTTTTAGTGTTTAGGCCCTGTAAGCCCCTTAATGATGAGTGTCTTTTCTTTTCTGTGGTAACGACGTGATCTACTTATCAAAGTCACACTTTTCAATGGTACCAACTGAGATTGATATTCCACGCAAGCATGCGTGGGATTAAAAATACGTGACTTCTTACATTTCCTGATTCGCCCTTTGGCACGGAAAACCACGAGGAATATCGTATAATAAAAAGTATAAATTTAGTAGGTTACACTATTATTTTGTCGTGAAAATAAGGAGAAGGCTATATTGGGCGATTTTCAATACAGAGGCTTACAAGTAGGTAGTTTTGTAATATCAACACTAACTTTATAGGTAGAAGTTTGGTTTATGTTTCAAACTGTACTTTAAAACTTTATGTTGCTGTTGTAATTTATGTTGACAGTGAATATAAAATAATAGCATAAAATATAGAATAAGGTACTAGTAGTCAATTTATTGATAGTGGCCACTACATTGATAACGGCATTTTTAATAGGCAAATTGAATATAGCAATAACATAAGAAAAGCAAAAATCAAAGACACCTAAAACCAACTTCATATCCATTGGGATACCATTCCACAGAGTATATTTAGAAGTACAGACGCCAGCACATCAAGCTACCCGACACTGTCAATATTTCCCAATCAACTTTGAACCTTATGTTTTAGCAATAAAGTTGAAAATCTATCAAAGAAATTTGACAGATTGTAGTAGCTTTTTTTCGGATGGATAATCATCAAATGACCCCTCCCGCTCTGGGTGGAGCGGAAGGAAGTGTCATACTCCTACTGACTAAAACCCACCCATGTTCCTTCCTTAGCCCTTTATGTTTCAGCATCGAGGAGGGGCCCCATAGGGCCGAAGCCTGCCGGGTCAGCGGGATTGTCCGAAAGGGTTACCGCTGGCCTGGAATATAAAGGGGAAGGAACATGGGTGGGTTTTAGTCAGTAAGAGTCTGATACTCCGTCCCGCTCCACCCAGAGCGGGAGGGGTCATTTGATGATTTCCCATCCGGAAAAAAAAGCCCTTTATGTTCCGGGCCAGCGGTAACCCTTTCAGACAATCCCGCTGACCCGGCAGGCTTCAGCCCAGAGGGGCCCCTTCTCTGTTGCTGACATCTCTTTGAGGCACGCGTGGAACACGTAAGCGCCGTCCGGCACGGGCCTGGTCATGATCGGACGGTGAGCTACCCATTACACTCCGTCCGCAGGCCCGCGGTGGCCGGGAGTCGTCCCATGGCGTGGTGATAAGGCGTTGTGTAACTATACAGACGCTATACAACGTTTATTAGTAAGGGGGTTAGTAAATAGTTCAGGTTTGGGATACTGAGCTGTCACTAACTATTCTAGACACTATATTAAATTTTCTAACTCGGCATACTTCAATCCGTCAACAACTGCTACATTCATACCATAACCTTTACCTCCGCTAGCGCCATTTTGGCGGGCTTTTGAACTGTTATTACCGGTTATAGCTGGACACTTTTCAATTTTCTCCCATATGAGACGGTTCTCCTTACCTCTCCCCTCCATAATTCAGTTGTTGAAATACTAAATATTATATTCCCTATAATATTATTTTAGGTACGGTAGCCCGGTAAAAAAACCAATATACGCTAGTTTCTTATTCTGTTGAAACTCTTATAGAGGTATGAGGAACAGGGTGTAAAGTTCACTCATACTCTATAGAAAAGGGAGGATCCTCCGACCAGACGGGTATTGTGTCCGGCGGGCAACTGCCCGATGATTCATGTCGGTCCATTGTATCTATGCTAGTTGCGCGGTAAACTCTGCTTGCGCGATGCAAAATTTTGCGTGACGTCATTTTGACGCGTTGTTCGCATGTAGCGTTGTAGATATCGCTACACTCTATATACGCTAGCGAGCCTAACAACTCAAGGTCAAAGTGTTAACCACTGACTTGTGCCCATAGAGATCTCACGGTGCATAATTGCTACTAAAGTAAGTTCCAATGAATACTATTTATACTCGTAAGTTATTTATTTTGACATGATCCACATTGTTCACTTACAGTTTAGATACTTGAGCAGCTTTACGACAAATAATTTGTCACTGTCGAGCATTGTCGAGCTCATCGCTACTAAAAACCGGCCTAGTTTCAGATTTCTTGCTACGAAATACCGTTTCTGTTTCCTACCGTATTTTGGTTTAGATGATTATTCATTAATCATCAGATGAATTGAAAGTGCGAAGGAATGGATGAATAGAAGAAGTAAACTGCAGAGTTATTCTGTAAAATTTTCACCGTGAAAACTTAGGTGAAGTGAGCTGTCAATAGTGCCAATCCCTATTTTCAGATGGAAGTACAGCTCACTCCAAGCTTACTTTACCTAAGTTTTCACAATGAGATTTTTACATAATAGACCGGCTGTATATTTTTTGTTTTGGTACTGACGTTGGAATCACTTATCGTTGCCTGAATGCTGTAAGTACTTTAAGTGTTTTGCAATTTGCAGGCTAAATGTTCATAGTTTAAAGTTGGACTCGAGCAACTTTTAACATAAACAAAGAGAAAACTAAACAAGACACTGTTCGTTTTTTCTTGCTTCTGCAATTTTCTTCTCATTAGGGTGAGTAGAAAATTTATTCAATCTTTAATCGTGTTTTATCCTTCAATATAGTGTATCCAAAACATAATATTACTAATAATATATTATAGTCCTGTATAATATTAAGATAGTTGCAAATAAGATAAGCAATGATTCATAGCGACCACAAACTGTTATTAGCATCGCAACCCGGATATTAATTTATAAACAATAGTCCACAATCTATGTCGTACAATAGCCAACGGCCCGAAAAGCCAATCTGGGCCAAATCTTAAAGCAAGGAATTTCACTACAACACCAAAGGAATGTTAATGGGCTGACACATTCAGAGCAAAACTATCGTCAGAAAGAAACAATGGGATGTCGTTACTCGACAATTCTAGGAGTTTTAGTAAACGAAACTAGCTCTTAGGTACATTGAACATAAAGAAGGTGTTGGATATAGTTGAAATTACTTTAATAAAATTAACGAAACTAGATGATGTAACAGATGACTATGTCGTGAAAAAGTGCCTTTCCAGGGCTACAAAGAAAGGGGAAGAGGAAGACCTCTAACCACATGGATGACGAAGGTTCAAAAGGACATGACGGAGATGGGACTTACGAAAAATGACGCACAAGGCCGAAATAAATGGCGTCGGATGACTGAGAAAACCGACCCCGCGTAACGGGACAAGGCGAGGCCAAAGAAGAAGAAGAGATGATGTAACGGAATAGTTTAGACCTTTTTTTGTATAAAGAGGGACGCAGTCGTTCCATGCATGATTTTATTGTATTTTAATTTTTTTTTAAACTTTAGGTTTTGTTAAAACATAGTCGACACAAACTACGCGATCCTGGCCCAAATAAAGTTAAAATGAACTGGCACATGTTTGTAACAATAGAAAAAAAATCCGTGTAAAATATGCAAATAATTTATTCATTACTAAATAGGTATGTTTTGCAAATTATACGTTCTACTTTATCATAATCAGCCTATAATGTTCCCACTGCTGGGACACAGGCCTCCTCTCAATGAGAGGGAGTGGGCCGTAATCCACCACACGGGCCCAGTGCGGGTTGGCGGATGTCACATGTCTTCGAATTTTTGATTCTAGGACATGTCGGTTTCCTCACGATGTTTTCTTTCACCGTTTTGACGTTCTACTTTATGGTCAGCTTAAATTAATTGAATGAGGACGAATAACCTATTATTTTTGAGCAGTGATGGCCAAGTGGTAACGGCCGCGACTTACGAGTTACAGGTTGTAGGCTCGAACCCAGACAGGCGCTTTACTTTGTGTAAATTATTTCATCACCACTGCTCTCAAAACGGTGAAGGAAAACATCTTGAGGACATCGGCATGTCCTAGAACAAATAGATATATATCAGATAGGTAGCTCGCAAAGATAGCGAGTGCGAGGCCTCTAACTCCAATTCTCTCCAATTTCTTTAGTAGGATGGGGACAGAGACAGTATCAAATGCCTGAGAAAGACAAGCTACTACAATCTTTCAAATTTCTTTAATAGATTTTCAGCTTTATTGCCAAAGCATAAGATTCAAAGTTTATTGAGAAAATTTGATAGTTTCGGGTAGCTCGATGTGCGTCTGTACCTAGCCTCTGATGTCGGAAATTATCCCACTGGAACATGCTACTGGGAAAAAGGTAACCTATGTTACTCCTTATCACATCAGCTATCTGTCAGTGAAAGTCCCGTCAAAATCGACCCAGCCGTTTCGGCGATAATCCGGAACAAACAGACAGACACAGACAAACATTGAAAAAAATGTATTTTGTTTTATTTCCGTATAAACTTTCATATGTATTTAGTAAAAGCTGTTATTTTGACATTACAAACAGACACTTTAATTTTATTTATTTGTGTGTATGTTAATAAATATAGATGAAAAAACGAAACAAATTTTTCATAAACCACTAAATTGTCCAATACCAGTCAAAAAAGGTAGATACTAAAAACTTCAAAACGAATCTTAATTTCCAAACTCCGAATGTATCAATGAATGCAGAATGAAAATAGACATGCAAAATGACAATAGCATTCAACTGAATCGGAATCAAAACGTCGACCTTTCAGAACGAAACCATAGGAAATAATCTTCTGTTGGTAAACAATGCATCGACTTGCTGAAATCATTGAAATGCAACCCACAATGGGCATATGCATAATATCTTTGTAGATAATGTAAGTAGGTATCTATGTATAGTTTTGGTCATCGGTAAAAGAAAACATCGTGAGGAAACCTGGACTTATCTATACTAATAATAAAGCTGAAGAGACAGTTTGTTTTTTGTTCGTTTGTTTGAACCCACTAATCTCTGGAAGAACAGTCGTATTTGACAAAAATATTTTACGTTTGATAGCCCAATTTTTGAGGAAGGCTTCAGGCTTTACGCTGACATCACGCCAGGTCTCTTAAAAAAGAAAATAATAAAATATAAAGGTTCCTACGAACAGGTGCGACACGCGATTATATCGCTTGTCAAAAAACAAAACAAAAGATTTTAATTTGAAAAATTCCAGACATAATTAATTTTTTTTTCCAGATGCTGTTTGGATCCCCCCCTTCCACATACAGTCAACAGTTTATTTACGCATTCAGATTTTAATAATAATATTTAAGCATTAATAGCAATTATTACCTATAGCCCAATAATTATATACCTAGTAGCTTATGATGACCGCAAATAATACAGATCTGTGCGTATTTTATGATGCGGACAAACCGCAGTATTGTGACGTTGAGCGGTTGACGTACGTTAGTGGAACCACAGAGTAATGTGGAGATAGATACTACGCGTAGTTTGACGGGCTGTTAAAATTAAACGCCTGTTTAATGAGGTGAATTGATGGTTAGCTTTCAAGCTAACGTTAAATGTTAATAGTTATGTAGTAGTTGGATAGTTGTGAAACTAGAGTAAAGACTTGCTGTTTAACTAAGTGCTCATTTTATGTAATGAAATGTTTAAAAGCTAATGGAACTAGAAACGGCCGTTTATAGAGTAGAGCTTTTGCCTGTATAATAACTTAAACTCAAAACTTAAAGCATTTATTTCAATTAAACCATTTACAGGCACTTTTGAATTGTCAAGAAACTTCATGGAGACTCTTTTAAATTATATTTTTTCAAAAATATTAGTTACATCATTAATGTTGCATTTAGTTGTGAGAACGATGTAAAAAAGACGTACGCGTTAAAAGCGTCCAGAGTACAGCAAATAATAAGAAAACAACAATTCAAAAATAAAATAATTTAAAATAAGCCGAGGCAACTAAGTGATGACCAGCCCCAACTGACGGCGCCCGTTCACGAACATGACTCAATACAATACCATTTAAAACTGTGGTGTGAATTATACGGACACCATTTTGAGGTTGCTCGAAAGCAAAGCATCTTGAAAATTTGGTTATGAATAACTAGTTTCTGCCTGCAACTTGGTCTGCATGAAATTTCTTGTTCCCTCGACCCACTCCGTTGCATCGCATCTCCTGCCCGCGTTATCACTTCGTTTTCACTTAGCGTTCTTTCTGACTTTTTTTCTTTTTGCTCGGCTCCTAAGGGTCTTAGCGTAGCCACGGGACGACTCGCGGCCACCGTAGGTGCGGGCCTGCAGGCGGAGAGTAATGGGTAGCTCACCGTCCGATCAGGACTAGGCCCGTGCCGGACGGCGCGTACGTGTTCCACGCGCGCCTCAAAGAGATGTCAGCAGCAGAGAAGGGGCCCCTTAGGGCCACCTGCCGGGTCAGCGGGATTGTCCGAAAGGGTTACTGCTGGCCCGGAACATAAAGGGCTAGGCTAGGGAAGGAACATGGGTGGGTTTTAGTCAGTAAGAGTCTGACACTCCCTTCCGGCGGGAGGGGTCATTTGATGATTTCCCATCCGAAAAAAAAAGGGTCTTAGCATGATCTTAAAATAATAGTCTTCCTCAATAATTGGACTATCAAATCCAAAAATAATTTAATTTTTTTATAAATACTGGTAGTTTAAGGGATTAGCGCGGTCGAACAAACTCTATATTATTAGTATATAGATATAGAGTATGTATGCTTGTTTATCATGCAAGGAAAAATCTCTGCACATTACACTACTTTCACTTTCAAAATGTCGGGAAAAATTTCATATTTTTCCCGACATTTTTCCCGACATTTCAAATGAACCTTGGAATCAATTCTGACACATTTTTGACACACGTGTTTACAATTACCTTCGTACGGGGAAAATGTGAACCAATTTACCAAACTTTTTTGCAGAAGTCAGGCAAAGGCAGGACCTATTTTTGGTGAGGGTTTTCCGATTGATTAAAAAGATTACTAATAAATAATAAATGCATAATACTTTGTTTTTTTTTACTATTAAGAAAGCTCGCAAATAATATAAATCTATTCTTGGTCTATGCCGATTGCAGTGCGTCATTTCCAGGTTACCTACAACCAGGAAAGAAGTAAAGAAAAATAGATTTGCTTGTCACAGAAACAATAAATCAATTAAGAAAAAAAAATATTATTTTTATTAGAATAATAGTATTTAATGTTGTTATTAGTTTATGTTTTATATGTTATATAATTCGATTTATGTAATTGGTTTCTTAAGCCGAGTAAATCAAATAAATAATTAAATAATAATTAATTAACCTTTTGACGGCACGGTTGGCGCAGTGGCTAAGCGATTGACTGCTGCGCTGCGTGTCGCGGGTTCGATTCCCGCACGGAACAAATATTTGTATGACCTACAAGTAGTTGTTCCGGGTCTGGCTGTTTGTGTATGTGAGATTAAATGTTTGTAAACGCACCCACAATACAGGAGAAATTCCTAGTGTCGGCTACGTTTTTTTTAAAAAACAATAAACATACAATAAAACAATTGTAGTAGCTCAACTGTGGCTAATGAGACACAATTGAATTTCTATTGTTATAAATCAAATTTTGATTTTCCCATAGTTGAGAGGTTGCGGCAATAAGGAAGTTATTGGCGCTTACATTTTAAACTGAAATATTAGTTTAAATAATCTTCTTCGTCTTTTCCCTCAGTCAACCTTTGGTTCTTCCCATGGGTACTTCCCATGGAAAGAGCCGAGGGTTTTCTTGAAAACTTTTTTCTGTTTTTCCTCATCTCAAAAATTCATCCGCTGTATAAAATTCCAAACCAGAGCCCACATGAAAGTGTTATGCAGAATATATCAAAAATAATACACATAAAAGCGCTGCGTGAGTTGAGAGAGGCGGCAGAAAATAATTAGAATAAATTGTTCTTATTACCAAGTTGAGAGGAACAGGCTCAGTGCCCCGAAACATGTGCAAAATCATACATCATAATACATGGAGGTAGTAAGGGAACGTTCTCTTGCAGCTTATATCTACCTAAGTATTTTATCTTTGAAACTTCCATTCTAACGTCATATTTATCATATACATATCATGCTATTTTAGGGTCTAGCCTAGACAAATATTTCATCTTTTCAGCTTCAATAAATGAAAACCTACTGTGCAAAAGCATTTATTAATTACCAAAACTCTTCGTTATTATTTCAGCCCAATTTTCAATAAAGCACGTCGTTATATTATGCTACGACGTGAAAACATTTACATTTTATTTTAAAAAATCCATTCAATATTTTTTCACGAGTTTAATTTTAGAAAGTAAATATCTGCCTAAAAAACTGTACATTTGGATCGAAATATACATTCATTCCGAAAAAAAACTGTAGGTACCAATAATGTATTACTGTATACTGCAACAATTTATAATTTTAAAATAAATTGAAAATAAGTAAAATAAAAAGTTTTTTTTAAACGATCACGACGACTTTTATATGCGTTAGGTATATATTTTTTTATTATTTTGTGTTGTGAGTTGACACAGAATTATATCACACTATGAATTGGGATAAGAGTAGGAGGATATGATGTCATCATATCCTACTCCAATCCCAATTCATTTGGGGAAGGCGTGACATCATACTTATTAGTACTTGGATATTATAAATTAATTTAAAGCGATAGTAATGCTATAATCATTATCTTATTCAGCCTATAATTTTACTACTGCTGGGACACAGTCCTCCTCTCGGTAAGAGGGAGTGGGCTGTAATCCACCACGGGGACCCAGTGCGGGTTGGTAGATGTCACATGTGTTAAATTTTTCGGCTCTAGAACATGCCGGTTTCCCCACGATGTTTTCGTTCACCCTTTTGAAAACAGTGGTGAGGAAAAAATTTACACAAAGTAAAGCGCCTGTCTGGGTTCGAACCATGTAATAATATTATTATAGTAATGACATAACATTAGTGAATTACTAACTAACTTTACTAGCAAAATTACCACCTCCATCGCTTAATACTTCGCGTTGATCAAAATAATACTAAACAAATTCCCATTTGCTCCTTCGGAATATTTGACACTCGGCGAGAAGTTCGTAGCCTTGCTGCGTAATGAACGAACTTAGCCACTGAAAGGGTTAAAACTGAGAAAGTCACGACTCCGTTACGAAGAAAATTGGTAATTCATTGCTGAGATTTACTTTACTTTGGTAATGCGAGTATCGGAAAAAGTTTTCCGTCGCTAATAAAAACATATGACAGTTCGAGTATTTGTAACGAGACTCAGAAAATTCTGTTGGAAGCTAAAATATTTCTTTTTCGTGGTAATGTTTTGATAGAATTATGGCTAAGTTATTGGAATTTATTAGTTTCACTTTTACATTAATATGATTTTAAGAAAAATGGGTTTCTGAGTAAAATATTTTTAGACAACTTTCATGTCTTTTTCAAGGGCAAGGCCAAGTAAGACTTATTCCACGAAAAAGCACTATGCAATATTTTGTCACAATTCGGACACATATTGTAGTATCAATGGGCAATCATGGCAAAATAAAAATAGTAGTACAAATACCGATAAAGAATCACACCGCATTTCCTTAACCCGGGATAAAAACTCAAGCCAAAAACTCCAAAACACATTGACATAAAGAATGTTAAGATATAGTGACAGGTTTCCAGATCACTGATTATGGACTCCATAATCATACCATTTCTTTACGGAAAATCCGGAACTGATACATTCATAGTGTTTTCTTTCATACCCTAGTTATTTACGAGATATTTTATGTTTATTTATTTTGCTGGATATATAAACTGCGATGATGAAGACTTTTTTTTATTTATCAGAACATTAAAAGAAAAATATATGTCTTTTACCGGGTCAGCATCTCTTGCAAAATTATAATAGTAGCTAATTAATGTGATTCTATCACTAGGTACTGTATAGGCTTTTTCCTGCGTTGCGTTTCCTTGCAACCTCCATAGCATAATCAGCCTATAATGTTCCCACTGCTGAGACACTGGCCTCCTCTCTTCATATTTAGATGACAGAAATCTAAATATATAAAACTCAAAGGTGACTGACTGACTGACATAGTGATCTATCAACGCACAGCCCAAACCACTGGAGGGATCGGGCTGAATCTAAATATATATTAACAAAAAAAAAAACCGACTTCAAAAAAAAACACTACAAACTGAAAAATAACTTTAATTTCGGAAGTCGGTGTCTTTGGATTATTATTTTAGTTTTTTGCCACCGACTTCCGAAATTAAAGTTATTTTTCAGTTTGTAGTGTTTTTTTTTGAAGTCGGTTTTTTTTTTTGTTAAAAAGTTTTTATTTCTCGCTTTTTAGTGGGTCTATTTATAATTTATCTAAGTTACAATAGCCTAATGTCAACTTGCCCATCGCCTTTTTATAAAATATTCCTTTTCTCGATGCAGGGACGTTAATTGTTGAGGAGTTCTCCTTTTATTAGTTTTTAGATTAGATGTTGATAATCCTGGCTGCAGCATCAGGCCAGACTTATGGCAACATTGCATTGAACTTAAAATTAGTCCTGTTTATAAAATGAGCCCAAACACGACTACGGTGCTGTAATTTCAAGGTTTGTACTTTTTCTGATGGTCCTGGCTTCAGCATCAGGTCTTCGGTGTTCCTCAGTAACAGTACGTTTATCCACACATCGAGCCCTTTTCAATGAGCCTAAACACGATATATCTGCTGTTAGTTGTCGAGGAGTTAGGTACTATGCAGACCATCCTGACTGCAGCATCAGGTCATGACTTGATGAGCATGAGACCAAATGTGGCAAATGCCCTATCAAACATCAAAACAATTTACTAAAACAGTCCTTGCCTGTTCGAGTAACTTCTTACTGTTAAGGATTTGTACCTTCCATCATCAGCCCAGCTACCTGAGATGGTGACAACCATACACAAATACACAAGATACTTCATAAAATATGCGAAAAACAATAAGTCAGCCTATAAAATTTGAGGGTTACCCTCGATTTCTCTAAGATCCCATCATCAGATCCTAACTTGGTGACAATGGGACCACCTCAGAACTATCTACTTTCGAACAAAAAAAGAATTTTGAAAATCCGTCGACAATTGGCGGAGTATTCGATGAACAAACATACAAAAAAAAAAAAAAAAAAAAAAAAAAAAAAAAAAAAAAAAAAAAAACATACAAACATCCGAACATAGTACCTCCTCCTTCTTGTAAAGTCGGTAAAAACTCAAAGGTGACTGACTGACTGACATAGTGATCTATCAACGCACAGCCCAAACCACTGGAGGGATCGGGCTGAATCTAAATATATAAAACTCAAAGGTGACTGACTGACTGACATAGTGATCTATCAACGCACAGCCCAAACCACTGGAGGGATCGGGCTGAAATTTGGCATGCAGGTAGATGTTATGACGTAGGCATCCGCTAAGAAAGGATTTTTCGAAATTCCACCCCTAAGGGTGAATGGGGGGAGGGTGAAATTTCACGCGGACGAAGTCGCGGGCGGAAGCTAGTTATACTATATTATCAAATACGCCTTTCACAGTAGCTACCTACGAGCAAAAACATGGTTTTTTAATCAATTATTTTTCAAAGATAAATGTGACACGGGTTTCTTTCTGCTCTTGTCCCTAAAGTCAGTGAGCCACCATAAAAAAACAAGATAATATTTTGAATTACAAACTCGAACCCATACAACACCATTAAAATCTGATTTGCTGAACTTTATGATAGGATTTTTTTTATGGGCTCCCAGATAACATCTGTGGTTTAGTTTACATCTTAAAGCTATTAGGAAGTGGGGTAAAAGATAAAAAGGGTTTTATTTAGAGACCTTCCGCAATTTAGGGTTAAAAAAAGACACAAAGGCAAGGGTTAAATGTATGAGTATATTTTGATATTCCGGAGATAAAAAGTCAGATGTTGTAGGCCTATTTTAGTATAGGTACCTAGACAAAGGTCGAAACTCAACAATTAATTTTTTAATATTTTATTTTCATATTTCCCTGTTCTATATTTTTTTTTAATATTTTATCTTGCTTATAAAGCCTTATTTACAAGAGAGTAATTTCTCGACCATTGACAGGCGATAATGATCATACGAGACTCAATTTATTGTACCTCGTACTCATGTGTTTACACTCATCGTGTAAACAAAGCTTACGAAGCTACCCACGCTAATGGAACAGAAAACTTCAAAACAAAAAAGCATCAGGCACCAAACCGTTTTAAGTATTACTTCCACCACAAAAGTTTTTATTTCATGTCCCGTGGCTACCGCTAAGTATGTGTCGGTTTATACTTAGAAAAACTGAATAGTTGCCAAGCGAAAGCAAGGCAGGGTTTTCTTTTGGGACAGCACTTGGCACTCATTTAGAGCTTAAGTTGGCGGATCATTATCTAGGATATTGGCGAAATAAAGAGCAGATAACAGAAATAGTCACAGTCAGGGACATACAGAGGTTTATTATAAACATTGCTTACAGTTAAGTAATGTTTATAATTGACACTATCAATTTGCCGTGTTATAGCGATTTCATACAACTATCAAAGAATGACAGTTGTGATTTGAATATGCTGACTGTTAAGTTTGGTAGTCAATTTGTTTAACAATTATAATTATATAATTTCCGTGAAATTACTTGCTAATTGTTGTCTAGCCCTAGACAGTGCACTTTATTCCACTGCACTTTGAAGCCAACGACATCCTTAATTTTAAGGACATCCCATTTCAATGAGGAGCTCTAAAAAGTACATCTCATTTACCTTATCTCAAATTATTTTCGCTTGTAACTTCGGCTATTTGGCATGTTATTTATTATTTATTTATTTATTTATTAACTCGACATCACTATCATTACAGGAATTTCCTAATTCAATAGGCTACGCTTCCCTAAGCTTAGTTCAAGTCCAGAGCTAAGAATGTGAGTAGAATTGTACTTAACTTGTTTTTAACTAGGTAGATATATGGATGCTACGCTACGGGTGTCTTCAATATAAACGCAGCAGCTTCACACGAATTGTTTATTAGATCACAGATGTAAGCGCGAACGCAAGCTCAAATTTAAGGCAGATACAGAAGGATTGTGATGCAGTAATTTAGACAGGATAGAAAGCCAAGAAGTATGAATTAAAACGATTGGAAACGTAGGCATGCGTGTCCACGGGCGGAGCGAAAAGCGACGCGGATGTGCGCTGGGTCGCCGAGCGCCCGCGCCAGTGCGCAACCAACCTTGGTTGCGCACTGGCGCGGGCGCTCGGCGACTGGGAGCAGGTCCTTCTCCTCTGTCCCCGCGCGCCGCGGATCCACCCGCCGACGCCTGGACCGGTTCAGCGTAGGGATGTCTGTAGCTCGCGCTAGTGTTGTGCGGGCGACGGGAGTCTGTCCGCCACATCACCCCCTTTGGAGATTTAAAGTCCTGCGGAATAGAAATCAGGGAACCTGACAATGCGTCCAGAACGAGTGGTTTTAGGTACAGGATTTTGATTAGAATAGGGAGGAGGAACGGGATTGCCAGGAATGACAACATCGTTATTGGCTTGGATGTATGCTGGTTTACATCTATCAATCGAGACGGTCACTGGTCCTCTATTTAATTCAACAGTGATGGTCTTATCTGTTCTAGAAATAACTTTGTGTGGTCCCGTATACGGTGCTTGTAGTGCACCTCGCAAGGCATCCTTACGTAGAAAAATGTGGGTACATTTTTGTAGGTCTTCATGAACAAAGGCTGATTTATTTGAATGTCTAGAAGCAGGTTGTGGTCTGAGCTCAGACATGTGGGCTCGTAGTTGAGAAACGAAATCTGGTTGTGTAACTGGCTGTGTTTTAGTGGAGTGAATGAACTCACCAGGGATCCTCAATGGCTCACCATATACCATCTCGGCTGCTGAGCATTTGAGATCTTCTTTCCACGCTGTCCTGATGCCGAGAAGAACCACGGGGAGAATGTCCGTCCATCTCTTCTCGTCATGCGCCATGATCGCGGCCTTCAGGGTGCGATGTAACCTCTCGACCATGCCATTCGCAGCAGGATGGTAGGAAGTTGTGTGGCGCAGCTGGACTCCACAGAGATCTGTCAAAGCCTTGAAAAGGTGGGAGGTAAACTGGCGGCCTCGGTCTGTTGTCAAAATCTGTGGACAACCAAAACGTGAGATCCAGGTGTCACAAAAACCTTTTGCTACTGTTTCCGCTGTGATGTCCTTGAGAGGGAGAACTTCTGGCCAGCGGGTATATCCATCAATTGCTGTGAGACAGTACTTGTAGTCGTCTGAAGAAGGGAGTGGGCCAATCAGGTCTATATGAACGTGGCTAAATCGTTCTCCTGGAAGTTGGAAGTTGCTCAAAGGGGAAGAAGTGTGCCGTTGTACCTTACTTCTTTGACATGCTTCGCAGGCTCTGACCCAGGCACGACAATCCTTGCGCACGGAGGGCCAGACGAACCTTTCTGTGATGAGTTTGATGCTGGATTTGGTTCCTGGGTGGCTCATGGAGTGAAGAGAGTTGAAGACCTGTCGACGCAACTCCTTAGGAACATAAGGACGAGGCCTCGACAGAGAAACGTCACAATAGAGTGTGTAACTGGTACCTGGCACTGGGACTTTCTCTATTTTCAGGGAAGAAGAACCAGAGGAAATGAGTTCCTGCAATTCTGCGTCATCCTGCTGTATGTGTGCCAGTGTAGCTGTGTCTGGAGGTGAAGAAATGGTTTCGATCCTCGAGAGTGTGTCAGCTGGGATGTTGTTCTTACCAGGGATGTGTCGGATGTCCGTCGTGAACTGTGAGATGTAGTCCAAGTGGTTGAACTGTCTCGGCGAACAGTGACGATCCTTCTGATCAAAAGCATAAATGATAGGTTTGTGGTCAGTATAAATCACGAAATGCCTACCTTCGACCATGTGACGGAAGTGTTTCACGCTTTCATAAATTGCTAACAGCTCCCTGTCATAAGCACTGTACTTCTGTTGAGCCTTATTCATCTTTTTAGAATAGAAAGCAAGTGGCTGGTACTCCTCGTCTACCAGCTGTTGGAGAACTGATGCTACCGTAGTTGATGAGGCGTCAGTGACGAGAGCAAGTGGCGCGTTATGAACAGGATGGGACAGAAGTGTACATTTGACTATACTAGCCTTATAGGTGTCGAAAGCTTGAAGAGTCTCTGTTGTCCAGGTGAGTGGTTGTGAGCCTTTTACCTTAGGTCCAGCGAGCATGTCGTGTAGAGGAGCTTGATCCTCAGCAGCGTGTGGGATGAAACGTCTGTAAAAATTCAACATTCCTAAAAATCTGCGTAAGCCATTGACGGTTTTTGGAGGTGGGTAGTCCTGTATGACCTGCACCTTGTCTTCCATGGGGCGCGTGCCATCTTCAGAAATGGTGTATCCAAGAAATGTTACCTCTTTTTGACCAAAACTGCATTTGCTCTCGTTGATAAGTAAGCCATGGTTGTGTAGTCGCTCAAAAACTTGTTGGAGATGGTCCAGGTGCTCACTGTCGCTTCTGGAAAATATTAGAATGTCATCGATATATGAATAACAGAAATCCAGGCCCCGAAGCACTTCGTCAAGGAACCTCTGGAAAGTCTGTGCTGCATTCCGTAGTCCGAATGACATCGATGGAAATTCGAACATCCCAAACGGTGTCGTGATCGCTGTTTTGGGAATATCCTCTGGAAAAACCGGTATCTGGTTATATGCCTTCACCAGATCGATTTTGGAGTACAATTTGCATCCTGCTAGCCTGTGGGAGTAGTCCTCAATATGCCTGATTGGATACCTATCTGGAATTGTGCGTGCATTGAGGGCACGGTAGTCTCCGCAGGGTCTCCAACCATCCTTTTTAGGTGCCAGGTGCAGTGCAGATGCCCAAGGTGAGTCTGATGGACGAGCAGTGCCATCGCGAACCATGACGTCAAACTGTTCCTTGGCTATCTTCAAACGATCCGGTGCAAGTCGTCGTGGTCTGCAGAATACTGGTTGGCCTGGCGTGGTGTGTATGTAGTGTACAGTAGAGTGTTTGATCTCTCGATATACACCGGATGGCTTTGTTAAAGTTGGATATTGAGCCAATAGCTTATGGTACTCACTGTTACCGGAAATCACCTTGATGCTTGACACGTGGCATTTTCTGAGCGATCCTGCTGTTGTCAATGTGGTCAGGCTGTCTAGTAACCGACTGTTTCTGCAATCAACAAGAAGGCCATAATGTGAGATAAAGTCAGCTCCAAGGATAGGCTTGTCCACGTTCGCTACCACAAAATTCCAAGTAAAATCTCGCCGCAGTCCTAGGTCTAGGTGTAAATTCAAAGTGCCGTATGTATGAATAATGGTGCCGTTTGCTGCTGTGAGACTGTAGTCGGTTGGATTTCTAGCTTGACGTAGAAACCGACGTGGCAGTACACAAAGGTCGGAACCGGTATCGATTAGGTATTGCACTTTGGTTTTCCTGTCTGTGACGAATAGGCGGCTGGTAGCCCGACAGTCTTCGGCCGCTTCTACTGACTGCCGTGGGTGTTTCCCGACTTGAAATTGCACGGGGCTGTACATTTGCGTGCCTTGTCACCAAAACTATTATGGTACCAACACATACCTGGTGTCCGGTTTTGGCTCCGACCTCTGCTCCTCGATCGTCCTGAAGAACGGCTGGATGAGCGTCCACGGCTACGGCCACGATCCATGGTAAGCTGAGAAATCTGACGTGACAGCTCTGACTGGATGCGTGATGTAATCAACTGGTCCATGCGCTGCATTAAACTGTCAACACTAAAAGAGGCGCTGGCTACCTGGTTTGACGATGGGGATACCTCGCAAATCTTATCCGCGAGCTCTGCGACGTCATCAAGGCTAGCAGTAGCCTGAGACATAATGATAGCCTGCACATGCTGCGGCAGTCGGCTCGACCACATGTTACGCAAAAATTCATCTGTAATCCCCCCGTCGGCTAGGGTTTTGAGGTGACGTAAAAATTGCGACGGCTTACGGTCACCTAATTCCTCGTGGGACAACAGCTGGCTTATTTGGTATTCTCTAGAAATTGAGAGGCGTTTCGTTAGTTCTTGCTTTAATTTCACGTATTTATCCGTGCGCGGCGGGTTCTTTATGAGGTCTTTCACTTCCTTTACATACCTTTGATCAAGTTGGGAAACGACTTGGTTGAATTTTGTTGAATCATCCTTAACGCCAGAAACAGCAAACTGTGCCTCCACCTGGGCAAACCACACGTCCGGGTCTTCTGCCCAAAATGGCGGCAACCGTACGGCCACGCGGTCGACATAACCGGAAATGGAGGCGTCGACGTCGCGAGTATCGACGTCCTTCGGCTGTGCTCCGGACCCCGGCATTGTATTTCCATCTGTCGGCATCTTGCTACCGGCGCGGCACTCGAGATCGTGTTCTTATAACACACAGGCGGGTCACCAATATGGATGCTACGCTACGGGTGTCTTCAATATAAACGCAGCAGCTTCACACGAATTGTTTATTAGATCACAGATGTAAGCGCGAACGCAAGCTCAAATTTAAGGCAGATACAGAAGGATTGTGATGCAGTAATTTAGACAGGATAGAAAGCCAAGAAGTATGAATTAAAACGATTGGAAACGTAGGCATGCGTGTCCACGGGCGGAGCGAAAAGCGACGCGGATGTGCGCTGGGAAGGTTGGTTGCGCACTGGCGCGGGCGCTCGGCGACTGGGAGCAGGTCCTTCTCCTCTGTCCCCGCGCGCCGCGGATCCACCCGCCGACGCCTGGACCGGTTCAGCGTAGGGATGTCTGTAGCTCGCGCTAGTGTTGTGCGGGCGACGGGAGTCTGTCCGCCACAGATAATATAGATGTTTCCATATTTTAAAGAAAGAAGGTTGAGATCAAGGGTTCATAGTGTAAGGCTACGTATTACGCACTGAAAGTTGGCTTGCCTAGTGCTTCGAGCCTAACGAGTCGCTTTGCGAGCAGCGAAGTGAAACGAACTCTCTAGAATTTTCGCAAACGGCCGCACTGCGCGCTTGGTGCCTTTGCTAGTCACCCATCGTGTATGTAAGGATGGTAAGCAAGGACGTACCTGTCAGTGCGTACGTAACCTTAAAGTATTTTTCTTATTAAAACATTTTCCCGTTATATAACATTTGGCTAGTTTAGTTTCATCAAAGTAATAGCTATAATGTTATCCCAACTTCAAAATATTTGCAAACAAATATCGGATCCGAACCAATTATCTAATGGAATAATTTGGTATATACTCGTACACAAAAGCGAATCTCGAAGAAACGTAGCTTTAAAAAAGAAAAAAAGTGCATATGCTGAAACATCAAACGTAAGGTGTATGTTTTACCAAACAAGCCACACCACATCGAATCGGATAAGTCTACAAAGGAAACACAAAAGTATCGCTCCCTTTGTCACGTGTCAAAACTCAAAGCTTTTTTCCTAAAATGGAATGATAAAACAACATTTCGGTTTAATCCATTCAGAATTTCAGGCACGATAAAATGTTGACCTTAGATTAACATAATGGATAATGTTAAAAGGGACTGTGAAATACGTTATCTACAAATGCATGGAATAAAGGATGCAAAGGGATTTCCCTTTTTCGTGGACACGGGTTTAACTATTGTTGTATAACAAAGACTTCGATTTAAATAAATGTATTCGCCCTTCTTTACATTTGAAAAAATATCCGTTTTATTTGCCTATCCAGTCTCTAGCTTTATTTTTTTTAGTGCTATTCTAGTTTACAAAATGTTATTTTATATTATTCATAGATACGTTTAGAAATAAGATAGCAGATGAATAAAAGCATGCTTCGGTTTACTTATTATTATTCTAAACCCAGGTTTTCTCAATCTTCAGATTTAATAAAAATGTTTTAGAATAAGCTGAAGCCTTAGCTGTATTTTTAGTCAAAATAACAAAAAAATGGACTCCTACCAAAAACAACTGGTAAGTCTACATTTGGGAATATTACTCCACAATTAAGTTGTATATTTAACTAAAAAAAATGTAAGCTACTAAAAATTAAATCTATTTTATGCACCAGTTTTAGATTAAAAACCTTGAAAGTAAATTATAATGGTTTAACAAAAAAAATATATAAATCTGGACTAATCTTGACCGAGCGAGATCAATACTCATTGCTACTGTATTTTACAAACGCATTTGTCTTGCAGTGGGATTTTTTCTAGGTTGGTCAGCTCCGCGCGTATCTATGTAATACGATACAATAGAAAATCAATTGTGTCTCATTAGCGGAGCTTGAGAGGTTAAAATAACCATGAAAGGTCGTTTAATAGTTTTAAACCAACCTGCGCAATGATTCCTCAAGTACCTAGGTACCTACTATAGCAAATACTCTGGTAACAAAGTGTAGGTTTTCTTGTACGCACATTAAGTTTTCAAGTCACTCATCTTAAGTGTACAAAGTTTCAGTATTTTTAGGTCGACAAGCAGATTTTTTTGAAGATCGTAAAAGATAAGGATGAAAAGAATCATCTTTTTATGTTGCTACTTCAGCAAGAAATTCTTTAATCTTTCTTATCTTGAAAAACGCAAACATTTTTTGCAGCCTTAGAACAAAAACTAGGTCTTATGGGTTTTGATTAAACCATAAAGAAGAACGGGGTAATATCCTCAATGTGGTACGAGGACGAAAACACGGTGACTTGATTATAGTGGACTGTATTATAATATTCGACAAGACAAAACAAACGGTAAACAATATGATTTAAAATGGCGAGAAAAAGCAATATGCAATCGTTCAGTAGCGTGGACGATGACGCAGTCTTGTGCCGGCCGGTGCGCGCCCGCACGTCGAGCGCCCCCTCCGCGACCGCAGCTCCCCCTCCCACGCCCGCGGTCGCCCGCAATGGAAAATATTTTAGTTAAAATCAGAACAATACGATCAGTGCAAGTTCTATATTGATTGAAATAACACAAAGGGCTGGAGTAGTTAAGTTCCGGCTTTAGGTTCTGCATTGGCTCTTAACAGAGCCATTTGAGAGGGTTCTTGAGAAAGACAGTTTCGTGCCATCGTGGTGAAAGGATTAGTCACCTAGACCCTGCGTTACCGAGTGCTAGGTGTCCAGAGTGCGCCGGACGTTTGTGGGATTAAGTACAATAGGTACAGATTTCTGACGACTGCTGTGCCACCAAAGACGTCGTGGAAGTGGCGAAGTTTTGAGCCAACAAGATTTAAAATACAGTCATGCCAGAGACACGAAGAAGAAGAAGTGCAAGTTCAATATGGCGTTGATATAAAGCTTGACTTTTTTATATGACTCGTACCTACATGAACTTGATTTAACAAAATTGTGATTCAGTCTGACCAAATCCATAATCACATTAATAAATCTAGCAAAACCAATAGTTTATAGCCCAAATCTAGATTTGTGAAATACCAGAGCCAAATCCATAAACATGCCAAGATTTATTAGAATTGTCAAAAATGGAATTCAAATCAAATCTGGTCGTTACAAAAGTTGTATGTTATATTGTAAAGCACACTCGGCTCGAAACCTGGATGCCGTGCGTTTTACGATTTGTTTGACACGAATGAATATTGACGTGAATTATTACCAGCCGTACATCTACGCCGGATAGATGGGCCTGTTTTTATGACGAACGGAATACGATATTACGTCGAGTGAAAAAAACTGTGATCCCTTTCATAGGGATTTATTGAATTACGTAGTATTCTACAGAATTGTATATTTCCTAACACTCATTTAGCTCTTGTAATTGGTATTATCCGCCTGAAAGAGAAATCTTTATCAGTGTAACCCGCATCAATGTCGTGCTAAACATACCTGTCTAATACAGATTGTTTGTCCCGGAAAGGATTTTCTTTGTGCTCTTGTGAATTTGACAGAGAAATTTGATAGATTTGGCTTACACACTGTAGTAAAGGTAAAGGGATTTATGTAGGAATTTACAGTTAAAAAACAGTTTCCGTAGACTGTTGCTACGGCGGCGTAGCCAATGACAGTGCTACGCGAGCTACGCTGTCGTAGCAGAAGATCGATGCGGTTTGGAATCGATCATAAAATTATGTAAACTTTATGCGTGTTGTAGACCAAGAGCTGAGCTAAGTTAGTCTAGCTTAGCTCGCATAGTTGATGTAGTTTTTCATACTTGTTTACAGACCACAAAATATGCCACATGTATGAAAAACTGGCTCAACTATGCAAGCTAAACTAAACTAACTTAGCTTAGCTCTTGGTCTGCAACCCACATTATGGTCCAGCGAACATGGTATTTGTTATAATAGTTACTATATCATCTAAACAGAACAAATTATATTATCGTACAAACATCGTCGTCGCCTGTTTATATCCACAAGTTGAAAGTCTCTAAAATAAAATACTGTTTCAATTAAAAAATACTTTGAACACTTCAAACCATACTGTTGCGCGCCACAATTAATGCCTGGTACATGGTGACATTAGTTACCACTAGCGCCATCTAGTATCGAGTAGCAGAACTAGTCGAGTCATGATCGTTCTAGAAAATTCGATACTAGAACTTTGTAGAACTTTCTCGAACTATCGACACCTACCTACCTACCTACCTACCTAGTCGGTCGGGGCCGGTATGTACTCGAACATTCTAGATGTTTCTACAATGGAAGGTTCTAGAACTATCTGCGGCACTATATAAGGCCGGGATGCGTGACGACCGACACAGTTTGGATAAAGCGACAAGAGCGAAAACATCTAAGCGATATTCAAGTGCGAATTAAGAGTGATCAGTAGTGTGATTGTGTTCTTTTAATTAGTGTTTTGAGTTGTAATTAGTGTTGTCAAATAAATTGTTATTTTTGGTTATTAAAATCGGCAGTTTTTATTGTCACGAACCCGAAGCTCGTAACAATTGGTGTCAGAAGCAAGGATTATGCCGGTTTTACCCAAAGACGACATGGAGGGTATCCGTACCCGGAGTCAACGACAGCAGGAGACGGACCAGAGGCGATTCGGTGGAGCAACGCCACAGAGGTCGGAAGGCCAGCTGCCGACCACGGAGGCCGGCCCGTCCACAGCTGCTCCAGCATCACCAGCACCAGATTTGGCTGCTCTGATGATGATGCTGCAGGAGCAGGCCCGCCGACAGGAGGAACAAGCCCGTCGACAGGAGGAGCAGGCTCGCCGACAGGAGGAACAGGCTCGTCGGCTGGAAGAACAGCTCCAGCATGATAAGGAGGAACAGGCCCGCCGACAGGAGGAGCAGTCGCGCCGCCAGGAAGAGCAGATGCTCCTTATGAAGGACCTTCACGCTACCTTCGGGAAAGACATGAAGGAGGTGAAGGATAAGGTTGCTCAATATGACAACCGCCTGTCGGAAGCTGAAACCCGAATCGACCAAGTGAATAATCGGGTTGACAACGTGATGGCTGACGTGAAGAAAACCGTGATGGCTGACGTGAAGAAAACGCTGGATTACCTTAAACTTGATGATGGAATCGCAGCTCCCGTAGCTATAACACCTTCGCTACGTGGATTCAAAGTGCCACCCTTCGACGGAACTTCTTCCTGGTCGGCCTACAAAATCCAGTTTGAGGCTGTCATGAAGGCGAACGGGTGGAATAAAAGTCAGGCCATGACTGCCCTCACCCTAGGCCTGCGCGACCAGGCCTTAACCGTTCTGGAAGCTCTCGGTAAGGAAGTGACTTACGAGCTGCTCCTTGAGGCATTGGAGGCTCGGTATGGCGACGCTCACCTGGAACACGTGTTTCGTGCGCAGCTCAAGGATCGCGTGCAACGCAGTAACGAAAACCTGCAGCAGTGGGCCCTTGAAGTGGAGAAGCTGGTTCGCAAAGCTTACCAGTCCGTACCTGCGCTTATTGATGGAAACCTGGTGCAGGCATTCATCGACGGCATCCGCGACCTTGAAGTGAGAGCTGCTGTGAGGCTGGGTCACCACGGGACGCTTAAGGACGCCTTGGCCCATGCACTGGAGGTGGAAGCTGTGCGGCAGGATTATCGTTCCCATCGCGTCAGGGAGGTTGCAGCGGCTACAGTTCGCGACCGCAATAAAGGATACAGCCCTAGGTGCTACGGCTGTGGGGAAAAGGGCCACCTTCGATCCAGTTGCCCTAAGCGAACTGCAGAAAGAGAAGACGGCCGATCTCCAGAGAGCAGTACGGCTAACAGCACCACCCAGCATCAGCAGCAGGGAAACGAGTAATAGCCAGGACTGCGGGGCGGGTGCTGGCTGATGTTCAAAGAGCCCCAAGGGTTTCGATCACACAAACCCATGACGGGAACAGCCTAATCATCAAGGGCGAGGTCAACGGAACGCCGTGTAAGCTGACCATAGACACTGGAGCTTCTCGCACGGTTGTCAGTTCCCAACTTACAAGTCGGTCCCTTGGGGACTCCGCATACAACCGGGAACGCATTAATTTGGTAACAGCCACCGGTCAGCGCATACCCGTCCATGGAGAGAAGAAAATGGAGTTGAAGCTAGGCAACAGAATCTACCTGCATAATGTCATCGTGGCCGATATAATGGACGATTGCATCCTGGGCCTTGACTTTATGAGGAAGAATTGTTGCGAGATTGACGTCAAGCAAGGTGTTTTGAAATGTGGACAAGAGGAACTTTTCGTGGAAGGGGCGTTGCCAGGTAATGTGTACAGCCTTAAGAAGATTGTTCTTCCGCCGAGATCGGAAACGATTGTGCCGGTTAGTCTTCCTCGGAATCCTGGGCAAACTCATCGTTGTGTACTCGTGGAAAGGGTAGATAATGACCTTCCATGGAAAGTGGCACGAACTTTGGTCAGAGCCACCGACATCTCAGGGGTACGTGTGCTGAACCTTTGTGATCAGGAACAGATCATAGAAAAAGGCACACTAGTCGGTACTTGCGAGGAAGTGGATTGGTTGCGTCGATGCCAATATCTATCGACTGGGACCCTCAGCAAGGATGCACAAACAAAAGTGACCACACTTTTAGACGACTGCCGCAGCGCTCTGTCCCAAAATGAAATGGTCAAGGCGAAGAAGATGTTACTCAAGTACGCCGATGTTTTCTCGTCAAACGATGCTGACATCGGGAAGACTGGCTTAGTTCAACACAAAATAAACACAGGAGAAGAACTACCTATCCGTCAGCGGCCAAGGAGATTGCCGGTAGCACGTGAAAAGGAAGTGGAAACCATGATTGAAGGAATGGTGAAGGATGGTGTTATTGAACCTTCATCTAGTCCATGGTGTTCACCTGTAGTGCTGGTAAGAAAGAAGGACGGCAGCATGCGGTTTTGTGTTGACTATCGTCGTCTGAACGACGTTACAAAGAAGGACAGCTATCCTTTGCCAAGAATTGATGACACGCTGGACATGCTTACTG
Organism: Oligia latruncula; assembly: GCA_948474745.1. Classification (NCBI taxonomy): domain Eukaryota; kingdom Metazoa; phylum Arthropoda; class Insecta; order Lepidoptera; family Noctuidae; genus Oligia; species Oligia latruncula. The sequence goes on from OX419699.1 coordinate 9,901,181, forward strand.
GAGTAAAGTGGTTTAGCACGCTGGACCTGAAAAGTGGCTACTGGCAAGTCGAAATTGACCCTAAGGACAAGGAGAAAACTGCATTCTCGACGGGAAAGGGTCTGTGGCAATTTAAAGTTATGCCGTTTGGATTGTGCAATGCTCCGGCAACTTTTGAAAGGTTGATGGAACTTGTACTTACTGGACTAATTGGCGATGCCTGTTTGGTCTACTTGGATGACATCATCATCGTAGGCCGCACGTTTGAAGAACATCTTCAAAACCTCGAACGCGTGCTCATGAAGATCCAGAGTGCCAACCTCAAGTTAAGTCCGAAGAAGTGTTCACTATTCAAACGACAGGTTAGCTTTTTGGGATATGTAGTGTCTGAAGAAGGTATCCGCACGGATCCAGAGAAAATCGCTGCTGTCAAGGATTGGCCAGTTCCAAAAGACAAGACGCAGGTCAGAGCATTTTTGGGTTTGTGCTCCTATTATCGGCGATTTGTCAAGAACTTTGCAGACATAGCCAAACCCCTGCATAAGCTAACCGAAGAGAAGCGACATTTCTGCTGGGATGAAAGTTGCGACATCGCATTCCAGGAGCTAAAGGACCGTCTGTGCAAAACACCTATTTTGGGGTACCCTGATGCGGGCAAGGAATTTATAATTGACACAGACGCAAGTGACATAGGACTTGGCGGTGTGTTGTCTCAACGGAATGGTGATCAAGAGGTTGTGATAGCGTACTTCAGCAAGTCGCTGTCAAAGCCGGAAAAGAACTATTGTGTCACGAGACGGGAATTGCTTGCTGTGGTAAAGTCATTGCAGCATTTTAGCAAATATCTTCTGGGGCGGAAATTCCACGTACGAACTGACCACGCTGCACTGAAATGGCTATTGCAGTTCAAAAATCCAGAAGGACAAGTTGCGAGATGGATTGAGCTACTGCAGGAATACGACTTTGTGGTCGAACATCGCAGCGGGAAATCACATGGCAACGCAGATGCATTGTCAAGAAGACCTTGTCCTGAAGACTGCAAGCATTGTACTAGGCAAGAAAGTAAAGAAGTCGTACCTGTGAGGATGCTCAAGACAGACCTCAGCAACGAGTGGAAGGAAAGCCTACAACGTGCACAGCAGGAAGATTCGGACATCAAGCCGATTCTGGAGTGGATGAAGGCCAGAGCTCCTAAGCCCAGGTGGAGCGACGTCTCAGCGATGAGTTCGATCACAAAAAGCTATTGGGCTCAATGGGACAGCTTGGTGATTCAGGATGGAGTCCTGTGCCGTAAATGGGAAAATGCTCAGGGAAACAGCTGTCATTTACAAATGGTTGTCCCTAAAGCTCAAGTACCGGATGTTCTACAGCTGTACCATAATGGTTGTTCAGGAGGTCATCTGGGAGTAAAACGGACTCTACTGAAGATACGAGAACGGTTTTACTGGGTCCACTGTCGGGACGATGTCGAGGACTGGTGTCGCAAATGTACAAGTTGTGCAGCTGTAAAGGGACCTCAGACTCGCAGTAGAGGTGCATTGAAATTGTACAATGTTGGTGCACCATGGGAGAGGATAGCCCTTGACGTTGCGGGGCCGTTTCCGGAAAGTGAAAGTGGCAACAAGTATTTCATGGTTGTGATGGATTACTTCACCAAGTGGCCGGAAGTCTTCGCCATTCCAAATCAAGAAGCTTCGACAGTTGCAGATAAATTAGTTCATGAAGTCTTCTGTCGTTTTGGAGTACCTTTAGAGATTCACAGTGATCAAGGAAGGAATTTTGAGTCACAAATATTCCAGGAAACTTGTCGAGTTATGGGTACTCATAAAACCAGAACAACTTCTTACCACCCACAGTCGGATGGAATGGTGGAACGATTTAATCAGACATTGGAGAGGTACCTAGCCAAAGTTGTGGAAAATCGGCAACGAGATTGGGACAAGCACATACAACCGTTTTTGTTGTCATATCGAAGCGCTGTTCACGAAAGTACATCGGTGACACCAGCTTTCGCAAACTTTGGAAGAGAATTACGGCTGCCTGCAGACCTGATCACCGGAATACCACCTGATGCCCCACGCAGTATAACCGATTATGCGAATGACTTGCGGAACAAAATGAATGACATTTATGAGCACGTCAGACAATCGGGCCAGCAAATGTCTGAAAAGATGAAAACCCGTTATGACCGCAAAATGAACAATAAAGGGTTCGACGAAGGTTCACTAGTGTGGTTGCACAATCCAGTCCGCAGCAAAGGGAAATCTCCTAAGCTTCAAGCTAAATGGGACGGACCGTACCGGATTGTGACAAAGATCAATGACGTTACCTACCGGATACAGAAAGGTGCAAGAGGTACTCCTAAGATCGTCCATGTGGACCGACTGGCGCGTTATTATGGGGCTGATAATGCTCGGGACGAGCATGTCTTAGGAGGGGGCAGTGTTGCGCGCCACAATTAATGCCTGGTACATGGTGACATTAGTTACCACTAGCGCCATCTAGTATCGAGTAGCAGAACTAGTCGAGTCATGATCGTTCTAGAAAATTCGATACTAGAACTTTGTAGAACTTTCTCGAACTATCGACACCTACCTACCTACCTACCTACCTAGTCGGTCGGGGCCGGTATGTACTCGAACATTCTAGATGTTTCTACAATGGAAGGTTCTAGAACTATCTGCGGCACTATATAAGGCCGGGATGCGTGACGACCGACACAGTTTGGATAAAGCGACAAGAGCGAAAACATCTAAGCGATATTCAAGTGCGAATTAAGAGTGATCAGTAGTGTGATTGTGTTCTTTTAATTAGTGTTTTGAGTTGTAATTAGTGTTGTCAAATAAATTGTTATTTTTGGTTATTAAAATCGGCAGTTTTTATTGTCACGAACCCGAAGCTCGTAACAATACTATAAGTACTAATCACACCTTTTTACTCATACAATATCCACGAAACAAAACCTTTCAACCTTCATTTCATCGTTCATAAACAAAACATAATCATTAAAATAAACGCTACCGTTAAACCGATTGCTCACAAAATATCACGCTCAACAAATAAACTGGCTATAAACATAGATAATATTGCTTGCGTATACGGCGATAAAAATCATAATACTATTTTTATTTACTTTCGCCGCGTGACTCCCTCCCGTAGGTAAACAGTAAATATAAAAGGAACGTAGCAAACGTACGAAGTTCTATGGGAGCAAGGCCTCCAATGGTGGCTTCCTTAATCTCTGCTATGAGGCCTTGAGACAGAAGCTTCATCCCAGTCTTGTCTCACTCACCACTATTAGAAAAGCGACGGGAGCCTAACCTCATAAATTATTCATTAAAGGATTGCGTTCGTACCGTCTTGACTGATAGCGTCGTCGAATCAATAAAATGCTCCAAGTATAACATCAGACACTGTACCTATCCAGCTTTTATTTCTTGTGAGATGATGGCCCATTTGTCTGAATGTGTTTTTTTATTGTTTGTCTATCAGTCTGATGATCCAAATCGTATGGCCGTCATATAGTTATGGTCAAGTAACAAATCATTCGTATAAATTGGTTAATGTGTCGCCTTTGACGTAGTGGTTTCCTTGTTTGCACGGCAAGATTGTTTTCCTACTAAGGCAATTTGTGCCGCTAATTGCACGACCTGGGCTAATAATAGACTGGGTTGTGCTAGCTTGTAGTATACCCGGTCTGTAATTATTCATTACACGTCATGATATGTAATGATTATCTTCATAGCACTATTTGTGCAAGACAATACTTCTCCATCCTTTTCGGATTTTCATTATTAAGTACTTTGTCTTGGCTAGTGAAACTTGTTTGCTTACTAATTAGTTTGCTTAACAGATTGAAAAATAGTTCTCCTCCGACTTTACAGTTTTACAGTTAAGTACTTGCAGTAAAGTTGTTAAAAGATCGTTAAGATTGTTTAATTTTACAACAGTGGTATTGTTCGCCCTCTTTATCATCCCGCATAATATATTACAATTATATTCAGAGTCGACAAAGTTTCTGAGCTCATAACACCCGATCTCCATAACATTATAACTCCAATTCACATTTTAGACAATTAACAAGTAAATTCGCAGTAATGCCGAAAGAGATCACTTGCTAAAAACATTTTACTGAAGAGTACTTAAAACTTTGGTCCCTTCCCGTTGTCGCTTGAAGCCATTCTCCCCTTGTTTCTCGTATTGCGGACGAGGCGTTAACCACCGCGGAGATTTATGAAAGTGGCTTGTCTTTTTAAGGCACTCGAGGGCAAAGGGGAGTTATTATCTATGTTCACCGTCGTCTTAATTTTGTTTCTCCTTTTTAGGGCGTTGCTTTTAATTTTGGGGGCTACGAAGTTTCCGTTGAACTTTCATAAAAGTAAATACAGGCTATTAGGGACGGTCCGCGATGGAGCAACGTCTCGAAACGGACGCCTTCCGACTGAAGTGTTTCTAAAAGCAATTTCAAATGTTCATGTTTGGAATGGGGATGAGATTCGCCACTTTCAGCTAGTTTACTGCCTTTCGCAGTGCACGACGGAAAAGATAAATCACTAAATATTACCCAAGTTTCAAGCAAGAATTTTGCGGTAAAACATACAAGTTTTTTTTTCTAAATAAACGATGTCAATTGTTCATGATACTATTATGAAATTAGAATACCGTTTGTGTGGGAAAAGAAAATCTTTATCATATTTTTTTCCGTGATAAAACATTTTTTTTTTCTTCTGTGATGTGCGCCCCGCGAAAAAAAAATGTTTTATGGATATGTGTATCTATATTTGTATTTTCCAACATAGCACCCCTAAACACCAAAAGATAAACCCAATGCTTGAATAACCCCATAACAATGAATGTGCCTTAGGTTCCCATGTGTTGTAGGTACTTACGATAATTTGTTTCACGTTAAGGGTATGGGCAACAGAATTATTTTCATTTCATATTATTATATATTTCCCGTAATCACCTATTTTACTAAACGGTAATGATTATGGTAATTATTCAATACAATCGTTCGTAATGGCTATCATAAAAGTCTATGAAATAGGCTTAAATAAAAATTAAATATAAAATAATAAATTTATTTTCGAGCCGTTTGGGGTTGAAACCCTCGGGCCGTGGGGTCCGAGTGCTCATGGTCTTTTTAAAGATATTTCGAAACGGCTGGTTGACACTTCCCGTGACCCAAGGGCTGGCTTTTACCTTGGCCAGAGGCTAAGCATCGCCATACAACGTGATAATGACAACAGTCTCTTGGGTACATTACCAGTCGACAGCGATGCAGATGAGTTTTTCGACGCTATTTTCTAGTTTCTGTATAGTTTTAGTTATGTTGAAATAGGTATGTATATGTGCAGTGGTACAGTTAAGGTTATTATCAACAAACAAATCTACATATTTTGAGAGTTGATATTTCTTAAGGTTTGGTTATATTTCCAATGACTAAAAAATAATAAATAAAATAAAAAACTTTTTTATTTATGTTTTCCGACTTGACTTCAATATGTTGACAGCTTTAGGGATTCTTGTCTCATGCACCACATAGTCTTTCATCATTATCATCCTCACCATTTCAACCGAAAGACGACAAAAAAATGGATAAAGGCCTCCCACATGCACCTCCACTTCGACAGGTTCTGGGCTCCTCGCATACAGCGAATTCCTGTGGCCTTCACAAGGTGGTTGGACGCCTTTACTAAGACCGCTTAGGCTACTTTTTTTTTTTTAAACTTTGCCCCACACTAGGAATTTCTCCTGCATTGTGGGTGCGTTTACAAACATTTAAAGTCACATACACAAACAGCCAGACCCGGAACAACTACTTGTAGGTCATACAAATATTTGTTCCGTGCGGGAATCGAACCCGCGACGCGATAAGATGCATCCAAAAAAAAATACTTCGGAACTTTCGATATACCAATCTACGTACCAGTAACACAAGTACCTACCGACTTGTACTGCGAGTTGGATGCTATCTAGAATTAATTTAAACTTCATTCTCCCTTGCATAGCAATTAGTTCGATGTAGTGGGAGTTCATAGGTGAACGGTGAACGATAAGGGAAGTAACGTGATTCAATTGCATTTAGGCTTCAATTGGTTCTTTAGTAGTGATAACATTATTCTTCCTGGATTCGACTCCCAGGTTGGGCAAAGTGTTACTGGGTTTCTCCCTTAGAAATTTCTCAGTAACATAGTAAGTTGTTTGGAATTTGGCGGTGATACCGGGGGTATTCTTGTCTCTGGTCCTGCGCCCGATGTCGCTCTTCGGTCGTGTCGTATTGCCGTCCCATTAGTCTATGAGAGTGACACATTTAACTATTTTTAATAATAATAATCAATTTACATTTAACAAGCTACCTAAGCATTGGAAGGAGCTAAGTATCAATGCGTTCAAACGTCAGTTGATGGTGTTTTTATCGCAAAAAGCATATTATAGTTTGTCTGAATTTTTGATCGACATTAGTTTTTTTATTATAACGTTTATTGATTTCTATTGATTAAACTAGTAATGTGGCTAAAATATTTGTACGCCATTATATTATAAGGCTAAACATGATTGGACTACCTATAATGTAATTTATTATCATCTTGCATGCATACCATGTTTGTACAAATAAATAAATCTTATATTATCTTAATTTTTTTTACCAGCAAACCAACGGATCATTAAAAGCAATCTACGTTATCAAGATATTAACCTAGATCTTTGTGTATTATAATTACTTACGCGGCCGCGAGATTACAGCCTTCAAAAATCTTCCATTTATAAACTTCTCACGTCAAATGTTTAATTCACCTGACTCCGTTCCGTAATTATGTTTACATCTCCGAAATATAGAAGGGAAAGTGAAGAGGATATCTACATACATTTTCCCTTTAGCAAATATTTCGGCTTTATACCGGCAAGGTTGGAAACGTACCCGAGCGTAGATACATACATACAAATTCCGCCTATCATTAATCCTTTAATATCTAAGCCCATTTACTGGTTGTGGGGCAACTTGATACCTCTATGGTGGTTGTTATCAAACATTTACATATAACAACAACACCTTTATAGGCCCGGATATCGCTGATAAGATAAACACTATCTGTTTCAGTGGTTACGTGTTCCAAGCGTGATACACAAGGCTACTCGAACTTAGGTGGATTTGAAGTTGTATCGGGATTATGGAGGCGATTTATCAATCGTTCGCTGAGGAAGGTGTCCTTGCAATTCATGAATTAATGTATCCAATATCAACACTAGTGGAAAAGGGTATCTATATAGTCGAACCCGCGATCGGCAAAATATATCTACAAACATCAGCGAACAGTTACAATATATTGTAGTATGTGTGTGTGTTCCTTTCTTAAAAAAGCACGTTAAGCCGTTGTTCCCGGCTGTCATTCGTAGATTTTTGACATCATATTTTTGATCATAGGGCATCAAAAATTCGTCCGAATTGCTGTCAACAGGAACAGTGCCCAAAAGGCTGGCAGCACGCTCTGGCAGCATTACGACGTTGTATGGCGATGCTAATTCTTTGGCCAAGAAATAGGCCAGCCCTCTGGTCACGAGAAGAGCCGACTAACCGCTTGGCGATATCTCGAAAAACCAAGTGGGCACTCGGACCCCATGGAACTTTTTTTTTTAATGTTTCAATCCCAAATGGCTCGAATATATATAACTCCCAATCGGGTTGGAATATTTTCGCCGTTTGAGTTTTGCTGCACCTGCAGCAGCCGCCCCAGCATAAAATGTTCACCAATCAAATTCAACAGTCACACTAAAATAAATTCAAACACTCCAACAGACATATATTAACAATGAATCTTCCTAAGCCATCTTGTACTGAAGAATCGAATCTAGGACATTAAAGGTTCTACGGGTGGATAAGGAAAAGGGTCTCGGCACCAGGACGTCGCTTGAGAAATTGGTTACCATCAATCTGCCTTCCGTATGCGGGTAAGAATCCTCTTTACAAGTCAAGCAATTTTTTTAAGGTTTTCAGTCATATGGCACTCAGTTTACGAAACCACTTGTCATTGACTATGGGAACAAAGTTGTTAATAACTCATTCGTATGGTTGAACATTTTTTCGACGACATGTATGTAGGAATGTCATATTTTAGGATGGGTTGTTTGCTGGGCTGGCATTGTGTTAGGAACCGTATGTAATTTGTAAAAACATTTGATGTCAAAAAGCTCACATCAATGAAATCTTGGCATATTTTTAAGCTTTAGGTACCTACCTCATCACCTGCCTAGCCTTTTTCCCAACTAAGTTGGGATGGTAGTCTAGTCTAGCTGGATGCAGCTGAATACCTGTATTTTACATGGGACGACCTATCTGACCTCAACACAGTTACTGGGTAATGCGATACAGGTTTAGGTACCTACCTAAATATTCGAAATTGCCAACTCGTCGTGAGCAAGCCTGGTGATCAATGCTCGTACCCTGTCAGTATGAGAAGAGGTTTTTGCCCTGTAGTGGCTGGTATTGTTATTAACTAGCTGCGCCCTGCGGTTTCACCCGCATAAGTGTCGATTCCGTGGGAATATCGGGATAAAAAGTAGCCTATATGTTAATCCAAGGTGTCAGCTACCTCCATACAAATTTTTATCAAAATTGGTCAAGCCGTTTGAGCGCGAAGAAGTGGAAAACATTTTTTTTTTTTTTAAACCTTGCCCCACACTAGGAATTTCTCCTGTATTGTGGGTGCGTTTACAAACATTTAAACTCACATACACAAACAGCCAGACCCGGAACAACTACTTGTAGGTCATACAAATATTTGTTCCGTGCGGGAATCGAACCCGCGACACGCAGCGCAGCAGTCAATCGCTTAACCACTGCGCCAACCGTGCCGCCAAATAAATATAAACACACCCCCACACACTCACAAACTTTGGCCATTATAATATTAGTGTGATGTGATTAGGTACCCAAGACCAATTACTAAGAATATAATATCATAGAAGGTTGATAGGTGTAAACAATTGTTAAAACAACCAGTCCCTAAACGATATCAGGATGGCAACCAACCGATTATCCTTTAAAGTTAACGTTCGCGAGCACATTCGCTGAAGGCAATATCAACACAACGGTAATGTTTTCTCATAGTTTGTCTTATTTCTTTTAGTATCCATCCATAATCAGCCTATAATGTTCCCACTGCTGGGACTCAGGCCTCCTCTCGGCGAGAGGGAGTGGGCCGTAATCCACCACGCGGGCCCAGTGCGGATTGGTAGATGTCACATGTCTTCGAATTTTTGGTTCTAGGACATGCCGGTTTCCTCACGATGTTTTCCTTCACCGTTTTGAGAGCAGTGGTGATGAAATAATTTACACAAAGTAAAGCGCCTGTCTGGGTTCGAACCTACGACCTTCTTTCTTTTAGTATATTCATGTATTTATGTATATTTATTTGTGGTTATGTTTATATGTAATTAGGTGTTTATTATACATATTTAATTATTTATAGTTTTAATGGTTTTAATAGTTTATGCGTATCTTTACATTTAAAATATTCATTCCTCAATTTTCATGATTGCATCTTCCACTGTTTGTCTCTGCATCTCCCAAAGGTTGACTGGTAGAAAATGCCTATGACATTCATTCCACCTCTGTGCATTATGTCCTTTAAGTATTAAATAAATAATTATTATGAGCACCTATTCCTTTAAAGCGCGTTTCTAAAAGAAACATAATCACAGAAAAACCCGAGTACCTTAAATCTAAACAATAACAACACCTAACATCCCAGACATCAAAGCACTCTAGAAAACTGTAACGAAGTCCCAATAAGAGCAGCAGACGTTTTGAATTCCAACAATATTGACAAAGACTCTAAAAACAAAAGGGGATCTCGAGACCCTTTTCATACATTTGGCATGATGCCAAAACAAGTAATGGAAGTCGATATTTGCGTTTTGTAAAACTAAACGACGCTCTAAGAACTCTCACACTCGTTGTTTTAATTGTTCTTCAGTAACTAAATTGGTTTTAATGGAGCAAAAATAATTATAAGATCATTAAAGCTACTATGCTAAAAAAAGACACGTTGAACGACCAATTTCTTTCTTTCCAAATAGACAATGTCTAAGATAAAACGAAATAGGGATACAGTCATTATTTCAATTATGGGATGATTTTTCCATCGCCGAAAAACTTTTATTCGAGAAATAAAATTGACATTTGGCAGTTTTTGTATGAAATAACTGTCAAAATTTCAAAATTATTCCTCGAATAAAGTTTTCAGATGACTATAAAATGAGCCCTTAGTCTTCTTGTGCATGTAAAATATTGTAAGGATCTACTGTGGTCACCAATTTATTTTCTAAGCGTGGTGATTCCGTAAATTATAATATATATCGCAACTTTCGACGAGGAGATGGTCGATGGAGTAAAGCTGTGATCGAATGGTGGCCAAGGTTCGGCCAAAGAAACCAGTGCCGTCCAAAAGCGCGCTGGGTTGATGATCGTCAAAGTCGCGGAAAACACCTGATGAGGGACGGACGGAACCGGGAAGTATGGCAGAAGAAACAGCGGTGGGTTATTCCAGCCTGAAATAATGAAGATGATGGTAGTGACTTTAAATACACATTACTATACTGTAGATAAATATTTAAGAAAATATTTTAGAAATATTTGCACGACTGATAAGTCGAATGTAGTGAGACTAAAATTATTTTACCATGTTATTATGTAAGTACCTATATTCTGGCAAATAAATAAATAAATAAGATACAGAATAAATAAAACAGCGATATAGCTAGACAACTTAAGGTTACTTCAAAACCACAAACAAAAATTAAAAAGTAACTGATTGAACATACTGGTAACTGATTGAAATATCGATGCATACAGGGTAGCAGGGACATCGGCAAACAACCTGCTACCATGGATTCAGCATATGATTTTGGACCCCCTGCATTAAAATTATTCGTGGGATAATATGAATGTTTACGCCGTTCGGCATTTCATAAAAACTTTCAAGCCCTTGTTTTTCGAAATGAATGAACCGATTTTAATGAAACTTCATACTGATATGCAGGATACAAAGGTCTAAAAAGTTACTTAAGAACATTTTCATTCATTTCGAAGAACAAGGGTTTGAAAGCTTGTTATAAACACCATACGTAAAAGCTTTAAAAAAAAAAAATTGCTTGTTCCTTACATTTTAACCGTGTCGGACGTAGTATTGCACTTTTCAATGAAAAAGCAGATTTTTTGATAACCGACTATAAATTTCTTCTGTAAGAATAGAATCATTATACTGAATTCATTATATGAGTTTGAGCGTAGTCGGGTGGCATGCAGGAAGGCCACCCTATATTCTGTATCCCCCTTACTAATAAACGTAATATATCAGATGAATAGTTACACACCGATTTCTCTCATTCAGTCGTCAGTAATTTGACTTTCGAAAGAAGAAGACAAAACGTTGTTATACAGACGTTAGACAACGTTTATTAGTAAGGGGTAAGACTGACCAAAATTAATCAATACAGTGTTAACTGACATATCACTACTACGACTTCCACTCCACATCTATTATATTGAGTCGAGATCCAAACTCATAATGCATGCATTAACCAGATGACTTTCGAATGTCAAAGCGTCGAAGACACACATAGATATATGTATCTACACACAGCTTACATGATTGTGATTGCGTGACTTTGATGTGCACGTCATTATTATGTAATACACAGATATCTATGATGTTTAATCCCTGTCTTTTGTAGGCACTATTAATAATTATCTGGTGACGAGGTTTTTAATACTGATGAACGACTAGAATATTATAGTGGTTTGAGTCAATGAAAGTACCTACCAACTTCAACAAAATAGGGCGCTTCATTATAATAATAATAATAAAATATTTATTTCCATCATGGTAGGTACAACCATTTCTTAATCTGATAACAATTTAAATCTTAGTTTAGAGGTTGTAAGCATTACATAGAATTATGGAATTCTCTAACTCCTAAACTAAGTCAAGCTTGTATTATAGGAGTTAATATGCCACTTCCTTATCCAATTAAATCCTGAAGCTTTTCGAATAAACATGCATCCTAATCGTCTAACATTCAATCACAATCCAAAAGATTTTGAAAGATTCCTTATCCATTGCTTCATTATGTTCGGAAAAAATGTCTGCTCAACGTATTGAATGTTGTGTTATTGTCAAAATAAACGGTGTTACTTTCGCAAGTGTGCTAAACAATTACCACGCCGATAAAAATAACGTGTAAAGCAATATGGAAGCTTAAATAAGAGACCAGAGTTACTTAATTATTCTTAGTCACATAGCAAACCAGTCAAACGGTGCTGAAGTGACAGGACCACCCACTTTAGCACCAAAAAAGATTTAAAAAGCCGTATGTTAAGTCGCTAACACTTACCCAAACATAACCCACAAACTGAATTTCCTCAATAAAACCCCTGTGATAAAACCAGACAGAATTTTGATCACCACAATTTTCTGTCACAACCGACCCTCCAGTTTTCAATAAAACCCAGCTGCGGATTAATATTGCAGCAATTTCTCGAATTATCTGTTTTTTTTTTTTTTTGAAATTGCTCTAAGACCGGCGACAAGTATTGTGTTAGGTAGTCAAGTCACGTATGGGAAGACCAATAGCCTAGTGTAGTATTTGAACAACCGTTCGTGTGCACTATCCTATTATTTGTCCGACACAGTGCTAGGTTAACTAAGGTCGACAACTGCCTACAATTGGGTCGGACAAAATGTGGATTCAAATCCACTGTTGTATTCTAGGAGTTCTGTTACGGTTGTATATTTCATTGGTTTAGATTACGTATATTGTGGCACCGTTATTTCGGTCACAAATATAAACAAATGCAAATAAATATTTTTTACAAGGACACTTGTCTTTAATCGAGTGTTACATAATTTAGAAAGCCTGAAAAAAACGTAAGTGTAAAATAATTTCAGGTTCATTTGTAACTGTAAGTTTTCCGCCTTAAATACTTTTCAAATAAGCCTTCGTACTTTTGTCACAATGTTCTATTTTGATATCAGAAAAAAAGTCGTGAGGTGTCATGGGACACCCGGTTTAAACGAAGTTCCTTTCACTGTATGTTATCTATTTATCTATACTAATAATTAAGCTGAAGAGTTTGTTTTTTTGAAGGCGGAACAAGAAATTGGATTTAAAAAAATGCATTTGATAGCCCACTTGAGGAAGACTATAGGCTCTATATCAGCACACTTGGACCATAACATCACGTAGGAGCAGAGCAAAAATAAAAGTCAGAAAGAACGCTAGGTGTAAACGAAGTAATAGCAAGGGCGGGTTACCGCTGGCCCGGAACATAAAGGGCTAAGGAAGGAACACGGGTGGGTTTTAGTCGGTAAGAGTCTGACACTCCCTTCCGCTCCACCCAGAGCGGGAGGGGTCATTTGATGATTTCCCATCCGAAAAAAAAATAGTAATAGCAAGGGCAGGCGATGCGATGCGACGGGGTGAGTCGGGGGAATAATAAATTTCACGCGGACGAAGTCGTGGGCAAGAAGCTCGTGTATTATATAACAGGCACTATACAATAAATTAACAACCATAAATAAAACGTTTGAAAAAAAAATGTGTGTCTAGCTTTCATTCGCCTTGTGTGTGAGTATAACGTGCGATTAGGAACTTCCTTCCAAAAGTTAAGTACCAAACACTTCAAGATAATCTGTACAAAAAATACTTAGGTATAACATCAAAAGAAAAACAGAAACCGAAGTGTGTATACCTTAAAATTATATTCGTACTTTGGTTTATACTTTAGCTTAATTTAACAAGTACCACTAAACTTGTTAGGCAACTTTCTTTCAGATGTGAAAGAAAGTTTCGTTTCAAGAAAGTCGAGATTAACCTCAATTTCTACAAAGAAACAATTTGCGAGTATTTCTGTGCGCCGAAATCATAATATTATGTGGGATAATATTTCTTCAAGTGTGTCTGAATTGAAAAAGCTAGGTAAATTTTGTATTCTTTTGCGTTTTATGTATTCACTGGGAAACATGTCATGAAAGTAGGTCACTCATCCTAATTATGGTAAAAATATAAATTGATTTACTGAGAAGTATGTACTGTGTGACTTATGTTAATTGTTTTTGAACTGTATTATGATAGATATCACCTGATATCGACTAAACCATGATTTCATAAAAGTCTTTAAAGCCAAAATACTGAAGTCCCAAAAACCCAGTCTGATAATCTGTTAAGTTATGTTATTATGTATATTTTGGAAACTCTTCACCTTTTATACTTTATTTTAGAAGCTATACTTTTCAATAAGATATCATAAAAAAAAAAATGGTTGCCTGTAAAGTCGGTTTTACGGGCGAAGATTTTACGTGACAACGTCTTTTTCTCGGTAGAATATTTATTGATATGAATATAATTAAATTGCACAATAGGAACAAGGAATTGAATGATAGTTGAGTGGGAGAGAGACGCAAGGCATTCGGCGGGCCTCTCTCTCGTTCGGTGACTCATCGTAACGTTACCGAGCGTTACACTTTTTCATAAGTGACTCCCAGCCGCAACCTAATTTAAGACGTTGTCACGTCAAAAATTGTTTTTGTCTTAGTCTTAAGCTATTGAGCAAAATTGCAATATTGTTCGTCTTGTAATTTTATTTTCCTTTATGTTATCTATCTTCTTATATATATATATATATAAAATGGTAAACTGACTGATTGTTGATATATCAACGCACAGTCTAAACCGCTGCTCCTAGAGACATGAAATTTGGAGGGTGTGTTCTTTGTGAAGAGTAGGTATCCACTAAGAAAGGGTTTTTCTAAATTCCACCCCTAAGAGGGTGAAATTTCACGCGGACGAAGTCGCGGGCATAAGCTAGTTAATCTTAAGTTTAAGAAGTATCTTATCATAATTCCTAAAGTCTCGAGCCTTTAATTTTATTATTATTACGTGCTATCACCTATTTCAGAGATTGTTGGATAACATGTAATTGGCGACTGTGAAAGTCCAACATATTGTTACCTATGGTAGTTAAGATATATTATTAAACAACGTTATTTTTAGTATACGCGAAACCTGAATATACCCCATGTTATAATTTGTCCCAAAAATATTTCAAAAAGGTTAAAAGTTGGACACACAGCGACACTAAGTAGGTTATCCAATCTCCGCCCCGAACGGTTAGGTACCTAGATACTATTATCAATGAGCGCAAGACGGTGCGGCGCGGGTGAGCATGTTTTTGTACGGACAAACAGCTTAACAAGCTTGTAACTTTGTGATTTTTCATGATACAGTTTTGAAATTTTGTACATAGATTCTTTACATAAAAATACTAGTGTTTTGGGTTTCGCATATAATAAAAATAATGTCGTATACAGAAGCTGTGGTCGTACCTTTATAAATAAATAAATAGATATTATAGGCACACAATTATAACCGGATATCTATAATTATAACCAACTTTTTTTGATGACTAATAATCATCACGGCAAAACTCATTCTCCCACATCATCGCAACACGAAGTCATGACCACCAACCTGACATTCATTATTGTGTTCATTTGTGTAGAGTTTTGCTTAAAACCGGAATGAGAAAGTTTATAGTGGATAAGACAAAGATTAAAACAGAAGACGAACAAGCAGGGGTTCGAGGAGAGGGGGTGGAGGGGGGTTCAGGGGATCAGACCGGAATAACTCAAAGAAACGAGCATCGTGGTACTTAATTTTGTTACGAAATGTGTCATCGCACAAACAAATTATATACTTTTTTTATTTTGTGGCGAAACCTTCAAAAGGCACCCGAGCTTTGGCGATAAGACCGGGAAGTGAGGGATTTTTACCTCACTAAGGTAAAAATCCCGGTGGTCACCATCACACACAGCAGGTGGCATCATTGCCTCTCAAAAGACCAACCCGAGACCCCCTCTGTACGACGCCTGACTAACTTTTATACCACATTTACTGCAAATAAATTACTTTACAGAAAACAGGAAAATAAATAGGAAAACTTATCCCTTCTTAGCTAGAAACCGTACAATTCCCAGAATAGTAAAATAATACCCGCTTACGTAATAATATTCGTATGCAGTCGACTCAGTTCTCATATCTCACTTTTCAAAGCTCCGCAGAATTTAGTTCCATTGTGGAATAGACTCTATTAAACTATTGTTCTCTTTGATACGCTCAACTTTTGAAGGTGTTAAGTCAATTCAATTTGTTTGTGTAATTAATGCGGGAATCCAGCGGGGTATCAAGGATCAACGAACATAGTGTGTGCTTAAAGACAACTCCATCCGACACGATTGATTTCCACTTATGGACCGATAAATTATACAAGTTCGTAACATCTCTTCCTGTCAACTTTGAGAATATACGCAGCAAAATGAACAGTTATATGTAATTCTTTTTGGAAGCTGCAAAAAGCAGGAAAAAGAAAATTGTTTATTGATGTTCTCAGAAAATCAGTCAGTCGTAAAATGAATCCTTAATTGGTTTTGTAGAATTTCGGTAAAATAACCTATTCACCTAATAAATAATAACCGGAAAACACGTTACCATAACCCTTTGTATGCCGAAACGTGGATCCAGGCAAGACACAATGGCTTTTTAATTGTTTCTGTAATTATGGCATTCAACCGGTTAAAGGATACGGCCATCGATTATAAAAATAAATACATTACCGTATGTAGAGGCACAAAATATGCCTAAGTAATTGACATCAAATATAATTATTATGACAAGGCCGGTCATAAACGGACTGCTTGAAGCACCCAGTATCGACTGATTCAAGCAGCGACTGAAGTTCAAGGTGTCGAGCAAATGGTTACGTTACAAAATAATTGGTTCAAAAATAGTAGCTACCTACTTACATCAAATACAGGATGTAACCGGAATTTCATCCTTATTACTTCATCGTTATGCTTTATTATGTAAATAAGTGGTATTCAAGGTTGGTATTCCACTTTTACAAATTATATTAATATCCTATGAGTAGATAACTATTTAAGTAGAAAGGTTAAAAAATCTAAGAAACCCGTTAATTATGTAAAGCGCATGCTCAAATAAAAAACATCCAAGAATTTATCGGGAAAATACCAAGCATCTCAAATGTATTAACATTATCATGACCTTAAAATGCTTACCTACTACTGAAAAAGTCAGAACTGTTTAAAATTCACTGAGGAAATGTTATTTTATTTATTTAAAAATTACCAACAAGATACATTATAATTATCTTTTACCAATAAAGAACCTGCATAATATACATTATCCTGTATTGCACACTCAATTACAGGTAACCACAGCTTACAAATTATCGGAAATAGTGAGATAACACCAAAATCTTCAAGCAAGTTATTCGCACAGTCATTCCTGTACACCCACACTTACAACTCACACTATGATATTATTTGAGTTATTTTTGATAGGCAAAATGTTTTATTTCAATTTATTTTTTTATATTTACTGTGTCTGTCCATTATCGAACATCCTAAATACAATTTAAGTTCTCGAATTAAAATTTACTCAGGCCCCCAAGACACAAGTGCTGCCCAGTTTGGGGACCACGTTTCAAATAACAATGTTAATTGTTCTAGCATACATTCATTATAATTATTTTTGTACATGTTTTATAATAATGGACCAATATATTATTCTTATTCTAACTGTAAAAGAATTATTAAATTGGTGCAAACATGGTAATTGATAAAATCAATTGACACACTACGTCAATTTTACATGATAAAGTCATTTCATGTATGCACAAAATTCAAAGAATGATAGGAGTGATTGAATGTACAGTCAATTTTAGTTGGTAGTGAATTTGATAAACCATTCATTTCCCTGACTTTAGAACTACAGCACCTATAAAAGTGAGGCCCAATAAGTTTTCTAAGAAAGCTATCATTAACAAACTTACGTTTTTTGGAATATAACATTTTCACAGACCTATTTATTCTGAATCTAAACCGATAGAACACAATTTTAATGTTCCAGTCGACGGACCTCCTTAACGGACGTGTTTAGTGGTCTTAAACCGGCAATATTAGTGACAAAATAGTGTCCGGGGTACCATTAAAGTGGCTCGTTTCTATTACCGTGTCTCTCTATAGCCTCCCCAATACGTACTTAAACACGGAAATGTGTTTCGATTGTTATCCAAAGGTTATGAGGGTAAGTGGGTTTTGTCTTCTTGGTATTGTAGTCTTGGCTGTGTTTGTGTTGTGTTTCATATTGGTACACAGTACAAGTTATATGAATGCAAGACTTTAACGCATACCTACCTACCTACCAGATTTTGTTTCGGTCCCCAAAATGTATTGTTATAAAAATTAAGGCAAATAAAAAACAACCGAGTTAAAAAATAAAAAATACAAAGTGATAAATAACTTTAATTTCACAAATCAGTAGGTAAATACGTTTAGAGCTAAAGTAATTTAAAACATTGTTGTTTCTGCCAACCCTTTTAAGATAAAGGAGGCAGAATGATGATTTAAATGTGTTTAGCGTTAAACACATCGAGTGATTTGTGGTGCAAATGGGTCAAAACAATCTTCTTAAAAAATTAACTATCACAAACAATTGGAAATATAGTGCTCACTTTAGCCCTCGCGTTACAACATTCAACAAAATTGCAATACTCTTTTAAAACACCCTGTACTTTCAAGTAAATTGTTTTTTTTTTCTGCAAAAGCAATTAACCCCAAGACGTCACGAACCAGTACGTACAACAATACCGAGAATAAAAACGGAGTCATACTTGTTTCATCCATAAAAACGGGGGTGAAGAGTGTTGTAACTACACTCGTCTGACAAAGAGGTTTCAGGTCAAGGGTCCTTGGGCAAGTGCGCCCTAAATGCGGCGCGTGCAGTTTATAGGAAGGATCTACGTAACTTGATTATTGCAGCCTTCTTAGTGATTATTAGAAGAATATTGTTGGAGTACTTTTCTGCTTAAGGGGGAAGTGCCAGAGTAGCCCGCGAAATTGAAATTTTAGAAAGAGAGAGAAATAAAGACGCTGGTTATCTGGAAAGAACTAAAAAAAAAATGAAGGAACATACACATAGCTTAGGTAGAGGAATAAACTAGGCACTTTTTGCATGGACATAATCAGTCATGTTAAGGGGGAAGCTCTAAGGTGGCCCGCGAAATTCAAATTTTCTTACGTTTTTTGCAAATTGCTGGTCAGTATTAATTTGTTCGTTGATTAAAATATGATTCGCGGTCGTAACAAATATGTATTTACAGAATTATAAACACAACTCTCTAAGACCATATAATCCCAAAATGTTAAGATTTCATGAAATAGTCATTCTTGGGGATTACATGGTCATATTTTAATTAACGTACAACTTAATACTGACAAGCAAATTGCAAAAAACCTAAAAAAAATTAATTTCGCGGGCTACCCTGGCGCTTTCGTCTTAATAACTAAATGTTCTCTATGTATTACTAATCATTCAACTAAACCATTTAGTGCATCTGTCTCAAGGAAAATAATGTTACTGATTTTTCAGGATACCAATGAAATGTTTTATTCAATATGACTACACCGAAATATTGGATTTATTATTATTTGTATTTTGTTAGAATTAGCTGCTTATCGTATTATCTAGTAACTAGGTTGAGGAGGTCAGATAGGCAATCGCTCCATGTAAAATACTGGTATACCGCTGCATCCAATTAGACCTGGAGCCGACCCCAACATAGTTGGGAAAGGGCTAGGCAATGATGGCTACAACTGCTTATGAAGCAATTATTATGCAGTTTCGTAGTGTAACGTTTCAATTTTAGGCAACTCAACAATTCAGTTGCTCGTCCATGTGCGCAATGTTGAAACGTTTGCATTTTTAACTCCAAAGCTAAAGTGTTTTTGGCCATTGAAATTCGTGCCACAGAGAATATCCGTAGTCAGGTTCCAGTTTTTAAAAACAATACCTTCATTCTTGAATGAACTGAGAGTGATTGCCTTTTTTAGTTTAATTGATGGACGCCAAAAGCCATTTTCTGAAATTCAGTGCAGACAGGTTTTATACATTATGAAATATGGTAAATGCAGTTCTTGTGAACCATATCAATGAGTGAGGAAAGGGTTGTCATGTTATTGATTTAAATCAGTCAGAATTTATTGGAAAATATTTACACTAAGTTTCTGGATCGTAAATCATCGTAAAATGAACGAAGCAAATTGTTAATGTCTGACTCAACGTGTTTTAGGTTAGTCGAAGAACCCAAGTATACCTATTAGTAGCACAAAAAAGATTGAATAACAGTTCCAGAACGTGTTATTGACAGGATTTTTGAAATCAAATTAGGAACATGGTTACTTCGAAATCCGACATCCGACAAAAGTTCAAAACGTCGCCGATCGAATAATAGGACACAAGTGAGTTGAGCAAGACACATGATCAGACAATGTAATGGCAGCTTGGGCCGGGACTTGTCCAAGTGGGAACTAATGAACGGGAAACGTCATCGGTTCCATTAGTAGGAACGACTGTGCTAGATTTTGATAACTTGCTTTTCTTATTTACTTTTGTAGAACCTGGGATGAACTTAAGAAAATACAGGAATTATGTTTTCTTGAATGGTGAATAGATGATTATCGGATATGCAAAATGATGGTTTTTCCAAAGCGTCATCTAATTCCCTCTTTATTATTATACTCTTTGATCTAAACTTTTAGGGATTGAAAACTTGTGTTAATGTTATAATAAAATACGTGTGCGCTCCCGTCAGGAACAAAGTTTCTTAAATGATACTCGCACGCACGCCCTCTAGTATATAATACAAACTGACAGATAGAGAGAGAGAAAGTGTGAAGTTAATATGCGTTTTTAATACAGAGCCATCTAGTATAAGTTTTTAGAAGCTCTTATAAAGTTGTCGCCATCTTGGTTTTAATTTTGACCTCACTCTTGACTTCAGCACCCTCGAAAACCATGAGAGAGAAAGTCGCATGGAGGGGGCATAACGCTTTCTCGATACGTGACGATTTCTACCAGTTGACTCCTACCATAAGCCGGGTTAAAGAACCCCGTTCCAAAAATATGTTCCCAATTTGGCACGGCTTAGCAATATTGAGGATTCAGCTATGAAAGAAGTTACGCATTGTTTATGCAGAATATTTATCAGAAAATTTACGGCATCCTCATCATAATGCAAAAATATCCGCCTCCGGTAGGAGCTAAGATTTCGATCTTATATTAAACATTAATTTTCTTCACAAATACTTTATTCGAGAGGGACCTTTTGTTCGGTATGTTTACAGCCAAGTAACGTGCCGAATTTGAAATTATCTCAAAATATAAATCTTTTTTGTAGAGTCATGAAATCTTGAACACTTTTTGCCTTTTTGCTGAGTTGACCTCCCCGCAGCGAGGCTATAACAAGCGAACATCAATTCGCTTCAACCCTTTAGATTAGTTGAAAATTCAGTGCCACAATACTTTTTACGACGGCGCTAAAAATAATATAAGTTATGTACGTTAAATAAATCTTAGACCCGCGTTTTAAGTACAAAAAAAAAATTCGGGTCATACAGTTTCCAGTCAACATCGGTAGTAAAATACTTTGTGAACTGAATAGATCCCTAGCCACGTTTTTTTATATTTTTGCAAATATTTCCACCGCTAAGGCAAAGTGTTAAGGAGAATTTAGCTTCACAATTCTTGCTCATAAATTCGGCTCTACGGGGATTAAAAAGTTAAGCGGAGGCATTATTTTTCTCACGTAATTACTTTGTTAGTCGAAATAAGAAGAAACGATTTTTAAGCTGGTGTACTCTCACGGTGGTGGGATGAACATCCATTATTGACAGATAAGTCCTTCTAACTAAGAGCATTTTATTTGAAAAGGTCTTTGGAGTAACGTAATGGATTACAACAATCCCGACTGATGGATTAGTCTAGTACTTGATTTAGATATCTAATTCCGATAGTCGTTATTTTTTCTTATTCAATTATTGTGAAACAAATGGCTAAAGACGCCACGATTATCGTCTGAACAATGTGGAGGCCTAAAACTATTATCAAAACATATTCTATAATTACATTAACAGCTTCCCCCACAATATTCATACGACTTTCAATCCATTATTCAGTAGATAATAGAGCAACATTGTATTTTCTCATTACAACAATACAATTATGTATGTAAATCGCTGAATAACGAGCTAATTTAAGTGTCTTAACCACGTGCTTTGCATATTCATAAGGGATATGCTACAACCTCTGCAGTTTAGTGTTAATGAAGTTATGACGTAATATTAGGCTGTATGTTTTTAATTAAAATATTTAAGCTGTGCCCTGCAATGCTTGCAGGAATCCGCTGGATGCGGGAAGCACCGAAGCTGTCGAAGTGGAGGTGCTTGATCCCAGGTCTATGTCCAGCAATGGACGTATTTCAGCTGAAATGATGATGATGATTTAAGCTGCAGTGTTCCATCCTGCGTTCATAACCATAAACATATTAAAAATATTATCTACCCCTTACTTTTTATCATCATCGTAATTTAAAATTAGTCAACCATCGTGTCTAAGTCAAAATTCGCCATTAACTTGTACCAAACCTTTTTCTGGTCTTCATAACCCTCAGTCCTTGTATTTTGCCATTAAAAATGCCATCTTAATATACATCAGTTCATATCTCTTGGCCCTAAGGGACGCTAATCCGTGTGCTAGTCAATATTGCCACACTCAGGTCAGTACATATTAGTAGATCTTAGCCAGTGTCACTGTGCATAAGACCTTATATTATACTGTATTATCCATATTAGAATACTCGTATATTACATTATAATATATTACGTTGACTTGATAAAATATTGCGCTATAAGAAAAGTCAACAAGCTTCTGATCGAAAAACAAAAGCTATCTTGTACAGAAAATAAAAAATATTCAGTACATATATAAATTGTTTCAATAGGCAACACGAGGCTAGATTGTAATCAATTACTAAGAACTTGCGGTCTTATTAAAAACCGGTCAAGAGAAAGTCGGACTCGCGCACCGAGGGTTCCGTACCATCATAATAACATGTTTTTACATTTTCATCGGCGAGGCCTATATTCGTCAGAGAATTTTAACACTGCCCACTGCGATGTAGAATATTGCAGTTTTAGGTCAGCGCCATCTCTTGACCGATAGTGGAACTTATGTAACTTTTGTTGATTATTTCTGAAAAAGTGTGCTATTTAGAGACATCGTTTTATTTTTCCTGTAATCTTTACAAGAACTTCTATCACATTGAATTATTTCAGATTTTAAACGGTATTTTTTTTACATTTTTCGGACAGACAGACAGACTGAGTCTTACCATAAGGGTTCCATTTTATCATTTTGGTACGGACCCTAAAAAGAAAAACAATAAAATAACTAGGCAATACAAAAGTTTAATATCTCACAGGTAAAGGTCGTCAGAATTTATAAACGTAAAATTGTATTCCAAAACGACGCCTACCTAGTTAATTCTACATACTGACGATAATGATTAAAAATAGAATTAACTTATTTGCCTCGAAAACTACTAACGCACACCAACGTTAGGATAGGTAGGCACTACAACAGGACCTCTATTTTTTCACGACATGCTTTTGTTTTTGTATCCATTTACGAACGCAACACAAACAAGACAAAAGCACACCGACCCGACCGGGCACAACGCACTGCGCCCGGTGTGTTCCTCATTCAAACGTAAAACAACAAAGCACGGCTTTCCTCTTCCTCATTAACTTGTAAATTAGACCCCTTCAACTGTGTGACATGACGTCACCATGTATTTCAGTTACGCTCAGCACGCGCAGTTACCATTTGCATATTATGATCTTGTCCCTTCCCTGATTCGACATAAACGTTCACTCGTTAATTTTAATTAATATCATTAGGTTTAGCGACTGTGAATCGGGAGGCTGCATGGGTCTATAACTGTGGGTCAAAATTCTAGTTATCTATTATTAACCCTAGTTCTGTTCTGGATCGGATTATAATTAATGTTTGGGACATTAATTATAATCCGATCCAGAACAACCTCACAACATAAAGCCTTATAGGTAATAACACGAAAATCTTAACTAATTTAATACGAAGTCTAGACATCAAAATATTTCAATTTCATAAAATAGACTTAGACCCAGGTCAAAAATAAACTTTCATATTTAATGAAAGTGTATTTTTGGCCCTAAGGGCCCGTTTGCACGTACCACAACCACACAACATCACAGCGATAAAATGTGGGCAAGCAGTGGTTACTAGTGAATAGTGTCGCTGCAACTTCTTACAGTTGCGTTGTGGTTGCGTTGTCGCTTGTAGTTGCGATGTGGTTACGTTGTGGCCTTGATGTGACCGGTATCGACCACACCGTTGAATTTGACGGTCTGAAATATGGTCCATTAGAATAAACATTCAAACTCAAAGCATTTATTTCAATTAAACCAATTACAGGCACTTTTGAATTGTCAAGGGGTTGGTCAGTCAGAAAGATGAAGCGTTGCCCATTCCAAAGCGTAGGTACCTATGGAGAAGAACGGGCAAGAAACTCCATGAACACTAAATCAAAATAATATGGTTACAAAGTCTTGTTTACATCATTCATAGTAAAAAATATGCGTGTGAGAACGATGCAGAACGTTAAAATCGTCCATAATAAAAATACAAAAAAAAAAACAATTAAAATATTAAATTAAAATAGGCTATGGCAGCAAAGAGATGACCAGTCCCTACTGACGGCGCCCGTTCACGAACATGACATTTTCGTATAAATTAGCACCCGTCCACGTGTTGTCGTTGTGGTACGTGTGATCATGCCCTAATCCGCACATTTTTAAAACAAACTTTTGGCTCAATTTAATCGACATTGAGAACAAAAGCGCTAAGTATAATAAATGTGAAATTAAACTTGAAATTTTAAGTAGACTTAGAAGTGGCGATAGCGAAACTCGAACAAAATGACCTCGCCAATTGCTACGGAACAAAGTTATGTAAAATGGGAAATTGCAGGGAACTGTAATAAGAAAATACGAAACTTCAAAACTTTAAGTCACATTTTAGAATACATTGCGCCCTTATTACAAATTCATTTTGAAGTATTAACTGTAAAAGCACTGGAAGACGCAATGTAACACAAAAGTAAAAAGTTAAGACTTTACATTTTGTAATTACTAGTACAACGAAGCGTTGGGCGGGTGTCGAGATCACAAATTTGTATTCCAGACTCACAATAAAGTTCATTTAAATATAAATGCGACAAGACCTTTACCCAGTAAATGCTGTTACTCCTATAAACTGAGTCGTAATTTTTTATGACGATCGTGGAAATAACTGCGGACATTTAACAAGCCTTAGCAACCAAATATTATGACGATGCGGCTGTAGGTAAGTACCATACAACGTGACCAATTGCGAACACTGTTTACTAAATACAATGTTACTAAAATAACTCAGCCATAATTCAAATCTAAAATAAATAATAATAAAATTTATTGAAATAATAAGTTTACAAAAAGTGTAGGTACAGTCAACAAAGGAGTTAAGTATACAGGAGCGTCGGATATTGTTGAAGTTTACTAAGAAACCGATGGATATTCTCGAATAAAATTGTAGTTTATTAATAGAAAAGAAACAGCTCATTTATTAAATTAAATTTCAGTCCAGAACATCCATCGGTTTCTTAGTAAACTTCAACTATATCCGACGCTCCTGTATACTTAACTCCTTTGTTGACTGTACATACGGTTCAGTAGTTATATTAATCTAGGCCTATATTAGGATTATAATAATCTGGATAGACTATGGTAAGTTTAAGAAATATGAGATTACAGTCAAAAATAGAACTGTAAAGGTAATGTAGTGCGTTGCCTGATCTAGGTTTATTTAAACCTGTGTTTCAGGCCGTCTAATACCCTTATGTTACCAGTGACCACAATAATTTAATACATAATTTTTATCTTACGAACCGACGCGCGCTTTACTGTAGTAACCAAGTATACAAACACGCTGTAAATGTGCGCGTGAAGACGAGTAGCGTCAGCACATAACACACACAAACAGACACACACTTCCAACTTCGCCATAGTCTCGGACGGTACCGAGAGCTTCTGTGCATACACACACATTCACAGCGTGTTTATACACTTGGTTACCACATATAAAGCGCGCGTCGTTTCGCGGAATAAAAGTTCTATACTCAAGTGTAGATATCAATAAACAGAGCAATGAAATATGTGTTTTCCATGACACATAATACAGTAGAAATCAATGAAAATCGTGCCAAGGTTTCCGGCTCATAACCATGAAGACAAAAGCTTTATGTTATTCCAATAAACCTTCACACAATACGGAAAACACGAAACTATAAAACATGACGTCGCTGCGCGCTGCTATAGATCCTACCGTGATTTTAAATTTCATACTGCGTCTTCGGTTACGTCAATTTTCATACAAAATTCATAGCTGCAGCTTTTAACGTTTTAGCAACAAAATTGAGGCGTTTCTTTCCCAAGACGTTTATTTTAGTTTCATGAATAATTTCCATTTCATACAATTTTGTAGTAGTTATAGTGAGGGAACGTAAATATTTATTAGGCAGCGCTATACCAAACCTGTTATCTAGAACTTTAAAACGGAACGGTTATTTTTTGTTGTTCCATTTTAGATTTGAATCTATTTCTTAATAGCGTAGGTATTAAGTCGATTCGAAGGAACTGAGTCTCATTTTAGAGACTAAATGAACGGATTAATTAACTTTGCAAGCTAAAGCAAAGATTTAAAAACCTGATCACACTTGATATCAATGGAAATTAAAACCCCGGACTACACTGGTCAATTATTTACATTAACAGAGAATAAAGGAACTGGTACGGAATGTGGACAAAATCGATCCAAAGTTAATTAGGTCCATCTATATTTGCGGTCGTGCGCCGGGCTCTACATCAAAGGGCTTATTCTGAACAGACGTTTTATTTTATTTCGATATCTTTCCACGACAACCATGTAGGTAACAAGACTGGTTTTATTTTCCTACTTATTTAAAATAAGAACTAACTGTAATTGGTATTTTGGACTAAAATCAAACCTTCTCAATTTGAATTTGAATTCTGAAAGCTGATTCCCGTAATTACAAACGTTCAAATTCTAGTCGCAATCTCATCTCACCGACAAACAGTGACAATAACTTGTAAAAAATACATAATCATATGGAAATTAGAGGTACTTTTGATAATATTGAGACTGAGATTAGAATGCGAATGTTCTTAATAAGACGGTAATTGCCTCTCTGACTTTGTAAGCATATAAACGTGCTAAGAAAACATGCAAAAAAAAACTCATAAAATTACATGGCTGTGGAAATACGAGAACACAAAGGGAGGCCTAACAAACGCTGACGTGGCGACTTATAAAGTCTCTACAAAGATTGACCCAGTCAAAGCAAATAACTTTGAAAGAATATGGGAAACTTCCCTTGAGGATTATAGCGATATATTATGTGTGGGTGCCTACATAGGTTCTGAATATATTTGTCAATTTGATAAGTTCATGTTGTATCACACAATTATTTATCAATAATTATTTACTGCTGAGCAAATCCTTCCAATCATCCTTTTCCAGGGTCACCTCGATCCAACCCTTGCGGTATGTACGCGTCTAGGTCATCTCGCCATCTCTTCCTGGGCCGACATCGGCGGCGCCGTTCGTCCTCAGGCACCCACCGTGTGGAGAATGTTGCCAGGCGAAAAACAAGCATTTCTCTAATGTTATGTTTTTATTATTTCACTAAAACATAATCGTCATACAAACGACCTACAACTAAAATAGTTTTTAATTTACCATAATCAGCCTATAATGTTCCCACTGCTGGGACACAGGCCTCTCAGTGAGAGGGAGTGGGCCGTAATCCACCACGCGGGCCCAGTGCGGATTGGTAGATGTCACATGTCTTCGAATTTTTGGTTCTAGGACATGCCGGTTTCCTCACGATGTTTTCCTTCACCGTTTTGAGAGCAGTGGTGATGAAATAATTTACACAAAGTAAAGCGCCTGTCTGGGTTCGAACCTACGACCTAAAACTCGTAAACCGCGGCCGTTACCACTTGGCCACCACTTTACAATTTATTCTCCTATTATTTCAATGACACTAAAAAGACTAGAAAGGGTTAGTGAAAGTCAAAGCATTTATTTCATTTAAACCTTTTAAAGGTAGGTACTTTTGAATGGTTAAGAAGTTGGACAGACAGCTTTATTGGTAAGGTATAATTATAAAGTTTAAATGCGAAGATTTCATTAACCTTTTACAAAATACCTGTCGATAGTAGATTGATTGCTGTCTTGCTGACTCGAACAGGAATGTTTTATAGTAAAATATAAATCGAATACACAAATCAATATTACGAAACATTTGCCTGTAAATAAAATATTCAGGCATAATCCGAAAACAACGCCAAAACTGTGAACCCCAAATTTTTTTTACTCAACAAAAATATTCGTGTAAAACAGAATAAGACTTCACGCTCACTATTCGGACGTTTCCGTCGTGAATTAACCCGATTTCGTGCTCAGCTGACGAGGGAAGTGGCTCAGATGCATATCAAGATGTAAGCGTTACGGACCGACAGAGCTATAAAGGTAAATAACATTGTGGCTGCGAGCGGACGGGAGAAACCGGCAGTTAGCTTCATCAGATACAACCTTAATGAATGTAGGAAACCTAATTTCCAGGTATGAATTTTTCTGCTGAGTTTTGATTCGGTTTTCTTCGCGTTTTCTAATTCAGTGAATATCTCTTTCGTTCCCCGAAAAATGTAATGCATAATATTTTTTTCGTTTGTTTAATTTAGTTTTTTCGATAACGATTCTTAGTGAAGCCTTGAGATTCTTTCTGAAAGGGATCTAAGACGGAAGATAAAGCAGGAATCCACTGCACGCGAGAGGAACCAGTCGAAGTAGCAATGAGGACACGGTGGCGGTCTACCCCGCTTGGGCGGAGCACCGCCGTGTCCTCGTAGAGGCGATCGGCAGCGGCCGCGACCTCTCGCGCCCGGCCCTGGTGCAAGCCATGGTCCGGGGCGAGAGGGAGTGGGAGGCAGTCACCTCCTTCTGCGAAGCAGTCATGCTAGCGAAGGAGGTGGCGGGACGGCTCAGGGAGAGAGCCTCCCGTCCCAGCCGCCGCGGGAGACGCTCCGGGCGTCGGGAGCCGCGCGACGACTCCCGGCCACCGTAGACGCGGGCCTGCGGGCGGAGAGTAATGGGTAGCTCACCGTCCGATCACGACCAGGCCCGAGCCGGACGGCGCGTACGTGTTCCACGCGCGCCTCAAAGAGATGTCAGCATCGAGGAGGGGCCCCATAGGGCCGAAGCCTGCCGGGTCAGCGGGATTGTCCGAAAGGGTTACCGCTGGCCCGGAACATAAAGGGCTAAGGAAGGAACACGGGTGGGTTTTAGTCAGTAAGAGTCTGACACTCCCTTCCGCTCCACCCAGAGCGGGAGGGGTCATTTGATGATTTCCCATCCGCAAAAAAAAAAAAAAAGGGGGTCTTTCGGCTGAAATGATGATAATGATCAAGATACAATAGTGATAGTTTACGAGTACCTATATAACTATAGAGTATTATGTATCAGGTACTGTTGGGACTGCTGTAAACTAAATTATAACTTAGATTCAAGGGCAATCAAACTGTAATCTAGTTAACCAAAGCCTAGACCTAGTTTGACAATCAACAAACTGACTGTCGCGGTTAGGTTGAGCCCTAAATATAGACAGACGTAAATCTTTCTAGTATATAAATTAGTAGTATCAATGAAAAAATCATCTTTTTGTGTACTGTCCGGCCGTCGAGAGAATGCCTTCCTAACAACGGTCAGTTTCATACAAACGAATACATGTTTGGCGAATTTGATCTTTATTACCTACTAGCTGACCCGGTAAACGTTGTTTTGCAATATAAATTATTTCTAGCTGCCCGGCGCTACTTCGTTTGCGTGGTGTCCTGTCCCTTACCCTACCCTACCCCTACCCTACTCCTACCCTACTTCTAACATACTCCTACCCTACTCCTACCCTACTTCTAACATACTCCTACCCTACTTCTAACATACTCCTACCCTACTTCTAACATACTCCTACCCTACTCCTAACCTACTCCTACACTATTCCTACCTTACTCCTACCCTACTCCTACCCTACTCCTACCCTACTCCTACCCTACTCCTACCCTACTCCTACCCTACTCCTACCCTACTCCTACCCTACTCCTACCCTACTCCTACCCTACTCCTACCCTACTCCTACCCTACTCCTACCCTACTTCTACCCTACTCCCATAGATATATAAAAATTTTCTCTGCTTAAGAACCATCCTCGTACTTCAAGGAATATTCTAAAACAAAGAATTAGCGAAATCGGTTCAGCTGTTCTCGAGATTTGCGCTTAGCAACACATTCAGCGATTCATTTTTATATTATAGACTAGAATTGCCGCACTGACAGGTGTCAGGAACGCATTCTCTCAACGGTCGGACTGTAATAAGAAGAAATCTGTGTCCAAATACATATTGCAAATGAACCATACTATTTCACAATTTATCACGTATATTTATAATATATTTATAACATTGTAACCCACAAGACTGTAGCCACCATTACAATAAATAGTAATACGGTTTGCTCCGACGTAAATCATCTTCAAAGTTCAAACTCGTTGTTTTTGTTGACATTAACTTGCTTATCTCGAAATACGGCTAAGTTGCGGTTGCAAATTCTATTAAAGTCAGCTTGAAACTTATCTCATAATATCAAAGTGAAATGTTACATAATTCGTGGTTACGCATTTTTTCTGTCAGACAAGTCAAGTCCATAAGCCACAAACTATTCTAGCTATTTTTATTCATATTGCATTGCTTTTATGGTTTATTAGGTACAATCTAATACCAAGGTCTTAGTGCTATCAAAATCTCCTGAATTTCTAAACAAGAACGAACGAAAAAGAAAAAACAATTACTCAGCTAGTACAATCTAACCCCTGACAGAATCTGCCTAACTCAAAATTAATTATTCGAGACGAAAATCAAGGGGAAAAAAATATAAAAAACCGTTTTCCACAGACCCTGAAAAAAGTGTTTCTAAGTTTTCATCTGTATCATAAATTCAACCAATTACGAGAGCGGAAAAAGGGGCCATTTGTCACAGGGTGAAAAAACGTGGTCGGCCCACGACCCGTCAGTCCATCTGTCTACTGTAGACCTAACTCAAAACGTTGTTGACTGACAGGCCTTATACATAACGAAGGATATTGCACCGTGCTGTAAGGCGTACGGACACAGCTTTAACAATCTAATAAGTTTTTCCTTTTAATACTTTTCAATCTCGCCATATTTCCTGGCAGTACTCGTTGTAAGGATTTTAACTGTGAATGAGTTACTTAACCTCATAAGTGTTTATTTAAATACCATCATTTGGATTTGTGTAAAAATCATTAAGCTATTTCTTTGGCTTACTACAAAGCTAATTACAAAAAGATGGTAAAAAGATGAAATATATGAAGTGGTGATACCATATTCTTTACATACTCTTTTTGCTTTATTTACGTTCATACATATAAACCAGACCCAGAACCAATCCGAACTAGACAAACTTTCAATACACGAGTTGGTTAATTTTGTATTACGAACAAAATGTTATTTCAATAACTCTAGTGTACATTATTTGTTCTACTTTCCAGCCAATAAAGGTTATTGAAAGCTGCACATCGTGATATCAAATATTGGGTCATCGGAAATTCTCATAGAAGTGGAGTGTAGCGCAGCTGCATCAATGAGTTTGGCAGGCGTATTGCTGAGTAGGTAACACTCAGGTTTTATTGTTTCACTTGAAAGTATTTTCGCGTATAAGAAGATTATTATACACTAACAAAGTAGAGCAGTGGTGGCCCAGTGGAAACGGAGTTGTAGGTCGTAGGTTCGAACCCTGAAAGGCGCTTTACTTTGTGTAAATTATTTCATCACCACTGCTTTCAAAACGGAAAAGGCAAACATCGTGAGGAAAAAAAGAATCGAAAACGTGTGACATCTACCAACCCGCACTGGGCCCGCGTGGTGGATTTCGGCCCACTCCCTCTCACAGAGAGGAGGCCTGTGTCCCAGCAGTGGGACTGTTTATGACGCTAACAAAATATAACTAAAACTGAATTATTCATTCATATCAGATTACACCTTAACATTAACTGTCTCGTTGCCTGCCCACTAGACCACTGCTACTACGACCGCTACTGCTAAGCATGAGGGCGTAGGTTCGATTCTCAGGTCAGGCAAAGTGTTATTATGTTTATCCATTAGAAATTCCTCAATACCAGCCCAGAGTCCGGTTAATGGCAATTAGCTCACCCACATGGCACTTCAACATAACTGGCGAAATGACTATTATAGAGGTGTGAAGAACAGGGTGTAAAGTTTACTCATCCGCCATAGAAAAGGGAGAACCCTCCAACCAGACGCGTGTTGTGTCTGGCGGGCATCTGCCCGATGATTCATGTCGGTCCGTTGTATATTTTATGCTAGTTGCACGGTAAACTTTGCTTGAGAGATGCAGGATTTTGCGTGACGTCAGTATGACGCGTAGTTCGCATGTGTCGTTGTAGATACCGCTACACAATGTAATGCTAAGTACATCTCTGCCTAACCCTTTGGGGCAAACAGGCTTGATGTTATGTTATCATAATTATCTAGGATTGATGGAAAAAGCCTACTCTCACAACTACAACTCTCAACTGTTTTGTGTGTATCGTCAAACTTACTTTCAATATTAAAAAAATCTCATATACATAAAACTAAGTTCCCCAAACCACCCCAATATCCTCGATGACACGTCTATATGAAAGATATTCATAAGCGTCTACGTATACAATACACCGATAGCATTCACTTGATCGCCCGCATACATGTTAGTGATAAAAATTTCCTTCTGCCCATTCACACGAACTTATCTCTGTGACCATCGCTGCCTTTCGAACTCTGCTGAATTCTTTATTACCTTTTGGTCACCCAATCGTACACTGAATCTGGATCTTATTTGCGATTCACATAACGACCAATGATGACCGTAAATGGTATACGCTCTATTGAACAGCTTGGATTACCATTGTGCGTACATGATCGCTCTAGTTAGCATTCGATTTGCATGTAGCACGATGATTCAGGTTTAATGTGAAGTGTTAAAATTGCACTTGATTCGTAAAACGTAATTTATAGTGTAGGTCTATGAACAAGGATCGAAAAATTATAAAAATACACAGCAACAACAATTTTGAAAATAAAAATAATAATTGAGTTTGGTAATCCCTTCACTGAAATAAACGTGCCGTTACAATGCATGGCGACATTAATTTAACACACGGGTAGGGCTAGTGGCCAGTAAACATAAAAATTATAACAATATGAAATAATTCATAATTAATTTGAAAACTACCGCCTGCGCCTCTCGCAGACACAGGGCTCTTTCTCTTTCCTTCAATTCGCGTACTCTATGCACGTTATTCGTTTTAATTTCATTAATGCGATGTTATGATCCGCAAATGACTCCTGCGCTACACTTCTCTAAGTACAGGTTCTTTCAAGATGCTATTTTTAGAAAATTGTAAATAAAAATAACGTTTCATGAAATTAAAATATGTTCATAAAAAAATGGTTGCCTGTAAAGTCGGTTTTACGGGCGAAGATTTTACGTGACAACGTCTTTTTCTCGGTAGAATATTTATTGATATGAATATAATTAAATTGCACAATAGGAACAAGGAATTGAATGAAAATAAGAATTGCACAAATTTTAACTACTATAATACATATATATATGACATGCAGACCGATCATAGTTGAGTGGGAGAGAGACGCAAGGCATTCGGCGGGCCTCTCTCTCGTTCGGTGACTCATCGTAACGTTACCGAGCGTTACACTTTTTCATAAGTGACTCCCAGCCGCAACCTAATTTAAGACGTTGTCACGTCAAAACGAAAACGCGAAACCGTATGTGTGTTACATTAATGTCGCCACTAAGCGCAAGCTGTATTAAACTAAAACATAGGTACACTAATATCAAATCTCAACACACAAATAATCTGCTAGATAAGCAGAGTAAACATCATAAACTCATTAATTAAAGTAATTACATAGACATGAATGTAGACGCCTCTCCCAACTAGCGGTTACAACAGTTTGTTCGCAAGTTAATTCCGTCGCACGGTAGATTGATAGCTGTACTACTATTATTATTAAATATTCTAATTTTAACCAAAACCAACATAACTTTGACACATACGCAAGAGTGTGTTAAAGTTAGGGTATGAGGTAGGTAGCTAATCATTTTATTTAATGCGTCACCTTTGGGGATTTTTTTTTTTACACAACTTTTATTTAAGGACAAAGCAACTGCTTTCCCCTAAAACACAATTGTGTAAACTTGAGTAGGTACCTATAAATAGGCTATTTGACAATGTAAAAAATAAGGTCATTTATTGACACTCGTATAGATTATCGCTTTTAAAATCGATTTGCATTAATTTTACTATAAAATAATGTATTATTTATAAAAAAAATCCTGAAAAAACTTCATCTTTTTAAATCTGGCGCCACATAATCGAAAACGGTCTGGATTGGCTGAACTTAAGATGACGTCATGATTTAGTAAATTTCTGTCTATCGTTGACAGAACAGATGACTTTTGTCTAGTATCTCGACCATTTCAACGTTTGTTTACGTGAATCGTGACGTCACGACGCCATATTGTTAAAGATAGCGTTTTGGCGGCTTATTTAAACAGTACATTTTTATTTACTATTTTTTAAAAGAAATACATTATGCAATTTGAAGTAATAGGTTTTTGTGGGCTCGTTAGACACCATTAAATAATCTGAGATGTTTATCAGAAACCAGTCAAATAGCCTATTGTAGATAATCCTGTACAACTATAGGTAGGCACGACGACAAATCAAGCTATGCATTTCCAGTATACGCTGACTTCTCATCGTACTAAAGACCTGTACATGACGAAGTCAGCTAAAACTGGAAATGTATAGCTTGATATGTCGTCGTGTGAACCTACTCAAAATTAGCTTTAATAAAATAAAAAATAAGGTTTTCATTTTACCAAGAAAATACTTTTATTCATTTAAAGCTGCGTAGCGGTGTCTATAAACGCCACATGCAAACTACGCGTCATACTGACGTCACACGAAGCCCTGCATCTCGCAAGCAGAGTTTACCGCGCAACATGCATGCATATGTAACAGCCCGCTATGAATCATCGGGCAGTTACCCGCCAGATACAACATCCGTCTGGTCAGAGGATCCTTCTTTTTCTATGGAAGAACTCCTTTTTCTATGTAGAACTTTACACCCTGTTCCTCATACCTGTATAGCTGAGTCAGATTTTTGGGTTTTATATTCCCACACAAATCTAACGGTCCATAATTTCGCAAACCAGTAACAAGGACCGTCAATGTATGTATCTACCATGTATGTAATGCATTCAATAATAACTTCATCCCAAAATATAAGAATTGAAAATTTTCTTTTCAATTATTTTTTCACAAAAAATCCTATTCTTTTGGCCTACACGTAGGTATACCCAAACAGAAGTTATGTCCGTTATTTTTGTTAATATCATAAGGTAGGTACTGGTAGCAGTTCCAATTTTCCTCTACATAATTTAGATTGACATCGCAGGGAATATAACACAATATTATACGTAGCCCACGGATATCGAATGTAGCCATATTTGGCCATAGCTTAGTAACATGTATTAATTTCAGGAAAACTATAATAATACTCTATTAATGCTTATAGGGATTCTGTAGATATTATTAATAATAATAAATTCGATCGTTAACACCAAAATAGTAGTGGGTAATATAACTACTATTCATTTTTGTATTTAACTGAGAAACTAGAGACAGCATAGAACTCGATTAAGGCCAGCCTGTCCGACGACCGTACCCCACAGGGGGTGCCCTTAGTTTATAAGTTTTATGCCTTGGCTGGAGGCTATAATTTATTAAGGATAGCCTCGTTAAGCATCCGACAACCTCCCTAGGCAAACCTGCGGGGTGCCGAATAAATAAAAAAAAAATTGTAGGACAAAATTGCCCAAAATTCATAAATAAAACAGCAACAAGTTTTGCTTTCAGATTTTAGGAAATAGCCAGTCTATTTTCAGGTAATTAATATCGCCTTTGTTTGGCTCGTGTGTATTATAAGGATTAATACACACGAGCCAAACTAAAGCATATCAAAACACGCCACGACTCTCTTTGTACACACCGAATACCACAAATTCCTTCTATCGACGTATAATAAACAATGTACGAAATAGTGCACGTGAACTATTTTAACCTAAAATCTATATCTATACATAATAATTATAATAAAATAGTAACGAAGAATTTCTGCCTGTTTGTCTGGCTGTATGTTCCGGATTGACGCAAAAACGCCTGAATGGATTTGGATGAAATTTTGCACACAGATAGTTTATAGCCTAGATTAAGGCATAGGGTACTTTTAATCTTGATAATATGTTCCCGTGGGATATTATCCGACATCCATTCGGGCGAAGAAAGGAGGGTGTACCAGTAGTAAGAACATTAAAGGCTGATTATGCTAAGCGGGCGCAGCCGCGGGTAAAACCTAGTTGTTGGTAAACGTGTACATTTTAAAGACTCATGAATGTATGCTTCCGTCAGTGTGTTATTGTTGTCAATTAATTAAAATGCCGAAATAACAACAACACACTGACGGGGTGTGTACACAAATTTTTAATTAATACATTGTGTGCTTTTATTAACCTTCCGCATGACGACATAACCCTACATTGACCGTTTGTTATACACTTTGTCATTATTAAGGCTTGGATTCATAAACTGCTTTCAAAACAACTTTCATTTGAAAGCTTTTCTTAAGATTTTTTTTATAGTTTACTAGCTTTTGCCCGCGACTTCGCCCGCGCTAAGTTCGGAAATTATCCTACGGGAACTTAGTACCAGGATAAAATAAACTATCTGTGTGCCAAGTTTCATCCAAATCCATTCAGCCGTTTTTGCGTGATTGAGTAGCAAACATTCAATTCAGGTCTTTTTTTTTGGTTGTTTTTAATGTAACTTTGTAAGTTTTAAAAAAGCTCCTTTTTTTAAATATTTGTACTTCCTGTGTGTGTCCGAAGAATGTTTTTTTTTTCTTTATTTTCTTACATACTTACAAACGTCAACGTGCCGATTATGCCAGTGTCTCTCCGACACGTAGTGAAAATGTTTAGTCAAGGCAAGAGAAGTTAAATCACCCCAATGAAAATAAACATTTGGTTGAACATAGACATTAGTAAGATATAGGAGCAGTGGTGCCTAGTGGTATCGACCCTGACTTCCACCAACCCGCACTGGGCCCGCGTGGTGGGATACAGGCCCCTTTCGAAGAGAGAAGGCCTGTGTCCCAGCAGTGAAAACATTATAGACTGACTAGCAGCGCCCTACTCCTACACTACTCCTACCCTACTCCTACCCTACTCCTACCCTACTCCTACCCTACTCCTACTATAAAAAAAAAAAGAAATAAATAAAAAAAAAAAAAAAAAAGTATCCTATGTCCGTCTTCTGGTTCTAAGCTACCTCCCCACCAATTTTCAGCCAAATCGGTTCAGCCATTCTCGAGTTATAAGTGGTGTAACTAACAGACTTTCTTTTATATATAGTCTAATCTATATTATAGATTAGACTAGTGTAAAGACGTTCTGTTTCATTTGCTTTGGACCCCTTCTGTCATCAGCTGTGCCCCGCGGTTTTACCCGCATAAGTTTCGATCCCGTGGGAATATCGGGATAAAAAGTAGCCTATATGTCAGCTACCTACCTCCATACAAATTTCATCAAAATTGGTCCAGCTGTTTAAGCGTGAAGAAGTAACAAACATATAAACACACACACACTCACAAACTTTCGCCTTTTTAATATTAGTGTGATAGTAGGATTATGAGTGTGAAAGATTAGTATTTTTTCACACTCAAAAGATTTTTGTGTTGCGTTGAAGACTACAAACATGCATTATTTAAATCCGTTACCGATACTGGTGGGCTAATCTTTAAATATGTTTAAAATAAAGTACAATTAAAAACTATGTTTTGTACCCAAAACGCAAACGTAGGCAAACGTGTGTAAATAATGTGTAACGTAACTTAATCAGTGTTGGAATTAAGCGTGTATGAGGAATTATACAGATCAATCAAACTGAAAGTTTCCAATATAATTTCAACCACGACACTATGATAAAAATAATTCCTTTTGTAGAGGTAAGTGGGCTTTTTATTAAGTGAATTCTACGTAGGAGATACCCAATCACACTACAGTAACTTAATCAATCTGCCTGCCCTTTTCCTAATTATGTTGGGGTCAGCTTCTAATTTTACCGGATGCAGCTGATAACCAATATTTTACAT
Source organism: Oligia latruncula (assembly GCA_948474745.1). Taxonomy (NCBI): domain Eukaryota; kingdom Metazoa; phylum Arthropoda; class Insecta; order Lepidoptera; family Noctuidae; genus Oligia; species Oligia latruncula. The sequence goes on from OX419699.1 coordinate 9,939,607, forward strand.
GGAGCGACTACCTATTTGTCAGCATTTCAGCAACCCAGTTACATGGGGTAATACGATACCCCTTGATATGACTGGTTACCAGATTTTCGGGCTTCTTACTACCCGTAACGAATGTCAAAGATCCGTGACTACCAGCCGAGGCCAACGGCTTAACTTGCTTTCGAAAGCACGGAGGGTTATGTGATATGATAAGGGGGAATTGTAATGGATAGTCACCCATCCACGGACCGACTTCGGCTTTGGTCGACCCGTTCGGCTGTTATTATTTAGCCACGAAGCCACGCCCACTGGAAAGCAGTGATGGCCCAGTAGTGTCGGCCCTGACGAGTTTGTAGGTCGTGAGTGCGAACCCAGGCATGCACTTTACTTTGTGTATTTATTTCATCGTCATTGCTCTCAAAACGGTGAAGGAAAACATCGTGACGAAGCAAGTCCCAGAACCAAAATTTCGAAGACATGTGACATCCACCAAACCGCACTGGACCCGCATGGTGAATTACGGCCCACTCCCTCTCACAGGGGCCGGTGTCCCAGTAGTGGGAGCAGTATAGGCTCATTATGCCACGCCCACTAGCTACACGATAGGTATTACAGTAACTATGCCATTTAATTGTAATCTTTCCTTGCGTTTCTTTGAACCATTCTTCTCGTCGGACCACGAAAGTGCCACTCTAAACTAAAGACTTAAAACGGACGGTCTGAGTAGTAGGTACTTGAGCTCACCTTTTATTTATTACTTTTTACGATTGAATTTGTATTTTTAGGACCGCTGTCTGAGCAAGTGTTTAGGGGAGTGGACTAGGCTATCGATATTTTGTGTTTCAGTAAGTAACAATGAAATTAGTTATGAATTCGGGCTTTTCAGATTTGTACGGTTTAAATGTATAGTTGCTTCGAAGATAGAAATATTTACGTATAAAATTGGTTATTTTGATTTATGATGTAATTATGTATGACTAGCTTCTGCCCGCGACTTCGTCCGCGTGAAATTTCACCCTCTAGGGGGTGGAATTTCGAAAAACCCTTTCTTAGTGGATACCTACTCTTCACAAAGAACACACCCTCCAAATTTGTCTCTAGGAGCAGCGGTTTAGACTGTGCGTTGATATATCAACAATCAGTCAGTCAGTCAGTTTACCATTTTATATATATAGATTTATGATGTATAGATAGTGATTCAAGAGGAAGGTTTATATGTATAATACATAGCATAAAGCTTTCCTCTACTATAAAAGCTTTTTAAACAATACAGTATTATTCCTAAACCAATTAAATAATTAGATACGTTGTGCAAATCAAATCAAAATATTTATTTGCTAGAATATTATGGTACATTGGGCGTTACAGTGAATTTGTTTAAGCATATCCTGCCATAACATGGCGTTGAAATGTATTCACAATCAGCGATGTTATGATGATGCATTTCATGGAGATCAAAATTGCCCTTACAGCATATCTTTAAAGTTAATATCTCAGAAGATATCAGAGATTTAAAAACCGGGATCACAGCGGCTAGCGGGGCGCTAAAAAAGAACATATTTTTCACAGAAACTTGTCATTTCAATTTGTTACCAACGTTCTTTCACACTCAAATTAATACCAGCAATCTCATATTCATGTAAACCATTAATAAAAACAAATCTCGAGGCTCTACATTATATTTTCTATCTACGCAATGTTGCCTTAAAAGTGATTGCAGAAAAAAAAATATATTTTATTCTATTCTCGCAATAAAATATCGGCGTTTTTATGTATCGCATGTCTTTACGACTGCCTTTCACAGTTAATGATGCATCATTATTCAGATTATATATCAAAGTCCAAAAGAAAGTTTATTCAGTATGACAATAAATAATATTCTCAAATACAATACGTACAACGACGATGTTTCCTACTTCCGTACTACTATGCGATTGATGGAAAAACATTATTGTTGTTCAGTTAGAGAAATTGTCTCGTAAAAAAGAGCTTTGAATAGTTTTTCGCTTTTGTATAAAACCAGGGAAAATATTTGTGAAACAAATCGACTACTTACTACTTTTATAATATTTAACACAACTTACACACACCCACACACCCCAACACTCACACTAGGTACTAAATTAAATGACTAATTAACTGACTCATTATCTGCCTAGCCTTTTCCCAACTATTTTTATGGTCGGCTTCCAGCCTAACCGGATGCAGCCGAATACCAGTAGTTTACGTTGAGAAACTGCCTATCTGACCTCTACAACCCAGTTACTGGGTAACACTATATCCCTTGGTAAGACTGGTGGACAGACTTTCAGGCTTCTGGCGACCCGTAACGACTGACAAAGATCCATGAATGACAACAGGGACCAACAGCGTAACGTGCTTTCCGAGGCACGGAGGGGTCTCGATATGTATAGAAGGTCACCCATCCACCGACTGACGATGGCAAGCGTAGCTTAACGTGATCTTTCGATCCGTGCGGCTGTTATTACTTAGCCACAAGCCCCCTATATAAACAGCATATAAGCATGTAAATGGTACAATTTATGAATGTAACACCGCTGTAAAAAGATGAAGCATTTCCGTAAGTCATTTCTGAAGTCCAAATCAGTCACTAACTAAGAAATCCAAAAAACATTATCCATGCAATTAGTGCTCTTCACAAAATCACGCTTCCTCGAAAATCTCAGTTCGGCAAAATTTTCTCCTCGCCGTATTTACGGATTACTTGAATTGGAAGCAATTAAACCGAAGGTAGGTAGGCTCTGTCATTCGCTAGTCAGTCGAATGCAGTAAGAGGGTTCCTTAGAACAACCCATAAATAAACCGGTTTGACTGGCATTCGCCCCCAATAATTAGGCGTAGTTATTTGGAGGAGGCGGGAAGTAGTGAAGGAGACGTATGGAGGTTTGAATGAGAAATCGAGGTTAATAGAGAATCTATTAATACGTTTGTGTAAGGTTAATGAGTCTGACACTAAGCCGTACCCTTAGGGCTAGGTCTATTGCGGCTAAGCTCTTCCGCTTATGCTGTTAGAAAGATAAGACAGTTAACAGATGTAGAAACACGTTTGGTCTATTTTAGTAATTCCACAGTATTATGTCATATGGCGTTTTACTATGGGTCGGGCTGCTGACATTAAATCCATTTTTATTTTACAAAAGAGAGCTGTCAGAGCCATTTACAATCTACGTCGCTGCGAATCTCTTAGGGAACTATTTAAAAAGGTTATTAACATGACGGTACCTTGCCAATATATTTATGAAAATATTATGTATATAGGAAAAAATCAACATCTTTTTAATAAAATACCAACATTTTCCTTAAGTTTGTCGTATTCGTACTTCCCAGAATTTGATCCTTATCAGCGACACTATCGATCGGTGTAATAATACATTGTGTGTTTTTTCTTCAAAATCAAAGGGTTCGATTCCTGGCTAGACATGCTAATTTTATAAAAATCCAATGATGCAGTTTTGGTTTTCATCAATATCGAGCCCGCGACTCCTTTGAGTACTTTTCGCTATTCCTCATAGTGTCGGATTTGGCCATCCACGCCCACTTGGAAAATTCATCCTGTATAGTGATATCAGTTTTACAAGCAGATATAACTTCTAGTAATCTATACCTGAACCTTCTAGTGATCTGTACCTATCATAAAACTGAAGAGTTTGTTTTTGTTTTGTTTGTTTGAATGAACACGCTAATCTCTGGAACTGCCAGTCTAAAAAAATCCAGGATTAAAATTTTTTTTTTGCTATTGAGTCCAGTTCTTGAGAAAGGCTAATTAAACATTACGCTAGGACCTCTAGGAGCCGAGCAAAAGATAAAGAGTTATAAAGAACGTCAAGCGATAACCAAGTAATAGCGCGGGTAGGCGATGCGATGCGACGGGGTAGGTCGGGGAAACATGAAATTTCACACGGACGAAGTCACGGGCAGAAGCTAGTTTATTTTATAAGTCTAAGAATCAAACATCGAACACTCCAAGTACCTATTACATAATAATATAGATAAAGCAATACGTAACGATAGTAAAAAAGGGCTTGCATGACTTTCAAGTTCTGCAACCGGCCGACGCTGACGTGAAGAATAGCACCTGTGAACAAAAACAAACAAAAACAAAAGATCCATAGCACGCAACGCAACTTTTTATTATTTCTGACAACCCCTTTGAAAACTCCGAATTAATGAACAGATTTCCAGTCATAAATGAAGACCAAATTGCAGAAAGTTGTCCATTTGTAATTACGCTACCATAGCCTGAACCGCTCGGTGAATAAATTCCAAGAAATATGTAAAACAACATTCAGTGTTCTCGGCTAAAATCGCTTGCACTTGCAAAATGCGGACATAAGTAAAGAAAAGGCGTTAATTTGTTTATTTTACGTTTCTCGTTTCTGCCGGATAGAATAATTAAAGAAGGAAGAGAACCATACAGGGTTTTCATTCAATATTAATTATTTCAGACCAATTAATAATAATGATGGCTGTAACCTACATTAATTAAATCGAATACCGATTGAATGAGAATGCTTACAAACCAGTGTGACTTTATGTTTCCATTATTATTGAATGTAATTTAATTAACAACAACATCATTTATTTGCTTTAAAATTTAACATTTACCTACAGCGCACACACAAAGCAGCCAATAATGTTCCCACTGCTGGTACATAGGCCTCCTCTCTTCGAGAAGGAGTGGGCTGTAATCAGCCACGCGGGCCCATGGGTTAGTAGATGTCATATGTCTTCAAATTTTTGGTTCTAGGACATGCTGGTTTCCTCGCGATGTTTTCCTTCACCGTTTTGAGAGCAGTGGTGATGAAATTATTTACACAAAGTAAAGCGCCTGCCTGGGTTCGAACCCACGACCTACAATTCGTAAGTCGGGGCCAATACCACTGGGCCACCACCGGCACGCATATGAATAAAAGTTGATGAAAACGTATAAAATATGGACCTTATTCTCTATTGAATTTACCCAACGTTTCCAATATCATCGACACAAAGAAAGAGTTTCGTTAAAAGAAATCCGTTTTAATCCAAACCCTTCAGTGTCTATTGATCCCGACTTGAATATTCAGCGTACACCCAGACCAATATTTTTTACACTCCAATTCGCATCCACCTTTCTTTTTCGTGACTAAACTTCGAAGTGCCCTTGAATATTACGTCTACGCAGAAAGATGTTTCCCAACCACGGAGCTTTGAATTTCTTATCCTCTTTAGGTTAATGAAACTACACATCGAGCGGGGTTGTGTGCAAGACCCTTGTGAAAGTGGTGCTTGTCATAGTTCGTTCTAGGCAAACGCGCAGATCATATTGGTTACTATAGATTTAAGTTTAGAGACGAAGTTTTAGAATACTGGAATACTTTTTTATTTCGGCTAAGGTAAGGGTTATATTCCTAAATCAAAATAAGGACAATCTAATTTTTTGAGCTTGGATATTGTTCTGCAGATTATCATTATCTTAGCCTTTATACACTCCGTTAAAAATAGTATTTACAGGTGTCTATAGAAATATGGATCTCTGGCTCATCGTCTACGACGCAACCAATGATAAACTAGATAATTCGCGTCGTGTACGGACTACCATTGAAATACTGGTGCTGTGACGTTCTGGATACCCATTGGTGATTTCAGTTTGTAACACCTTGCTTTTGAGCAGCGTCGTGGACGATAGGCCTTAAAGTAATAGGGTAGCATAATCAGCCTATATATTCCCACTGCTGGGACACAAGCCTCTCTTCGAGAGAGAGTGGGCTCTAATCTACCACGCTAGCCCAGTGCTGGCTGATAGATGGCATATGTCTTTGAATTTTTGGTTCTAGGACATGCCGGTTTCCTCACGATGTTTTCCTTCAACGTTTTAAGAGCAGTGGTGATGAAATAATTACACAAAGTAAAGCGCGTGTCTGGGTTCAAACCTACGACCTACAACTTGTAAGTCGCGGCCGTTGCCACTAGGCCATCACTGCTCAGTAGTGGCGAATTGATTTCTAACTAACAATATGGTGTACTAACATGCAACGAAGAACGTAGAGATAAAATAGAATAATCTGCAGATAGGGTCATAACCACAGATATAGATAGAAACACCTAGATCACGCAAGAGAAACTACTTCGCGTGCCAAAAATCGCACCAGCTCGCGTTCAAAAATCGTAAGCCGCCACTCAAAAGCTGCTGGCTGGGTAAGCGTGAGCGAGAGCGCGAGTTTGTGACTTCATAGCAGGTAGTCAAAAAGTGGCACGCTTGGTTTTTATAAACTTCATGATACTTGCGTTATCTAGATCTATCTATATCTGTGTCATAACCCAAAACAGGAAGCGATATTTTTAAATGGTTTTTACCTTATCTTGGGATATTCCCCTACCGGTTTGGGTGAGAATTTCCAAGTTGGTAACGGTGTTGCCTCGTTTGTATGATAACCCAATTCAATTTCTGTTCACACCTTGTTATAATAATAGTGTGAGAGAAGAAGAGCGGTTGCCATTATTTTGTCAATTAAAAGATCACCCAACAACCACAAAATAACTATTTTCAATAAAATATGATTTTTTTATTTTTAACAGTTTGTTTTAACTTTTATCTGCTGTCACAACAGTGAAATATTTCACAAAAATACATGAATTTGTCAGCCCCAGCCATTTTTACCGTGATTGATAACTTTTTGTTTGTTTTCATATTTACTAAAGCCATCATCATTTTTGTTTTCGAAACTATTCTACATAAAATTCATTATGTGTATAATAACTATTAGGTAATCAAAATACTATGTGGAGAAACTTTTTCAATATCAGTTAGAAATCTTTTCATCTGAAAAACACAATAAAAATAATTACTATTTTAACTTTCCCTCTTAAGATTATTAATTACTCTTACTTAATTGAAATGTTTTCAAGTTAAATAAGAAATATTTTTCATGCCCAAGAATCTTTATTTCGCCTTGTTACTTGGTCAAGAACAATATAAATAATTCTGACAGGATTAAATACTGCACGAACTAAGTACCTACTCTTAATACAGAAATACAATTTATATTATAACTAAGATGGCGTGTATGATGCCAAACGTCGAATAACTCCCAACAATACGCACACCAAAATGTATTAGACATTTTCCTATCGTCGGCAAATCCATAAGAAAGCTATTTTCACTTTAATCTCATATTATATATAAACTTATATATATTATGAAAAAACGGCATCCTCTATCCATTGGGAAGCGAACAAAGCTCACCATCTTTTTTGATAACCGTCGGTAATCTCATCCAAAACCCCGACAAGTCAACGAATTCTTGAGATACGTGAAGATCTCATTTGAGAGGGTGATTCAATTTTAATAAGCCTCTCTGAGCGGCAACTTACATTATCAAGTCTCGTTGCGACGTTTTACGCCAGTGCTCATTGCGCCAGCGATTCTCTTCAAAAGAATACTTATTATGAAAGAAAATTACGCGGAGAAAAATATTCCGGAGATTTTTTTTTGTCCATTGTCCTTTTGTCAACGCACGGTCGGGTCTACTGCCTCTAAGATGCAGACTAGCTGTTTTGTCTATTCTTATTGCTAAATTTTTTGCATTACGTTTTTTTTCCAACTGACTTTTCATTTGATTAATGCTTTTCATTACGGATAGACTTTTGTTCTTGTGACTCTGCTTTGTTTGATAAAAGCAGACTCTGATATTTTAAGATTTTGAATTTTATTCAGTCTGTAATAGTCCTCAACTCAGCCTATCGCAGTCCACTGCTGGACAAAGGTCTCACCCAGGCTGCGCCCTACCACTCTGTATTCCGCCTTCCCCCAACAAGGTTTTATATTATTACATTTTATATTAATAGTATTAAATCTCAATAATAATCTCTCATTATCATCATTATCTCATATAATTCATCTCTCTAATTATCTGTAACAATATTAAAATTAAATACTGTCTGTTCTTGTTTTTACAACGATAAACAAATACCGTCACCACAACAAATACAAAATTAATTAACACGACATCAAGTGTTTAATATAATTGGCCAAACAATCCGACCCATTAAACAACGGCCACATCTTTACCCACATAACCCCACCATTACCATATTATGCATTTATTTTATACCTCATAAAATCACCGTTAAATTGTACTCTAGTAAATATATGCACACCTTTACACGTCTCATGGCTTTCCATCCGACATATGAATATATTTGAATAATTCACATAGGCCCATCTCAAACGCTTTTGTTGCCTGCTTCCTTAACGAGCGAATGGATAATAGAGACCGGTAGCGTTATTTTCTAAGGAATTAGGTATTTTACGTGACTAATATTCTCTTGAAAAAGAGCTCAATTTTTCAAGGGCCGAAAGAGCTGACTTTTAAATTGTACTCTCTTGGTTACCTTTGGCATTATCAATCACGTTTTAGAAAAACCTTTCTGAATTACGATCTAAAATGTGACTAAAATATATGCTACCCATAACAGTCTTATATAATGTCTAGTACCAAGACCCATATTGTTTTTATCGGCATGGAAGATTTCAATATGAAATGATATAAACTAGAACTAAAATACTTATTAAACAGTATTTAACACTGAATCAAGTCCAGTCCAATCTTCTCGTTTTGCATTCCAGACAGAATGTTGGCAAAGTTTTCATAATCCGAGAATATAATTCACAATCTTTATTCCTATTGTGAATAACCCAAATAGAGCTCGCGATCCCATTTGGAAGGCGTAAATGAATCTTCCAATTGTCGCCATTTGCTGGTGCCGAGTATAATCTCATTCTGTGTCGACTCGTTAAGTGCAATTGCACTACGCCAAATTGCATCCTGAAGTTGCTAGGTTTTCTTTGAACAAAAGAATGGTCGTCGCTTTCTTTTTAAGGTTAAGTATTTGCGACGCTCCCACAATGGGGTTTCGCTATGTGTTGCTACAATTAGATTGCTATCGTTGTTACTAGTGGGATTGCGTTCCTGCTATGTAATAGACGTGCTGAGTACTGAAGTTATATTGAAGTTGTTAGGTCTAGAACTGTCTAACGTCATAATCATAATCGTCGCCGTACTTGAACGTTTTAGAATTGGAATATTAAATCTACCAATAATAATATCGTGAGGATGTTTTAGAATCAAAAATTCGAAGACATGTGGCATCCACCAACCCGCACTGGGTCTGCGTGGTGAATTATGGCTCACTCCCTTTCACAGAGAGGAGGGCTGTGTTCCAGCAGTGGAGACATTAAAGGCTGATTACGTAAATCTATTTCCTGCTAGAAATTTAATAATCAACATTTCTCCGTTGAAAAGCTAGTACCTATAAATAAACACGTGAATGTTTTTTTAGAAGATTGTCGAAAAGTCCGATATTATTGTAGTCAAGCTAATGGTAGATAAATACGACAGTATACACTGTACAGCTTAGAACATTAACAAATTGTGTTCCAGCTAAGGCAGGTAACTAACTACGGGAACACTTAAGCATAGTATACTGTACATAGATATGTGTATGCTAAAGGAATTAGATTTTGCGCGAGATGTTGCAGTTGTGTCATTAGTAGGTACCTAGGTATAGTATGTAGATACAACGCCTGTAGTATTAGCAGTTTGTGTAATCTTCTGAACAGGGTTATTTAGCTAAACTCCGCAGAAGTGATGTATATCGATATCTAAAGATGATAAAACGATTCATGTTTTATAGTACACTAGCTGTGCCCCGCGGTTTCACCCGCATAAGTGTCGATCCCGTGGGAATATCGGGATAAAAAGTAGCATAGCTACCTCCATACAAAATTTTATCAAAATTGGTCCAGCCGTTTGAGCGTGATGAAGTAACAAACACACACACACACTTTCGCCTTTATAATATTAGTGTAATGCACGATTACGATACGTGTGACTTAGGTAGCCGTTTTTACGCCGTGCATTAATAGACCATAACATAAGTCACACGTATCCTATACTGTTTTATAGCTCGTGTGACCTACACAGAAAAGCGTGACCTAAGTGCAGGTTTAGGTCACACAGTGCTATAAAATATTTTGAGCAATCGCAATTTAAAGAACCCTGTATAAATAAAAAACCAATTGCCGCATGTATGAAAGTACACACATTTGAAATTGTGGCTGTTTTTTTTTTGTTATGTTCGTAATTATTAGGAGGCTTTTTTTGGAAAATCCACTGGAAAAGGTGTAAATTTGGATGGTATGAGATAGAGACATGAAATTCACCCGGGCACGAAAACCTAGTGTCAAATAGTTAAATTATAATCTCATGACCATAATCCTAGTAAAATAAAAAAATTATGCAAGAACCAACCGTATTCCCATCAAGGTTGAATCCACAACGATTCCATTTTCCAAGACGCTTATGGAAACAAAAATTAAATTCATTTTCGATCGCGTGTCAACCGCACAAATGAGAATCGAAGTCAATCCGACGTCCCCGAAGCCATTCCTAATTCAATAAACTTTAATTTCCAAACTTTTATATTAGAAGAACAAAGAGAAATCGATTTAGAGTTTACAAAATTTTCTCACCGACTTTTTCCTCGCGTTTTTGGTCTTACATAATTTTGTCGCCTCAAAAGTTATGGGATAAGGGCTCAAGGGGACACTAACAACCGGGTTTTGTGTAAGAGATGGAAATACTTGGCAACATAAGTTTCTTTTAGCCTATTTTTGTACAGGTAAGAATAGTCTGAACACTGAACAGACCTTACACACCTTGATACTATTACTTCTCTCTGGAATAAATCTATCGAACAGTGGTTGGGTTTTATAAAAAATATCTACATTCCATACATATAATAAATTCGTCATAAAGAATATCGGTCCGTTTGTCTCAATGTATGTTTCGGAATGGCCCAAAAACGACTGGACTTTGTATGACATTTGACACACCGTTAGTTAACGAGTATAATCTGGATTAAAACAAATGGTACTTTTAATCCCGATATTCTCCGACATCCACTAGGGCGAAACCGCGCCTAACCTATATATCGCCTTAATAAGGGATCGTTTCTTCACCTGACTTTAGGTCACGTAAAGAATAACTTGATTAACGTTTACCTCGCATTAGATATTATCGAAACTGGGTTACTAGATCTACAGACATAACAACCTTGATGTTACTCTAGCGTAAAATACTTCTCCTGCTCAGATAATTAAGACCACGCCATCTGCGTAGATACACTTGACGTTGTAAGTGATCAGATATGAATGGTAACTTGTAGTGTTTGGAACTTATTAACATTTATCATTGTTCAGAAGTATTTGGTCACCTTGCCGGCTACAATATATCTGACGGCGACTGTACCAGCGCCGAAAACCAACATCATTTAATATCAAGGCGAAGTAAAGTAACATAGAATTTAGCAGCTCTTAATAACTTATAACCGCAGGCATGAGTATAAAGGTAAGTGGATGGCAATTGACCTACATTACCTTAAATGAAGTCATTAGCAAATCAGGTAAATCGCCTCCTATCCTCCCCTTAAATGTTAATTTTGTGAGCTTTACTCTTCATTACAAAGTATTAATCAAAATTATAAGGGAACCGAATTAAACGTTATGGTGACGCGGAAGCGGGGACGGCAAATCGATCTGAAATTGGAAATGATGCGAGATATTTAATTTGAATCATTGTTTGATTAAATTCATGAAGTTGGTTTTAAGGGACTTTGTGTCATTGTGTGCTGTAATTCGCACGATTTGGCTAGCTTACTGGTGATGGCATGGCTTCATTTTTAATTATATTTCATTGTAAATTATGACGTTCAAAAGTGCCTTTTCTGTGCCTATTCAAAATAAATGCTTTGACTTTGATCGCAGTAAAGTTATGTTACTGGAAGACTTTAATTACAGTCGTACCAAAATTTTGATCCTAGAATACCTACCTATATATGTAGATGGTACAGTAATGATGAATAGATAGGAAAAGTATATCAACCTATGCGATATACTCGTACATTTTACGATTATCGAGCCCTTCGTTTACGATGAATATGGATGTTGAAAGTACACACTTTTTTAGATTGCTAAGCCTAATCCTAAGATAGGATCATACATTTTCAAGTAAACATATGTGACCTAAGCTTTAAAAATGCCGAGTTAAGATTGCAGTAATCCATTATTCAGCTCTTGTTCTGTAAACGATGATTGCGTTTTTGGATTACTATATCAATTGGATTTTACAGAAATTGGAAAATATTGAATTGCACTGTATTAAGTTTTAGGAGATTTTAAAATTTGGACATTGATTAAAGTGTAGATGCTGCATACTAATGTAAAGGTTTTTGAATAATTGATTATTCCTACCAAAACGATATTATGGTTATTATTTCTATACGAATTTTGATAATTTATTGACTATATTGTTCCCACTACTGGGACACCGGCCCCTGTGAGAGGGAGTGGGCCGTAATTCACCACGCGGATCCAGTGCGGGTTGGATGTCACACGTCTTCGAATTTTTGGTTCTAGGACATGCTGGTTTCCTCACGATGTTTTTCTTTACAATTTTGATAGCAGTGGTGATGAAATCATATACACAAAGTAAAGTGCCTGCCTGGGATCGGACTCACGACCTACAACTCGTAAGTCTGGACCGTTCCACTGGGCCACCACTGCTCTTGATATTCTAGCTCTCAGAATAGCTGTTTTTTTAACGAGAAGTGGGTGGGTACTCGTAGCAACACAGTGGGTTATAATATATACACATTTTATGTCATATAGGCACAAATAATATTCAAGGTATGCTTTAAGACCTTATTGCCTTTCCAGGGCTTTGAGCACGTTAGAGGGTTCATTATAAAGTTTTATCAAGATGTACTTTACCTCTTGTTAGTTCAAGAACGCGTCATAATAAAAGTTTTTACATATAAATTTATTATTTATTAATTAAAACTTTATGCACAAGTAACAGTTTGTAAACTGTGCCTTGGGCATTCTACCAGTCTGCCTTAGGGTGATGCAGACACAATACACAGTAGGTGCAATAACAGAAAACAAATTAGAAAATATTTCTAACTAAATAATTATAGAATAAATACATAATATAAAAAAAAGTTATGAGATATAAACAAGAAAACCTATAACTTAATTCTGAGATGAATTTATTATTTATTATTATATACAATGTGGACAATACGACAATAAATGAAAACACTGGTAAAAGTGGAAACTATCGAATAAATTCTAACATAAAAAAAACAATTTTTTTCAAACAAATTAAATAGTAGTTATGGGCAAACTGGATATCCGTGGGGCAAACTGTGAAAATCATTATCATAACACGTTTGCTATACAGGGTGTCCCAAAAGGTTACGTAGCTGGGAAGGGGGGGGGGGTGATAGGGGTGGTTACAAGGGTCACCAGAAAAATAAAAAAATAAATCCCCTCTGGGTATTTAAAAAAATAAATGACATTTTTTAAAAAACTTTTTTTTTTCATGGTATAATCGGTAAAGAAACGGAAACGTAATAACATCAAGATTCATTTATATTATGCTATATTGTAACCCACAGATGTCTTTATTTTCTCAATAAAAACAACAATTGATGGTTCTCGAAAAAGTTGAATAACGTCAATTAAAGAGTAATTAACGTTATTCAACTATTTCGAGAACCATTCTTTGTATTTCGTTGCTCTTGTAATATCAAATTAATTTAAACAGAATTTATCTGTTTTATTTATATTTCGGATTATTTATAAAGCTTACTCAGAATTGCAAAGGATTAATAGACTCCATATTCGAGAAGACTTCGAAGAAATCAAATACCTAAGCATAATACCCTTTTAGTCAATCCACTTATAGTTCTTTCAATTTTCTAAGCTGATGTCATACAATAGGTTTTCATTCACAAACATTTGATAAAGTAAAGCTAAAATGTTACGATTCGAGACTGAAATAAAACGTACCATCTTAAATATTTACTGCTTATATAAATGTAAAGGAAAACGTTATCTACCAAAAACTTAGAGATACAATACCTGAAATGAATAAGAGTCGTAAAAATATACAAAGATTACCTTTGCATGTATTTAATATATTCATATTCATTTATTGTATTCCATATTGTAAAAAGATGTTACAAAAGGCTTAAGGCTAAGTACGAAAACATGGACCCTGTTAGGCAGAGGCACAGCAACAAGATAAAAATCAAACATTTTAATAAGTATTTAATTTTACAAGTACCCAATAGTTGCCAGGCTGCCTCGTTGGTCTAATGGTTGCATGATTTTCTATCAGGAATTACTCATTCGCAGCGTGAAGTCTGGGCATGTGCCCGGTTGATAGCAATAGGCTCGCCCCGAAAAATATGGGTATATACTATATCTTTGCCCAACCCTTTGAGGAATCAGACGTCAAGCTACTACAATCTGTCAAATCTCTTTAATTTAGATTTTAAACTTTATCGCTAAAGCATAGGGTTCAAAGTTGATTGGGTAAATTTGACAGTTTAGTGTAGCTTAATGTGCTGGCGTCTGTAGGTACCCAGGAGTTAAACCAAAACATCAAAGAGAGCGCAGTTACCTACTAACATCCGATTTATTCTATTTTACGCCCTGGAAGAACGATCTATCAAATTACATTTCGTTGACCCGACCGTCTTCTATTCCCATCCATTTCTCTATTGAAACGTAATAGCAAAATTGTTCCAGTACTTGAGCAATTTTTGCTATTCTACACGTTCTTAAATTGAACTTTGAAGCGAGTACAAACGACTGCGTCCTGGGATAGCTCAAGACGCTCCTGTACTTACGGATAGATGTATTTGTGACACAGTGTCATACAGTGAGCTATTCGAAGGATATCTTGTGTTCTTTTTATTGATAAACTCTTTTGAAGATAAGATCATTTTCATTTCAAGCGTCCATCTTATGTAAGTAGGTATAGGTAGTTGAAAGTGTGTAGGTATAAACATTTACGGCGTTATTACAAAAAAAAAAGGTTGATCTATAGACCCTGGTTTAAACCATTGAGCCATTTATAAATTTGAACTATAATCTGACAAAGTTAAAGTTCTTATTACAAAAATTTAATTTAAACGCGAGCCTAAGTTATAAATTTTGCAATAAGCTCTTTACATTCGTCAGAATAAAGTTTAAAATACAGTAACTGTCTCGAAGGTTTAGGCTTGGTCTAAAGTTAGAACTCGTTTTGTAATTTAGAGATCGAAAAGTAATAAAGAGTATTCTATTCTATTCTTAAAAGACTTATTAAAATACAATGGCACGTGACTTGATCTTTTCCACAAAAAAATTAAAAACAATTAAATGAACGCCTTTTCTTAAAATGAATTGCTTATGCTCGAACAATCCGTCGGGATTCTATGTAGCGAGAAATTGAATGTAATAATATCTTTAAGAGAAGTATGTGGAAACTTTTGTCAGTTCGCCGGGATTCTCAAGAAACCAATCTATCTTAGACTAACTTACAATAGAGTAGAATTTTGTGAATCCCTTTGTTATTCTTGATCAGAAAGTCCGTAGGTTCTGTTACGGGTAAAATAAATGGAGTAGGTAGAAAAAAGAAAAGGTGAAAAGAGGGGGAGGAGGAAAAGGTGTTTTAAAACGAAGAACACAAGCTGAGTGTTGAGAATTCCTGTACAAAAGTGTTTATAATAAAAATGATAACATCAAAGCACAAGAAACAGTTTATAAAGAGGACAAAGCAATAACATTAATAACAGGCGTACCACACACGTTTTATGTGACAACGGAAGTGCGTGCAACGAATTCAAGGGACAAACACACTCGTAGACAAACTCGTAGGTATATACACAGCCTTAGTTACATGATATTTTTACAGTAAATGAATGCTCTGTTCTCGCTTCCATAATTCAGCCAACATTAGTCCCTACAGTCAGTTATCTCCTTTATAATGTCACATGTCTCTTTTATACGTTTACAGAACATTACCACGTAAGAAAATGGTACTTTTACGCACAAAACGAGGCAGTTCCCTTGATTGTACGATGCCGTATTCTAATGACCACGTTAGTGAGCATTTTGTAATTCTGGGCTCTTGACAGAACACTTTATGGTGATTATGTGGCTGTTGGAGTACGCGTTCTTGAGTACCTGCTTGTTTTATTATTCTACTAGCTGCGCCCTGCGGTTTTACTCGGAATATCGGGATAAAAAGTAGTTAATCACGAGTGTCAGCTACCTCCATACAACATTTTATCAAAATTGGTCCAGCCGTTTGAGAGTAAAGAAGTAACAAACATATAAACACACACACACTCACAAACTTTCGTCTTTATAATATTAATGTGAAGTGTGATACGTACATTCAAATTAATAGAATTATTTTTTCTTGACTAAGACTTAGTGTTAATAGTTACACTAGGTACTGTAAGGGAGCTAGAAGAGCCCCTTTTTTTTTTTTGCGGATGGGAAATCATCAAATGACCCCTCCCGCTCTGGGTGGAGCGGAAGGGAGTGTCAGACTCTTACTGACTAAAACCCATCCGTGTTCCTTCTTTAGCCCTTTATGTTCCGGGCCAGCGGTAACCCTTTCGGACAATCCCGCTGACCCGGCAGGCTTCGACCCTATGGGGCCCCTCCTCGATGCTGACATCTCTTTGAGGCGCGCGTGGAACACGTACGCGCCGTCCGGCACGGGCCTGGTCCTGATCGGACGGTGAGCTACCCATTACTCTCCGCCCGCAGGCCCGCGCCTACGGTGGCCTGGAGTCGTCGCGCGGCTCCCGACGCCCGGAGCGTCTCCCGCGGCGGCTGGGACGGGAGGCTCTCTCCCTGAGCCGTCCCGCCACCTCCTTCGCTAGCATGCATGATAGAAGAGCCCCTTTAAGTAATACTAATTAAACACCGATAAGATTTATTTAAATTTATATTGATAGAACAACGTTATTCACATATTCCCGTGTAAAGTAGCACTGATTTATCTAAACAAAAAAACCTAATAAAATATTTGATAGTCCGTTCTAAGCTTGCTTGAATGTTCGAATGGAACCCGCGGTAAATTATAGCCAGCCTGCAGTATAAAAGGTTAGGATACCTACTAAATTAAATGACTAATTAACTAAATATACAAATAAATACAAAAGCAAAAGGATACCGTGGCGTCAAAGTGCTGTCCGCATCGCTGTCAACCGGAAACGTGCCCAGAAGACTGGCAGCATTGCTACGTTGAATGGAAATGCTAATTCTTTACATTAAAATTATTTTGGTTGAAAATGACGCATAGTGAGGACGGCTGCGTATTATGAGTGTTGCAGTTACTGTCGTTCGACAAATCCAATTTCGAGGCCATAAAAAAGTACGATATCCCAAGATAATTGTTTTATTTGTTTAAGTAAGATTCTTATAGGTTTAATATGTACAGTCAACAGCAAAAGTAGATGATCAAAACCATAAATTCAATACTAATGAACGGAGTTCGCGTCAGAACTGTGTGGCGTCGAAGTGATTCAAAAGTATGTGATTGTAAATTATACCAAACATTTACTACTAGTACAGCTGCCATATATTCGTGATCAGTTTTGACTCCTATTGAATTTCTGATTTTGATCATCTACTTTTCCTGTTGACTGTACAGTCCACAAAAGAGATAAGTATGCAGGATCGTCGCATATAATTGAAGTTTAGTAAGAAACCGATGGATGTTCTCGAATAAAATTTAATTTTATTAATAGAATACAAACAGCTCATTTATCAAATTGAATTTCAGTCGACAACATCCATCGGTTTCTTACTAAACTTCAACTAGGTATATCCGACGATCCTGCACACTTATCTCTTTTGTTGACTGTACCTACCTATATTTGAACAAAATAATAAAAACTATAATTAAACCAATATTCAACCAGACACAAATTTCATTTTTTGCAGTGTAAGTAAATTCATAGTTTTGCCGTCTATTGCCTTCGTGTTATTTTAGACTCGATACAAATATAAATCAAAGTCTTTTTAGTCCATAATTTCCGTAGAAATTAATATACATTCACGTCTGCCTTCGAGGTTGTTGATGTTCCTTAAACTAATTTACCCTAACGACTGCCATAATGTAGGGAAAGATAGTAACTGTAATTATATTTGGGTGAAAATCAAGTGAAGACTATCCTTGATAACTCCCTTGGGAGATGTACAGTCGACCCTGAAAGTTAATTAACTGAGGCATACGGAATGTGTACAGAATGACTTGTAGCCCTAGTATCTTTGTGTAGACAAGATAATTGGTCTAGGGTGTACAGTCACGAGCAAAAGTATGTATACACTTGGCTTTATTCAAAGCCAATTTCTCCTTTTTTTTTCAATGAAATTTTATGTTATTACGAACATAGTATTTTCGAATCCATAGGTTTATGTAAAGTGTCGTATTTCAGCGTTGCATTCGTCATTTCACGAAAAAATCTCAATTGAAAGTAGGCAAGTGTTGACATTTTATTGCTCGTGACTGTACAAGATGACTTGTATAGTTCGGGATATTTTTTTTTATTGCTAAAGTGGCCTGCTCTTGACCTCGATCACGCCTGATGGAACGCGATGGATGAGGTCTATGATGGAACGAGCGTGCCCAGAAGATGCCTAATTTTAATTTTTAGACAATATTGTTGTTACTTGTTTTGGAACAAAATCACACACACATGAAAATGCAGGAAATACGCACGTTAAGTTGTGCTCCACAAGATTATACGATTACACATTTTCATTCTAAAATGAAAGAAATAACCAAACAAACGATGAGGGCGCTACTAGGTGGTGGGCGTAGCCTTAAGTGTCGTTTTACACCCGTTATCTATAATAACATAAATTATCATACGAATGCAGAAAGCTCCTAGAATATAAATAAATAAATAATAAATAAATAAAAATTTGTTGTTTGTAAGTTAACACAGCTGTACATACTGTTAAATGAATGAAATTCTTACTTTGTAGTGCCAAGTGACTCTTCACTCGGCACTACAAAGTAATAATTTCATTCATTTTAGTTTTAGTTTAATCCACTTAATGTGTAATGTAATGACTCTTCATTACATTACACATTAAATGGATTAAACTATAAAAGACGAGGAGATACCGACTAAGAATATTACGTTGTGTGTTCTTCAAATTAGTTTGATTGTTCTTACACAAAGTTAGTATCAAGTAAATAAAATGCCCCAAGCTACTGTACAGTTCGCGTCAAATAACTTTGCCGCTCTGAAGCTAGGCTCTTTCCTAGCCGCGCC
Source organism: Oligia latruncula (assembly GCA_948474745.1). Lineage (NCBI taxonomy): Eukaryota > Metazoa > Arthropoda > Insecta > Lepidoptera > Noctuidae > Oligia > Oligia latruncula. The sequence goes on from OX419699.1 coordinate 9,958,780, forward strand.
AATCCGCGCCATGCGCGCTGCTGTTGTATTCATAGGATTAACTACTGCGCAGTGATTCGTTGCCTACTTCAGAGCGGCAAAGTTATTTGACGCGAACTGTAGGTAATGTATAGGTATACAAATAGATATTTACCTGCCTACAATAATTTCGAAGGCTTAGTCGTTAAATGCCCAATTCGTAAAATGCCCAACAGCTTGAAAAATAACGACTTTTTAGGGTTCCATAGTCCAAGGATGCCAACGGAACCCTATTACTAACCCTCCGCTGGCCGTTCGTCTGTCTGTCAGCGGGGTGTATCTCGTGAACCGTAATAGGTAGACAGTTGGAATTTTCACAGTGTGTATTTCTATTGCGCCTATACTCGTATTAAAAAACAATAAAAATAAAATTAAGTTATTTTGAAGGTCGAGGTAGATGGGCAGGAAATAATGTATGTATATGAGTACATCTACTTGGGCTAGTTAGTTTCTTTCGAAAACAGGCAGGAAAGAAAAATCGATTGCCTAATTGAGAACGCCTGGAAAAGCGACTGGTCCAGGAAGATGCTAATGAAGGGTGATCTGCCGATCTCCCTGAAGCGCAAACTCATCGATGTATCCTGCCTGTAATATTTTTTTTTGTTTTAACCTTTTGGTACGGAACCATTCGTGTGCGAGTCCGACTCGCACTTAGCCGGCCAAATTATTTTTCTCTTACGTCTTATTAATAGAAAAAGTTCTTCACCATACTCTTCCATATTTCGAATTGTATAAGTAAAAGAAAACTTTAACAATGTGTATCTTGATAAATAAGTAATAAGTATAGTACAATATCAGGCTTACCTAGGGTTGCCAATTTTTTTTAGTACATCAATATAGTGTTTTCGAAGCCCATTGCCTGTAAAAATATAGTAGGTGGCGAAAAAATAAATAAAATAAAGTAGGTCTGTTAAAAATAATATCTTACCTGAACCTTTTGTTAACTGTTTTTCTTTATGACTCATAACTATTATTTCACTCTAAACTAACGTTACAAAATAACACCAATTCAGCTTTTATGTAATTAATAGGCGATTGCGATCGTATGGCCATTTTGTATTAAAATGAAAATATAGTAGTTTCGCCTACCATTTATATTTTTTCTAATATAGTTTTTAGGCTTCTAACATAGCAGGATACTATATAACGCATGAAGAAGCCTCCTCATGTCCAGTTATGTACAGACACCAGCACATTAAGCTACCCGAAACTGTCAAATTTTCCCAATCAACTTTGACCCTTATGCTTTAGCGATAAAGTTGAAAATCTATTAAAGAAATTTGACTGATTGTAGTAGCTTGATGTGGAGGAACACCGAGCGCTCGTCGCATCCTGGACAGTCACACCCAACATCTTATTTGACTGGCCAATTTTTCCATTGCGGTGGTAGGGCTAACGCGCGCCTGGTTTGCGACCACCCACCGGAGTCCGGCGTCAAGCAGCCTGCTGTGTTTCGTCGATGCGTGGGAGCTCCAGTGCAAGCATCTTCTGGGGGCACGCTCGTTCTATTATAGACCTCATCCATCGCTTTCCATCCGGCGTGATCGAGGTCAACAGCGGGCACATTCAGCATAAAAAAAAAGGTGTTGGCAACCCTAGGCTCACCCCCTATTAAGTACAATAACTGGCGAAAAGTGGGTACACCCACTTTTGCAAGGAAAGGCAAGTGGGCAGGGAAGAGATGACCTAGTGTACTATACCGTACGCAAAATACGCGCTTTGACGTGGAGTTGCGGAAACCAGCCCGTATTACCTATTAGGTAGGTACCTATTAGTGTACTATAGGTCTATAGGGATAGTGTACTTTAGGGAAAACGTTTACGTTACGTTATGTTTTTTATTTTATTTACCATTTAAAAATTAATACATTTGTTTCAGCAGAATAGCATTTTTAAACCACTAAGGTGAGTGAGTGAGTATAAACGGTAAAGGAAAACATCGGGAGGAAACCGGCATGTCCTAGAACCAAAAATTCGATGACATGTGACATCTAGGTACCAACCGGCACTGGGCCCGCGTGGTGGATTATGGCCCACTCCCTCTCACCGAAAGGAGGCCTGTGTCCCAGCAGTAGGGAACATTAGATCATGTATCATACAATGGTAACAGTAAAGAAAATACACTTAGTTTGCAATAAACGTTTTGACTTTGACTTTTCCTCGCTTACTTGATATCGTTATCGACTCTTTAAAACGTATGAAGAGCGACTTAATCGCATCTCAGTGTGTCAACGGCCTATAATAGTAAGTGTTATTGTTTTTCCTGCCTCGCGAACAATGTGGAAACCTACCAGATTATCTAAAGTCTTATTACTGGGGCAATATTGCACAAGTGGCTGATTAAACTGTCCGGGCGATTTTTGGTAGAGTCGTGGAGATAAAGACGAAGGCTAAGCCAAAAGGCAAAGGTAGGGTAAGGCTATTAGGTACATTTTATAAAAATAGTCTTAAATATCCCTACGAAACGCCTGGGAAGAGGAAGACCCCCGCTACATAATATAGTTGTCCAGTATCGAGAGGGAGATGAAAGCGCAGAACCTAACTCTGTTGACAAACCAGGACAGATCGTCCTGGCGCTGCGGTACAACAAGATCCGACCCCAGATAGAACTGGGATTAAGAGGTGGAAGAAGAAGAAAATGAATGTTACGCTTTCGAAAATTGTTTTCATAATGTAAGTCCATACAATATTTTGCTATGTCATTCGATAGGATGTAAAAATACGACATCTCCAAGAAAAAAACGAACCATGAAACATTGAAATTACCTGTGGGTTCACAGTATCACAATGTAAATATTAACTTAAATAAACAAAATAAATAAACTTGCTTGGGTTTGGTTTGTGGATAGCGTTATTACTAAAATCTATCGATGAAATCATTCACATCATTGAACCTACGCACTTATCCCCGCAACACCAATGATAAAAAAAAAAATTAAAAAAACATTTTATTTCAGGCAAGTTTTTTACACATAGTACAGTCACGAGCGCTAATAAGTAAACACTTGGCAACTTTAAATTGCGATTTTTTCACGACATAACAAATGCAACGTTGAAATACGACACTTTACATATATTTAAGGGTTCGAAAATACTATGTTCGTAATAATATAAAATTTCATTCAAAAATAAAGGAGAAAATCGCCTTTGAATAAAGCCAAGTGTATACATACTTATGCTCGTTACTGTACACCCACAGTATCAGAAAATTAAATATGAAATAGATATTAAATTAAATTATATTATTGTTATACATTGAGATAGATTATAGTTTCCTTATAAAATGTCATGTAGGTTTAATTTAGGTTTAAATTCAAACAGTCATACCTACTAAAATGAAATAGTTAAATTGTGCGGAATATAGTACGCGGAATATAGTAGTCACAATGTTGTTTTTACACTTAATCGGTCTCAGGTGAAATGATGCTTTAAGCCCGTGGGCTTAAAGCATCATTTCACGACGATGACGATGTTGACGATTTTTATGCTGTATTACGTGTAATACAGCATAAAAATCGTCAACCCTGCTTTCGTCAAACATACCAGACGCGCGATAAATATTTTACACAACAAACTTTGTGAAACATTTTATTATTGTTTCCTATTCCATAATGTTTTATGCTAACACTGCTATTTCCATTTGCGCTACTGAATGTTATAAGCAATACCATTGGTATGCATGACTTCTACCGATACCAGCTCATTTTGTGATAGGACCACTTTCCACCTATCGTAAGTGCAAGACGGCAAATATGGGAAGACCGCATAGTCTGATATTACTTTAAACATACCTAACTGTGTTTTTCCCACTACTAGCAAAGAGGAATGAGCAGTAATAATAATAATCTATTTCCATCTTTTTAGGGTTCCGTACCCAAAGGGTAAAAACGGAACCCTATTACTAAGACTTCGCTGTCCGTCCGTCCGTCTGTCTGTCACCAGGCTGTATCTCAAGAACCGCGGTAGCTAGACAGTTAAAATTTTCACAAATTATGTATTTCTGTTGCCGCTATAACAACAAATACTAAAAACAAAATAAAATAAATATTTAAGGGGTCTCCCATACAACAAACGTGTTTTTTTCGGCGTTTTTGCCTTGTGGTACGGAACCCTTCGTGTGCGAGTCCGACTCGCACTTGGCCAGTTTTTTCTATATTAATAAAGGAGATCAGCCATATTGCCATATACAGAATGGCCGGCCAACGAAAAAAAGTGTGTCACCTATGTCGGGAAAGTCAACCCAAGCATTTTTCACTACGGCACCAAATCTCTACGACCGTCCCTTAAGCTGTTTTCTGTAAGTCTATTTTACGTACCTACGCCACGTAAGCCAAGAGCTGTACCCCACAGGGGTGCCCTTAGCGCGTAGTAGCATAGTTTATAAGTTTTATGCCCTGGTTGGAGGCCTAAGCAGCCGACAACCTCCTTAGACACTAGATTTTCCAACTTTAAAAAACAGCTGAACGAATGGTCGTAGAGATTCCGCGCAATAATAAGAGGGACTTCCCCGATCAGGGTAACACATTTTTTTTTCGCTGGCTTTGGGTTTTGAGCCCAACTTTGTATGAAACGTTACTGGTCTCCTTTGACACCGGATCCCTCACCAGGACCTGTATCGCAGGATCTCTTTCGACTAGTTTGTTTTGTTTGTTTGTTGTTTCAGAAATAGGGATATACATGCAACAGTTTACATTAGACTAAACACTAAAAGGTAACTCTCTTTTCTCTTCTCTTTTCTCTCTCTCTCTCTCTTTTAAAACTAACTGTGAGATGGTGTGTTTGGGCGCATATACGAGTATATGACTGTGTGTGTGTATTATTGAAAAGTTAAAAGATTTTCTGTTTCTATGCAATTTACACCCAGCGGCCAATCATAACGTGTTTTTTACAACAAAACTTGGTTCTGGGGAGGATTTTCAATTGTCCCTATAATGCGCGATGATGGCCCTATAATGCGCGAGAATGCTTTTATCTTCGACTTTTAGTTTGCAGAAAGCTCTATTCCGTTTAGGCTTTTTACGCGAGCGCTAGTCCGTAACCTCTGTGACAATTGCAGTTTTATGGAACCTTCAGATTACTGACAATATTGATCACCACAAACGCTCGCTGCCTGTTGAAAAATTTTCTTACGATATTTGCCTCATCATGTTGACCGTCTTGATATCACTTCGCCATTATAACCACGTCGAATTACTTATTAGATTTAATATATATTAAATGATTAATGAATTTCTAACCTTTTAATATGCGTAGGTAAGTCACAAGTTCTAACGTTATTAGCAAACATACAAGGTGATGTAACAGATTTATTATTGCCAGCGATCAGTCTTCGCAGTGGAGCCGACTCACGTCACGACAAACTGATACCGCACAGTCGAGTGATGGATGAATAGCTAAAACATTAATTTAAAACTTACACGGCCCTCGGTTTGAAAATTTGATAAGGGAACTTTGTGTGACAGTGTTTAAGTATGAGGAAATAAAGGGAGGATTTAATTGCGGAAAATTATGGCCTATACACGGTTATTTGATTGTATACCTACTAAAATAAACGTGAACTTACTGAAATTTTGTCTGCACTTTGAAAAAAAATATTGAAAGTCAATGAATCTGCCTAACCTTTACTCAACTGTGTTGGGGTCGGCTTCCAGTCTAACCGGATGCAGCTGATTACCCGTGTTTTACATGGAGTGACTGCCTATCTGATCTCCACAGCCCAGTTTACGGTAAGACGATACCCCTTAGTAAGACTGGTTTTCAGACCTTTTGGGCTTCTGACTACCCATACCTATAGCGACTGTCAAAGATCTACGAATGACAGAAAAGTAAAATGGAAAAGATACTGAAAAGTATAACGTATTTAATGACGTAAAGCCGCTGTTATATTAACGCCCGTTGACGTCATGTAGCCAAGGAAACATTTTGGATTCAATTAAACCCAAAGTACATTGAAAGCGTTCGATCCAAGTGAAATAAAATGCCAGGAATCCAAGTCTGTTGTAATAGTTAGAAACTTTATTATAACTATCAAAACAATCGTCCATGAAATCCATTGCATCCCAAGAATATTTCCCCGTTACAATGGATGGGTATTTCCCGAAGTTTGCGATATCTCGACGCGTCCAAACGGTCGTGATCCCAGTGTAAGCAACAAAGCCAGTTGTATATTGTGGATCTCAATATCGTACGTGTTTCGAAGAGAAATGGATAACTTAAATGGGATCTAGTTTAGTAAATGCATAAATAAAGTGACCTAGAGGAGTGCTAAGCGGACTGGTTGCTGTATATTGGCTAGGGTAATCGATGCAGTTGTTAGATTTAGTTGTGGCAATTACTTCAGTTGTTTTCGTTTCGTTCTGTATCTGAAAAATTCAGTCTGTTGAATTCATGTTGTGTTACACAATATACAGTGAATATAAATGCTGACCTAGCGTTATGTGACTATCAATGAAAATTGTCTTATTTAGAAATCTGTTTTGGCTGTAACTTAATTCAGGACTGATTTAAAATATCAAGATTATAATTATGACCTATTTAGGAGGATCAAAATATATACACTGATTGAGTAAACTTCTAAAACTAAATAAACTATTAAAATAAAAATATTATATCCTAACATAGCTAAAATGATTAACAAACTAAAATACGGCGTCGAAAAAACTGGTAATGTACACAAGAGACTGATGGCATTGTCACGTTGTATGGCAATACTTAGCCTCTGGCCAAGGTTAAAGCCAGCCCTTGGGTCACGGAATTATGACCTAAATATTTAAATTAAAAAAATATGCGATGAAATGGACATTGTATTTCACTCAGACATGTAGCTATTTATAAACAGTACCAACCTAAAACAATTACCCAAGGAAAGTTCCCGGTTCCCTCAATATAATTAACAAGACAATGCTTTTAATACAGAAGAGGTAAATTAATCACTGGTTTGTTCAAGAACAACTGTTGAGTACCTACAATTGTTCACAACTTGCTGAAAAGAAACTCTCAGAAAAGATTCAGCCATTTCTGAGAATTGTTTTAATACCTTCTAATGTGGAAAATAAAGTGGTTTCCTTTTTTGTGTGCTGTAAAGGAAATTGAAAACGTAACATTTATACAATGTTTTGTATTCCAATTTGGAGTTTTCTTTAGCATGTTTTTGTTCTAGAAAAGCTCCGTTTGATTGCTATGAGAAAATATTTCAGTTATTAAATGTTGTGTACAAAAAGCAAATTGCGCTGTGTACGTTCGAAAATTGAAAACTAGTAGATTCGCTTTTTTATATTGCCTAATTTATTCTAAGAAAATGCTAATATGCTAATAATAATAAAGCTGAAGAGTTTTTTTGTTTGTTTGAACGCGCTAGACTCTGGAACTACCAGTCCAATTTGAAAAATTATTTTTGCATTTGATAGCCTATTTTTTAAGGAAGGCAATCAATTGCTATAGGCTATTTAATATCGTCTACAACCCTTAAGAGCCAGGAAAAAAAACGCGAAAACGAAGTTATAGCGCGGGCGGGAGTTAGCATGTTTTTGTTCTAGAAAAGCTCCGTTTGATTGCTATGAGAAAATATTTCAGTTATTAAATGTTGTGTACAAAAAGCAAATTACGCTGTGTACGTTTGAAAATTGAAAACTAGTAGATTCGCTTTTTTATATGGCCTTATTTATTCAAAAGAAAATGCTATATACTAATATGCTAATAATAATAAAGCTGAAGAGTTTTTTTGTTTGTTTGAACGCGCTAGACTCTGGAACTACCAGTCCAATTTGAAAAATTATTTTTGCATTTGATAGCCTAATTTTTAAGGAAGGCTATCAATTGCTATAAGCTATTTAGCATCGTCTACAACCCTTAGGAGCCAAAAAATAAGAAAAAAACGCGAAAACGAAGTTATAGCGCGGGAGGGAGATAATTTCACGCGGGCAGAAGCTAGTATTTGATTGATATGATCAAACGAAAATAAGTAGTACCTAAGTAAACTAAGGGCTGATTTTTCAATCGACAGATAATTTTTATTCGTGGAATAAAATTGACGTCTGACATATTTTGTATGGAAAAACTGTCAAAAATTCAAAATTATTCCTCCGATAAAATTATCTGGCATTGGAAAAATCAGCCCTAAATGAATTATTATTTATCTAATAAACTTTGATAAACCCCATAGATATCCGAATAAACCCAGATAAATTAAAACATTCCGTGGCCACCACAATTCATATTCAGTGAAATTAAATTATATTCATCAGAACTACACAAAGTTAACCTCCAATTAGAACTACATGTGACGTCATTCACAAAACCAAACATATGTACTCGTTCATCAGAACTTCATTTGAATATTCAGAGCAATTATTTAATTCGTGGTTTGACTAGAACAATAAAAGTATAGCCTCTCTAATAAGAGAGGCTATACTTTTAATGTTGTTTGTTTGTAATCTACGAGTATACTTAAGATGTAATTTTATTTTTTGGTTCTTTGTAATTTTGTATGTAGGGGTAATCTCTGGAACCACCAGTCGGATTTGAAAAACTATTTTGGATTTGATAGTTCAATTCTTGAAGAAGGATATAGGCTACTTGTCTACGCGCAACCTTCGGGACCAAAGCCCGCAAGACCCGCGCCTCTCTCGCACCGTCCGCCCCCCGCCGTCGTCGTCGCCTCCAAGCCGCACGCGCCTCGAACATGACGCGGCTCACGTCCCGCCCGCGGCCCCTCGCGACTTGCCCGCGCGCGTCCGAGCAAGACACCCGCGTCGCGCACCCCGTCACGCCACGCAATTGTCGGGACAGTAACTTTATTGTAATATTATTAATATACCAGTTTCAACATACAGTCCTCTCTATTTATTCCGCAAGGATAAGACGTAACACTACTTAATAACACGCGATCCCTAGAAGCCGAGCATAAAGACAAAAGTTAAAAAGAATGCTGAACGAAAATGAAGTAATAGCGCAAGCAGGCGATGCGATGCAACGCGGTGGGACGGGGGCCAAGGGAATTTTATAAAAATATTGCAGTTATTTTGGTACTAGCTGCGCCCCGCGGATTCACCCGTGTAAATGTCCATCCCGTTGGAATATCGGGATAAAATAAGCCTATATATTAATCCAGGGTGTCAGCTACCTCCATACAAAATTTTATCAAAATTGGTCCAGCCGTTTGAGCGTGAAGAAGAAACAAACATATAAACACACACACACCCCCACACACACACTCACACACTCACAATCTTTCGCCTTTATTATATTAGTGTGATAATATATTATAATACTTCCACGCGAACAAAGTCGCGGGCAGAAGCTAGTACAATTTATGGCTTTTTGTACTATCTTGATTTAAAAGAGTGTCCATGGAGTTTCTTGCCCGTTCTTCTCCATAGAGATCTACGCTTTGGAATGGGCAACTAGCTTCAACTTTCTGACTAACTGACAGACTATTTAATTTTGACAATTCAAAAGTGCCTGTACAAGGTTTAATTGAAATAAATGATTTGAGTTTGAGTTTGCTGCAAAGATTTTATGAAGAGCTGCTTTTAATTCGCTTTAGAGTACTTACAAATGCGAAGTCCACAATTTGCATACTAAATTGTAAACCAAATAGAGGCCGAACATCTGCCTTAGATAAAATCATCCCGTTCTCAGTGTCGTTTGCATAGCGTGCCTGCTCTCCGAAGATAAAAATGCAACTAGGTATCTGCTTGGTTTCATCGTTTTCGTTTTGTAAGTCTTGTTCCGTGCAGCTGTAAATTGATGCTATACCGAGATAAGATTGTCGAGTTAATTGTAGTGGATGTGAACATGATCTAGACATAGCAATCCGTTGTTCCAGAGTTGTTGGTTAACAAAACATTGTAGTGCAATGATTGGACTTGATTGTATATTGTTGTGGCTGATGGGGGTTTGAACTACTAGAGAAGAGGATTACAGTCATGGTTTTATTGCCCGCGACTTCGTCCGCATGAAATTTCTTGTACCCTCACGCCATCGCAACACTTCGTATTCGCTTAGCGTTCATTGTGACTTTTTTTCTTTTTGCTCGGCTCCTAAGGGTCATAGCTTGACGTAGCCTACGACAAACTTATTATTTGCGGTTGGTACAGTAATCGGGTCTAGGGATCGAACCGCAAAATTAAGTTTGTTTTTTATTGTATATACTTTTCCGGAATAAAAAGTACCCAGTGTGGTGCCCAGGATATTAAAGAAAATTATACCAAGTTTCATCGTAATCGAACCGGTAGTTTTTGCGTGATGCCTGAACAAACAGACAGACAGACAAACCTTTTTTTAATCACATTTTTCGGTTCGGTGTCGGTCTAGTAACACCCGCTGCCATTTATTTTTTTGATATTCAATGTATAGAATTTTCACTTCTACAGATTTATTATAAGTATAGATTAAAATCAAATAACAGTCGGAAGGGTCGAACGATCAGGTGAAGCTACGGTGTCCATCTTTACATACCGAGATCCCTCCGTCACGACACGTCGAAACACGTTAAGCCGTTGGTCCCGGCTGTTATTCACAAACCTTTGGCAGTCGTACCGGGTAGTCAAAAGCCAAGTTTGACAACCAGTCTTACCAAGGGGTCTCGTATTACCCAGTAACTGGGTTGTGGAGGTCAGATAGGCAGTCACTCCTTGTAAAATACTGGTATTCAGCTGCATCTGGTTAGATGAAAAAGGCTAGGCAGATGATGAGATTAAAATCAAATCCGGGCAAGTACTTAGGTGACTTTCTTAATTCATATACATGTAGGGGGGTTGTGTGGATGACCGAAATAAAGTTCTCTTCTTGAAAACTTCTTTAGGTAATTATTTTTAAAACTTCTTACAAAATTGAAAACCTCGCCATTTTTTTTCTCTCCTTCACCTTTCTCCTTCCCACACATACTCTCTCATTCGTTCATATTCTATTTTAAATCATAAAAACAATTCACAGGGCAAAGACTCCAAAGTTTTAAAGCATATTGCAGATTATCTTTTAACCAAAGGCTGATATAACTTCTAAAGTCTGAAATACCTACATAAAATCTCATTGTGTTGTGTAGTTTCAGTAATACTGAATTGTGAAAATAGAAAATCACTGATAAATCTGAAAGAAGACACGTCTAACATACAATTCAGTGTGTTGGAAGTGATTCGGGTCCGAACAGGGAAGGGCTTACCCTGATAAAGTTGGCTGGCGGGCATAATTTCATCACTATCGGAACCCGCCAACTAAATCAAAAACTATCTCCGTAAGATATAAAAGGATTATCCATTCTTACTTTGATCTGGGATGTTTTATCTGAAATTGAAGATCTGGTTTATTACGTTCCAGAAGAGTAACTGAATCTGAAGTGCATTTAGATTCTTGTTTTAAATGAAATCTCAACCCCTGACTGAGACGCCACGAATGCTACCCCATTCTGGGATTCACACTTTCATAAAACGCTACAAGAAGTGTAGTCCAGAAAAACAGTAATGATCAAGAAATTCTATTCCTAAACCAAAGTCCTCGGCTGCCTTATTCTCATAAAACACTGTAAAAAATATATAAACCTTTACCAGCACAAAGTTTTCACATTTTACTAAGTTATGAATATTTATGACAGCAAATAATAGCAGCACATACGTTAAAAACTTTATTTATCTCGTAAAGAGGAAGGCGTGAAAAATAAATATGTGCATACCTTGCCTAAGTTTGCTTTTTTCCGCTGCTAAAATATAAAAGCGGAGTGTGTAGAAATACTAAGTTGACTCCGTTTTTATCATAAAATATTTTGTAGTTTGCCATTTTGGGATTATCATTGTTGCTATTTTCAGGACTTTGTAAGAAAAGGTTAGTTATATCTTATAGGTCATCTACTAAATAGAGTCTCCTTTATAGATCCAATATAAAAACCCCAAACTTCTAACAGTTATATAGTATTTCTTCACATTCACGGTTCACAGCAAATTGCGCCCGACAAAGATCAACAGTAAGAAAAAAGAAGAAAGATTAGTTTCCGACTTTATCGCGTGTTAAATCGACGATCCGTTGCACGGGCGCGGACAGATTAATCCCGCTTGCATAAGACTTTTTTCACATTTCAACGGAATTATGCCAACTTTTATCAGATAAATGGAACGCTATAGGAATGAGGAAAGAAAGTGTTTTTATCGGAAAGTTTCTGGCCGACGGAGAGCGAGGATGTGACACATATTTCATGATACTAATGCGGTTTCCATGGACCTTGAGAGGCAATCACCAAAAGCTTCTGACGTGCTTAATCTTCTTGTTATTTTGTGGAAAGGAAACACAAATATGTTCACATTTCTGTAACCGCAAAAATTCTGTAAAAAACGATTTTCAAAGAGCGCATTAGGAAGACTTAATTAATACATCTGCTAAACTGGCAAAGGACCTGCCATATTAGCCGTAGCAACGATGATCGTTGGGGTAGACGTGTTCTTGAGTGTAGACCGCGAATCGGCAAACGCAAGTTGGGACGCCCTCAGGCTAGGTGGAGCGACGATCTTCGCAGGATGGCTGGTAGCAGCTGGATGAGAGTTGCCGAAAATCATGTTGAATGCCGTGCAATAGGAGAAGCCTATGTCCAGCAGTAGACTGCTATAGGCTGATGATGATATGGTCACAAAAAATCATATTTTACATTAAAAATATAGTATACTTTATTTTGTCACATCTTCAACGGCCTATTTAAACAAAGGCCAAAAACTTAAGAAAAGTAACATTTAAGTAAATTCATTGAAAAATAACCGCGGATAAATCCGCTGCCGGGTCATATTCTCGGCTTACCTTCACCAAAAAAGGTAATAAAGCCCTGACCCTCGCATTTCAAATGTAAATCCATCCCGTCGGCTTGCAGACATTTAAACATTTATTTACTTGCCTATTGGGCGAAGTGCGACCGACTTAGGTTCAATCTCAATTTTACAGACCACCAAATAAAAAGTGTAAGGTTCTTTTAAAGCTATAAAAGTGACATTCCGTATTTTGTTCGGAGTTAAAATATATTCGTGAATACATCGAGGATAAAGTTTATTACCCAGAAACTGTATAAATGATGCGAGTTCACCTTTTAACTATAAACTAGGTGACCTACTCACATATTATTTTCTTTAATAGTGTGTCGTTTAATTCCTGTCGCAAAATAGTTTAGTAAACTTATTATTATTGCAAAAGGTGCAATACGTTATTTAATTATATATTTGATTTTAAAGCAGATTGCGTTATTTGATTCTAACTAATAATGCAATAAATAAGAATGAAAAGAAGAGATGAAATAATATTTTAATTTTGACACTTTCTTTCAGTTCAAGATCAGTCCAAAGAATTTTAAAGGAATTCCTAATCTATTGTTTGCTTTACAGGTTTGAAAAATTCATGTGCTCAACAACGTAAATAACGTAATGTATTTTCTTGAACTGTCAAAATGAAAGGCATTGCCATCGTGAGTGTGTTACGCAATTACCCCACTGTAGAATTTTACAAGAAACAAAAGAAATAGCGATTTGAACAATGGATTTGAAGTTGTTTACGAACAGCCATTTTTTAAATAACACTTATTTCACAGAGATAAAATCGGAGCCACATTTTAAAGCTTATATAGTAATTTCTCGTAATGAGTTATATTTTCCAACTACCATTAAGGTCTTTACTTTACCTTTAGCAAAAGTGATTTAGGTACTTGCCCGAAAAAATATTTTACAGAGTTCTAATTTAGTGAGCAGTGGTGCCCCGGTGGTGACGGCCGCAAGATACGAGTTGAAGGTTGTAGGTTCGAACCCATACAGGCACTTTATCCATACTAATAATATTATAAATTCGAAAGTAACTCTGTCTGTCTGTCTGTATGTTACCTTTTCACGCCTAAACCACTGAACGGATTTTGATAAAATTTGGCAGAGACATAGATTGCATTCCGGGGAAGACCATAGGAGTTTTTATCCCAATATTCCCATGGAATCGACACTTATGCGCGTGAAACCGCGGAGCGCAGCTAGTTTTTGTATAAATTATTTCATCAAAACGGTGAAAGAAAACATCGTTTAGAAACCGGCCCGATCCTAGACCCAAAAAATTCGAAGACATGTGACATCCGTCACCCGACACTGGGCCCACTCCCTCTCGAAGAGATTGTGTCCCAGCAGTGGGAACATTATAGATTGACTATGTTAATTTAGTGAGAAATTATTACTAAAAGGGTTAAATCATCAGGCAAATACTTACTTGCCTAGTTTTTATCGCCACTTTCAATGTGCATGATAACTAAGTAGGCACATACCTACTTAAAGGGAAAAGTAAATAATGCGCAAAACAATTTGCAACTCCCATTATGAAAAAAACTTTGTCTATAATTTTATATTTAATTTGTTCCCGGGGTGATTTATGCATCAATTTTGTTTAAAGGCATGATTTACAAACACAACTTCTGTGTTTAACTATTATAAAAACTAAGAGGGTATTATGTAAATTTATGATAAGTGGGGTGAGCAAACATTAGATTGCAGGAAAATATTCTTGTTATTTTTTGTTGATAAATGATTTCACGCAAAAAATAACCTTCCTACAAGAGATCGCCTGAAGGCTCCAACAGACAGGCGCGACGCGACTCTAGTGGAACAATTTCTATGAAAACTAATGGAAATTGTTATACCAGAATCGCATCGCATCGTAGCATCGCGCCTGCATATAAGCCAATGCCTTGACTCCAATTTGTCTAATTCTTCATTACAAGTTAGTTTTTCATACTTTTATACTCATGATATTCGACGGACACATTAAAGCTCTCATTTTGGAAGAATATGGCTAAATACAATGATATTATAAGTAAATTACACTTATAATATCATTGGCTAAATAGCTTCAAAAGATGTAGATCAATTACATCTATATCAATATATTCAAACATTTAAACGCATTTCGTTTGCAGTACACTACATGATGTTGTTAAACATTGTCTACAATACTAATAAAAAATGTTGTTTCTGAATCTATGAGACCTGACTCATCATCATCATCTGCCTAGCCTTTTCCCAACTATGTTGGGGTCGGCTTCCAGTCTAACCGGATGCAGCTGAATACCAGTAATTTACATGGAGCGACTGCCTATCTGACCTCCACAACTCAGTTACTGGGTAATACGATACCCCTTGGTAAGACTGGACTGACTATGAGACCTGACTATTTAGTGCATACCTAATTAATTTTGATGCAAAGACCGCATTACGAAGACCTACTCAAAATCAAAAGTCATTGATTTTAAGTAGGTTTTCAAACTGGGCTGAGAATCAACACCTTTCGAACGTCAAAATTACAAAAGAAAGTCCCCCGAAACGCCCATCCTTCACCACTTCCTAGTGCTTTCGCTGGGGAGAAGAAGTGGCACAACAAACTCCCCAGCAGCACAGTTGTCTGTTCAGTTAGAAAATACTTGATACATAGTTTAGACATCATTACCTACAACTTGATTCAGCTACCAATTGATAAGGTTAACTTTGTATTTGTATAGCGACGGCTGAAAAACAATTCTAACGAAGCATTCAACATGGTGTTCTAGAATAATGTTTTATAAAATAGCCAACAGATACGAAATGGAAACAAAAAATGCAGTTTTTTGGATTACACAGCTTATGGATACATGTAATATATATAATCACTTCACCCAACTAAATAAAAAAACAAAAAATCTGTAGGCGCACAAGATGGAGTACCTCAAGGGAACACGTTCGGCCTGCCAATATAAATGTATGTATGTCGTATCCAGGGGTTCGTATTTCATTTACAGCTGAGGCAGTAACAAGCCAGCTGTACCGACCAGGCCCAAACGTGACCGTACAACCAGCCTTTACGCGGCAAAACGCAAAGCAAGGCGTAATGAACGGCTTTGATTAGGTATATATATCGCTGTGTAAGATGTCTTTTTGTTTCTTAAAAAGATAAATAGGAAATACGTCGATACCTTATTTTGTCTATATAGAAAGAAAGAAGGAAAGAAAATGCTTATGATTTCATCGACATTTTGTGCTCTGAAAGATTAATCATCGTAAAAAATAGGTCAGTAAATTATAACCATGTTACGTAAAACATTGTTTTCATAATAAACCATGTTTGTCTTCTGCTAGTTTGTTAATCCAAAATATACATAAATGCATTGACGAAATTAGATTACAGATCGTGCGTGACTCGAGCGATTGAACTCCTCCATTAGTTATGCACGACAGACGAGAGCTAATTTCAACTGACCCTAAGTCCCTAGACAGCTATTTTCAACTAAATCCGTTAGGCTATCATTTGAGTAGATATGTCCCATAGCGCCCACTCGTGCACTAGGCTTAACATTAACGGCAAACGGCAATACTGAGCCCAATAGCCTCACTCAAAATTTTACTAATTACCTACTTGCAGAAATATCCGAACCTTAAGCTTCAGTAAACCAAGCCACAGTGAAGAATATGGTTCATGACTCTTGACACTGACAAACAAGACGATCCAAACATTCCTCTCGCCACACTGTTGGTAAGACTGATATTATTTTTATTTTAGGTCCTTTTGAAAAAAACATTCATGAATTTGTACATACGCCAGCACATCAAACTACACGAAACTGTTAAATTGTCCCAATCAACCTTGAACCTTATGTTGTAGCGATAAAGTTGAAAATCTATTGAAGAAATTTGACAGATTGTATTAGCTTGATGTGCTGGCGTCTGTACATACCTATAGGTGGTAGTAAAATTATTACTAATAGGTAAATATTGACATATAAAATAACATTACGCCTGTATCCCTAAAAGGTTTGAGTTTGACTTTGAGAGTTGCACTTATATTACACCTTTTGAGACTTTTGAGAGTTGCACTTATATTACACTCACATTTCGCCAGTTATGTTTAAATCCCATTTAAAACAGGAGGCTAATATAGCTCGCAAAAATCAAATTCACTTACGTTTTTTGCAATTTGCAGGGCAGTTTAGTATTTACTTCATTGGCGGTCCGCTGAAGCAACTCAAACTCAAACTCAAATCATTTATTTCAATTAAACCTTGTACAGGCACTTTTGAATTGTCAAAATTAAATAGTCTGTCAGTTAGTCAGAAAGTTGAAATTGAAGCTAGTTGCCTATTCCAAAGCGTAGATCTCTATGGAGAAGAACGGGCAAGAAACTCCATGGACACTCTTTTAAATCAAGATATTACAAAATCCTGGGTACATTATTCTTGTTGCTTCTATATGTGAGAACAATGTAAAAAAGACAGACTACAACGTTACACTATTTTGGCGTATTGCGTAGCTTCGATGTTAATAGCAGTTTGACTTCTGTATGTTAACTTGTTGCGTGGCAGCCCTGCACCAGCCGGGGGTTGCGGAAGGATTGTACGTTCCCGCGACCCCCGGCGTAGGTGTGAGATGGAACACCGGGGTGGTTTTTAGTCAGCAAGAGTCTGACAGACCTCGCCGCCCGCCCCAGGGCGGCGGACATCCATGAGGATTTTCCTCCCCGGAAACAAAAAAAAAAACAAGAAAATTGATTGTTATTATTGTGATTGTTATTACGCTGTAACTGCTAAGATGTTGATTTAGCAGGCAAACCTAAACAAAAGGGGTAACAAACAAAAAATATTTATATTTAATCGGGAACTATATTTTCTATCACCAAAATTTATATTTGTCATCAAGTTGTATCACCTAATAAATAGATCTATCGCCACGAAATATTTTCGTTCTCAGATAAACAAAAATTGTTCCCAGGTATGAATTATCAAATTAATGTTAATATATGTGTAAAATAAGAGATCGGACATTATCGAGAACCGAATTAGTTACGAGGTTAATTATTTAAAAAAAAATGCTTAGGTTAGGTTAGGTTAAAACTGTGACCTCCTACGCACGAGCCGAGCGAGCGAAGCGAGCGGTGCCGCGGCAGCGGCCGGCGAGTGCCAGAAACGACTAAATTTTAAAGAAAAAAAATATGGAAAAAGGATACTTGAAGGATATGGAAAAAGGATATTTGAACTTAATGCAATTTTCTAGTAACATAATATGATTTATTGGTGATCTCTTTAAATTAGTTTGCTTAAATACTTATTAGGACACACCTATTATAATACATACAAAAACATTTATTTGGTACTAGACCTTATATCTCAGGATTTTAGGTGATTTATTGTGGAACTGATTTTGCATTGTTTGGTGACTACATTTTGGTGACAGATCTACTATTTGGAAAGAAAGAAAGAAAGAAGAAAGAAATCATTTATTTTGCAATGAATGTGGGTACAAAATAAGATGTAAACATTCTAAAAACGGTTCCAACACACTCTACCTTACGGCATGCAAAAGTAAAAAGAAAAGGATTTATATTTCCTCAAATAAACCACCATATAAACAAAAAGAAAAACAGGTATTAAGTAATGTGGATCTACAGTCTTCCCACATAAACTAAACATAAAAAAAAACAACAATCTTAATTCTAGGTATATTTTACAAGTGATTGATTAAATTGATTATATTCTTTCATTAACAACAATAATAACGATAAACAAGGTAGATAGGTATATAATGAAATTTAAAATAAAAATAATAAATTAATGTAACATTATAATAAACAAGGTAGATATATAATTAAATTTAAAATAAAAAATAATAAATTAATGTAACATTACAAACTCTTATCATTCAAAAAATCTTGTATAGAATAGTAGCATTTATCTATTAGTAAGGATGTTAGCCTCTTTTTAAATACACTTATTGATTCTTCCTTGTATGCATGAGGTATTTTGTTATAAATGACGGGCCCCATTGATAGTAAGCTTTTTCTTAATAATGCTGTTTTGTACCTACCTGTAAACATCAGATTTTTGTATTGCGATCTAACAGATCCCGGACGTGTTCTAATATCGTCCATTAGGGTAAAAAGGTGTATGTTTGTTCTAACAAATATTGCAACTTCAAGTATATACAAAGACGGAAAGGTGAGTCATTTTAGAGACTTGAACACAGGTGCACAACTGTCGGTATTCTTAAGATTGGTCATTGATCTCAAACAACGTTTTTGGGCTTTGAATATCCTCTCCCTCTCAGTACAATTCCCCCAGAATATAACTCCGAATCTCAAAACTGACGCAACTATGCCATGATAAGCTTCCAGCACGGTGCGAACGCTTACTTTTTTTGCCAGGTTATAAAGTACGTACGCTGACTTGCTTAACCTCTTGCATACATCCTCTGAATGCGGTTTCCAGGTCAGTTTGTTATCAATTAAAATACCAAGGAATTTTGTAACATTTGTCGAGTCTACTCTTTGTCCATCAAATTCAACATCATAATTTTCAGCTCCTAGACGCTGATGAAAATGCATGACTTTTGTTTTTTGAATATTTATAATAAGATTATTTTTATTAAGCCAATTTATTATGCTTTTCAATGTATTATTAATGTCAATTTCGTAATTATTTTTATTGCCGCATTTTACTATTGCCGTGCTGTCGTCTGCTAATAATACCATCGGCTGTTGAATCTGGCGAGGCAAATCGTTAATATACAAAATAAACAATAAAGGTCCAAGTACACTACCTTGCGGTACGCCAAATTTCACTTCTCTGTAGCCGGATAGATATTTATGTTCCTGTTTAGTTTTCACACATATCCTTGCTATTTCTGTATATTGCTTTCGATTAGTTAGGTATGACTTTATTAGATTTAAGACATTTCCTCTAATGCCGTACGTGTAAAGTTTATTTATAAGTGCGTCATGGTTTACGTAATCGAATGCTTTCGTCATATCAGTATATATGGCGCATACAGGTCTTTTTTGGTCCACACTTGGCATTACATTATTCAGTAGATCGTATATAGCCATATTAATGTTTTTGTGTTTTCTGAACCCCTTTTGTTCGTCACATAAGATTTTATTTTTAGTTAAGAACACATAGACTGTCTCGTATATAATTTTTTCAAAAACTTTGGAAAACACTGGAATTAAGGCCACTGGCCTATAATTAGCCATGTCTTCTTTGCAATTTTTTTTATGGATTGGTTTTATAATTACTTTTTTGAGACTACTGGGGAAGGTACCTGAGCTAATACTAGTATTCATGATGTGACTTAGTGGTACCGCAATTATATCAGCCACAAATTTAACCACAGAAGTTGTTACACCGTCATAACCATGACTTTTTTTATTTTTTAATGTTCTTGCTCTAACTATATCCTGTGGAACTACTGGCGGCATGAACATTGAGTTCGGGTTATTGGCTGTACTATTGATATTATCTGGTTCTGTTTTTCCGTTTGATACATCTTGTACTTGGTCTACAAAGAAATTATTAAAACATTCAGCAATTTCTTGAGGATCTTTAATTATAGAATTTTGTCTGTTAATTTGTAAAATAGGATCTTTAGTGACTTTAAAGTTGTTAATAATTTGCCATGCTGCTTTAGTCTTATTCTCGGAATTATTTATAATATACATAGTTATTTTGAGCTTTTTGTGTGAGTCTAATAATTTTTTTGAGTCTCTGTGAATAAGTTTTGAACATATCTTTATTTTTACGCGTAGGAGATAATCTGCACTTCCACAGTAAATTTCTTTGTTTCCGACTACAAATTCTTATACCCCGGGATATCCATTTAATTTTTCTGAATGGTTTAACAATAACCCATTTCATCGGAAAGCAAAGATTATACAATAAACAAAAAATGTCTATGAAATTATCATAGGCTTCATTTGTGTGTTCAGTACCAAATACGTCTGAGAAAGTAAGACACTGTAGATAATTTTTAAATTTTATCAAATTTTCTTTTGTGATCTTGCGTTTACGTATTCGCCAAGAATCAATAATACATGTTTTTTTTACTGGGATTTTCAGTAGTTGAGCTGTATGGTCAGATAAAGCAAGATCTAATATCTCGCTGTTGCATTCCTGCTTAGAGTTATGAGCTATGTTATCTAGGCAAGTCTTGCTCATTAGTCGTGTTGGTTGATGTATTTCCAATTTAAGATTGTAATTGAGAAGTAATGATTCAAAGTCCAAAGTAAATCGATTTCTTTTAAGTATGTCTATGTTAAAGTCCCCACACAATACTACCTTTTTATTTGAATTAGTGCACAACGTCTGTAGTAGAGAATCCAGGTTATCATAGAAGAGACTTATGTTAGACATATTGGGCGGACGATAAATGCATATGATTATTATATTTTGCTTAATTAGTTCTAACGCACAACATTCTATTACCCCCGTCACTGATAAGCTTGATATGTTCTTTAATTCTTTATATTCATAGTTATTCTTAACTAGGATGCATGAACCTCCCCGTTTTTGTGTTTTTCTTGCATAACACGCAGCTATCTTAAAGTTAGGTACGTTAATTAAGTTTTCGTGACCAGCAATTACAAAATGTTCCGTTATACAGATCACATCTACATCTATTTTCTTTTGTAACAATTCTTGAATATGTACTGTTAATAAGTCCGATTTATTGAGAAGCCCAGCTATGTTTTGATGCAAAATATGCATATGATTATAAAAGAAAAAAATCATTCGCGTGAGTTGTGGGGCTGTTGAGTGGAGACTCTCCAAGTTCCGCGTCAATTGGGTGGTTTATATTTCCATTATCACAACATACAAATTCGTTTATCATTAGACTAAGACTTGCAAATATATTAGACATGCCGTGATTGTTAACAGATCCACTTTTTTTCCAAAACATTTGGAAATCATAGGAAAGATAATAGTTTGAATCAAACAAGTATGCAAAATTATGAGTACATGCATCTAGGTATAACAGGCTGTTGAATGTCTCTATTCTTCCGTTGAACATCGTTGAATAGTCGTTCAATTTGAATGTAGGTGCACAAATTACAACATTTGTGTGCTGTATTTTTAAAAGAGTTTCACGTACGGAGATTGTTAAGTCGACGTAGTTATTAGTTCGTCGAAAATCCTCTTCGCCGATCAAAATTAGGCAGTAGTCAAACATGGTATAGTTTTTTAACTTTTGTTCAATGTTATTGATAAGTTTCTTTATCCCACAGTTAGGTGTTAAGTAGTGCAATATTTCATAATTTGGGAATGAGTCTTCTGCAATTGATAGTATCTTGTTGTTTTTATTACTACTTAAGATACACAGCTTGTGCTTTTCAGTGATGTTTTTTTGTTGATTCTTAATCTGTTGAGGGAATTGCTTCACATTCGGGCAAATATTCTTTTTATCATTAGAGTTTTCCACTACATTGTGGACTAGTTGATTTTCGGGCAAGGTTTGGCATGTATTTATAACGTTATTGGTCTGTGTACCTGCATTTTTTAACTCAGTATCCGGGGCAGATAGTGACTCCTCTTTATTTTGTGGGCCACTCGTATCTTTGGATGAGCTGATCTTTTGTACGATTTTCGGGGGCGACTTAGTGAGTATTATTGCCTCTGAGCTGCCGATCGACAAAGCTGAGTTAAAAGAGTCGTCAACATTATCGCTTGTTGTTTGCGTTTGTACGACAGAGTCTGGTAGGTAAGTCACCATAGGAGAGAGATACAATTTCGTCGGTGTGGAGGAGCCGCTCGTTTGAAGTTTATTTCTTTTAGTAGCAGACCTCGGTGAAAAACTCTTTGTTTTCAAAATATTTACTTTCTTAAAAGTTTCTATAGATTTCTGATATTGTCCAATATCCATTTTAAGGCGAAAGTTTTCGCTATTTAAATTTTCAATTTCTATATGTGCACTTTTTAGCTCCACGTTTAGCCTATTAATTGTATCTTTAAGATTTAAAATAGCGTCGCTTTCATTTAGCGACGTATTTGGCAGACTCATCATCGTTGTATCTAGTAATGTGGAATTTGTGCTCATGTTAACCTCAAAAATGCTGTCCATTGAACTCGACCTTGGTGGTTTGCGAAAAGTAATATTTTCCATTTCAGACTTGTCCATAATATCGGTAGCGAGTAACAAAAGGCGTAAACTATTGTTACACTGATCAAGTTTTGATTAAAATTAAAAAAAAATACAAAAATGAAAAATAAAAAATACAAAAAGTTCAATAGATAGGAATGTTTTGAACTCGCAACCTCTCTCTTCCAAAGCGCGGTATACAACCGCTGCGCTGCAGAGCTCCGTAGCGGGCGGGTCAAAATAACGTATATGATGGATGAGTAACGCACTGAGACACAATTTATCAAGACCGCACTGGCGATGGCATCGGCGACGGCGGGTGTGAGGCTCGGGGCGCGCGAGGAGTATCGGGCGCACCGCGGGTTGGGATAGGTCAGGGTATGAAACCGTTTTTAAACAGTTTGAAAGTTATTTACCGATAACTTTTCGGTCCTTGATTGTTTTGATGTCCAGTTTTCACCATTAGAATGACCACTTCACTCACTGTGCAACACTATCAATAGTTGAAACAAACACTTTTTACTATTAAAAACGATTAAAATTATAGGAGCTCAATGACAACGATCTTTCTCGACGTACCTTCAAAATGTAAAGTCAAGACAAACCCTATTATTTAAGAAACACAAAACTAATTAAATTGGTGATAGCTTAAATGATACCCTATTTAATCCCAGTACAGTTTTTGCTCGATACTTCATAGATTTTTATATCTAGAAATATCTTTCGTGTTTGATTTCTGTACGAATATTGTAGTTTATGTGGGTGTTTATTAGGTAACTGCCTAACACTTCTGTACTCCACGTACAGGCGTGATATTAAGTTATTTGTTATTCTCGATTCAAAACACATTTTAACCACAATTTTAACTTCACTGTTAAGTTTGATTTTCCTGCCAGCTGTGTGTAAACGAAGTGCAACTACACACATCAAAAGTGTCTAGGGATCAAGCATTTTTATGCGGATTTCTTGAGATTGAGATGTGGCTTTGTAATAAATTTATGATTTTATAAATTTATATGGATCCTTTTTGGTGCATTTCAT
Source organism: Oligia latruncula (assembly GCA_948474745.1). Lineage (NCBI taxonomy): Eukaryota > Metazoa > Arthropoda > Insecta > Lepidoptera > Noctuidae > Oligia > Oligia latruncula. Next base: position 9,982,706 of record OX419699.1, read on the forward strand.
AATTTGAATCAGGAACTGTGAATCAAATTCGAGTAAAAGATGAAAATCAGCTGTCAATATTTTCCCTATAAAAACATACAACGCATTGAAGACATTATTAGTGCTACTGTTTCCCTACTACTGATTAAAACCAACGTTATTATGGAGCGGCGACGTCATTTAAGCAGGGAAGAAATGCTCAGAGCCGTGGGAATGATAGAAGCTGGTTCCCGGCAACGTACTGTGGCTTTAGCTCTGAATACAAGTCAGAGTGTTATCAGTCGACTTTGGACACGTTACCGAAGCACTGGTACCGTGGCTGAGCGCCATGGAGGACGGTATCGCTGCACCACACGGAGACAAGACCGATACATTCAAATCTTAACTCGAAGAGCTCCAACAATAACCGCCATGATGTTAGCCGTGAGGCTTCATCACTCTTCAGGGAACTTAATTAGCGACCAAACAGTCAGAAACCGCTTGCATGAAGTGAACCTTCATTCCCGAAGACCGCTACGGGTACCACCTATAGCAATGCACAATCGTAGGATTCGATATCAATGGGCTCTTGAACACAGAAATTGGGCAGAAGAACAATGGCGTTTCGTGTGCTTTTCTGATGAGTCTCGTTTTGGTATGAGACCGGATACAAGACGTATACGACACTGGAGAACCCCTGGACGCCAACAGCGATTAAAATCCTGCCAGGAAGTCCATCCTTATAGTGGTGGAACCATCATGGTATGGGCGGGTATTTGGATCGGCGGAAGAACTGAGTTGATTTGGATCAGAGGCAACCTCAACGCTCAAATTTATGCTGAGACGATTGTATCAGACGTCATCGTTCCTCTACAAGTGGAAATCGGTCCCTTATTTCAGTTAATGCATGATAATGCACGACCGCACACCGCAAGAGTTGTAAGACAGACTCTCGCCGCAGCTAACATCAATGTCCTGCCCTGGCCTGCTCAGTCGCCAGACTTGAACCCGATTGAGCATGCATGGGATATGCTACAGAGAAGAGCTCTGCCGAATATGGAGGGTATCCAGTCGCAAGAAGACCTTTTTTTGTTGTTGCAACGAACATGGGCGGCCATTCCACAGCGTGATTTGGATGAACTCATTTTGAGTATGCCAAACCGATGTTCTTGTGTTGTTAGTGTTCGCGGTAGAAACACGGATTATTAATTGTTTAAGTTACCCAATAAAATTTTAAAGAAAACTGTTATTCCAGTCTTTTTTTTGAACTTTTGTGTTAGTGGTTCAAATGTCAAAAATCCCTTTATTAGGAAAATGGCAAATTTCTTTATTAATGCAAAGGTGACTTGGTTTATCGTTACTGTGACAAACGAAAACACTTTATTTGATGAATCCTTAAAGAAAATTTTAATTAATATCAATCAGGAGAAAAGTTATTGCAAAAATATATGTTGATCCCTAGACACTTTTGATGTGTGTATTTCAAACTTTAAAAGAAAACAAATATTACTCAGGTTTCAGCAGAATACATAGAAATAAACCCCCGTTGACAGAGCACGAAGAAGTTGCGACAAATGATCGTTAACTTCCACTAGTTTACTTGAACTTGTTAGTTCTTCAGGTGTCTTTATACGATACATTGTTTTTATAAAGTTTCATTGGACTTCTTGCAGGAAGACTGAGTGTGGGTTGTGAAGACTGAAGTTTGATTACGTATCCATACTAATATTATAAATCTGAAAGTGTGTCTGTCTGTCTGTTAACTCCGCTGAACCGATTTAGACGAAATTTGGTATAGAGATAAGTTTGAGTCCCGAGAAAGGACATAGAATACATTTTATCCCGATATTCTCTCGGGATCGAAAATTATGCTGGTGAAACCGTGGGGCGCAGCTAGTGTTCTATAATGTAAAGTTCAGAGGTCTTAGCACGGACGTGTGACGGAAACATAAATTCAAACAATTTTTTAAACGAGAATTCAACTATCCCAAGCACAGTTATTATCACCCATAGATATGGATAAAGCTGTCAGTAAACATTATATTCTCCGCGCGTTTGCGCTAGGCTCACTAGATTGACTTACTGCCAAAAAAGCTACCTCCAAACTTTAAATATTAAAATTGATTCATACGTTATTTTACCACAATAGACAACTCAGAACCTTCATAATAATCAGGTTATTAGTTTCGGTTCCAAAAAAATGGTATTTCTTCATTAAGTATTGAAAGCTATCTTTCAGTATTTACCGAACTTTGTATCGTATTTTCGTAGAGGCCTATTATACTTTTCTGACAAGTTCAAGGATTAAAATCACGACTTTTGTAGGTAGGTACAGACGCCAGCACATCAATCTACTACAATCTGTCAAATTTCTTTAATAGATTTTCAACTTTATCGCTAAAGCATAAGGTTCAAAGTTTATTGGGAAAATTTGACAGATTCGGGTAGCTTGATGTGCTTTTGACTGTAATTTAATTTACCTAACAAATAATGAAGGCACTTCTATTAATCTACTTACTGCCCTTTCTTATTAGCCTACTTACTGGTAAACTGAGTGGGTAGTACTCAGTAGTGTATTTACATGACAAAGAAAGATTCCATTAAGTATTTTATTATCAAGCAATACCTACGTTAATTATTGATTTAAACTACATCAGCCCACAAATATTCATTAGGTACGAAGCATAAAGCACCGCTTCAGGTAATTTTCCTTTAGGGAATTTTCATACAATTTTAGTGCTTGGGACGAATTCTTATGATATTTGAGACACCGAAACCCTTCCCCGATCACGCTTCAAGAGCTCAAAGTTGCGCTCGTAGAGGAATGGGAGAATATTCCCCGATATCGTATCAGAAACTTGGTGTACACCATGCCAAACCGCATAACCGCAGTGATGACAGCAGTTGGTTATTTTTTTGTTTATGTATTTTTTTATGAATATAATACAAAGTGCCACCATACATTTTATTACTTTCATTTAAGGAACATTTGATTGTCTATTAAACACAATTTCTTAGTTTCCGACACTTTCAGATATCTTTATGTGACCCTAATTCATTACTCTCTAGTCAGTGTCGGATTAGCCCATAAGCAAATTAAGCAATTGCTTAAGGCATCATGTCTCGGGGGGCACCATTAGGCAAAAACAGCACCGAAACAGTATTTGCTAGCACATGAATGGCAAGGCTGTTTATCAGCAATATATTACTAGACCCAAAAGTCACTCTAGAGATGTGCGCCAATTTTTACAAATCGCTCGTCGATGTCGAAAAATACGAGGCGACTAGTGGATAGGAGGGCCTACAGGCGTGGATTGCTTAGGGCATCAAGTATATAGTCTTAATCCAGCACTGTCTCGAGTGTACACCCACATTTAACCAGTTATGTTTCTCATGTAATAGGGAGTGAGCCGATTGCCATCAACCGGACACAAATCCAGACTCCGGGACTACTGAGAAATTCTAGATGGAAAAACCCAATAACACTTTGCCCGACCCGGGAGTCTAACCCAGGACCTCATGCTCAGCAGTAGCGCTTGTGACCAGTAAACCAACGAGGCAACGAATACAGGCGTGATATAATGTTTCAATAATATGTTAAATCAACAAGCATTAAGTACCTTCTCGATACCTACACCTACGTACAGACGCCAGGACATCAAGCTGCCCGAAACTGTCTTTTCCCAATCAACTTTGAACCTTATGTTTTAGCGATAGAGTCGAAAATTTACTAAAGAAATTTAAAAGATTGTAGTAGCTTGATGTGCGCTTGTACGTTACCACCTACCGCATTCCACGCGTTCTGCGTTCGCTTACTGCGTTACATTACCTATTTTGGAATTTCACTGCGCATGTCCCACGTATTCATATTATGACTGTACCTGTGCCAATTACTGCTAAACATCCATTTATATGACGGAGACTCGATCACGTGTATACTTGCTAATCTCCTTAGAATACTAATTGGTACTAGCACAATATAATGGAGTAAGCAGTGTTACGTCTTCATACAAAACAGGCCGAAATGACGCGCTTCGAAAACTCGGTGTATGTATATTTTTTTTTACCTATATCAGACTATCGGATTGACTTCGGCTGATGTGCTGAGATGATTTAACAAACAAACCTTCATCACAAGCTACCGGTTTTGTGAATAACCTACATTTTATCGAATAGGACATGCTATCTTCAACAAATCGCTAGGTTTTAAAAAAGAATGCTCTCCCATCATTGAGACCAGACGCGTTTCATACAAAGTTGGGCCCAAAACCCAAAGTACCGGCCAGCGTAAAAAAATATTTTACCCTAGTCGGGGAAGTCTATCTTACCATTTTTTTACTATAGCGCCGAATCTCTACGACCATTCCTTCATTTGTTTTTTTATAGTTGAAAAATCTAGTTCAATCACACTAATATTATAAAGGCGAAAGTTTGTGAATGTGGGTGTGTGTTTATATGTTTGTTACTTCTTCACGCTCAAACGGCTGGACCATTTTTGATAAAATTTTGTATGGAAGTAGCTGACACCCTGGATTAACATATAGGCTACTTTTTATTCCCGATATTCTCACTGGATCAACATTTACGCGGGTGAAATCGCGGTGCGCAGCTAGTAAAATATAAAACTATCGATTGGCGAAAATAAATGAAAGGTGACCTTGAGCAGGTATTGCCTACTATGACAAATCAGGTTTTATAAGAAGCCCTTATGGAGTAAGAAACAACAGGGTATTGTGAAAATCAACTTAAAAAAATATGACTTCCTTTAATGTCACCATATCACAGCGATATTATATTTTATGTAGGTACCCATAACCACTTCATTTCTAGAAATAAAACGGAGTAGAGAATAAAATAAAATAAATTGTAGAGATTTGGTGCCGTACTAAAAAATGGTTGGGTGGACTTCCACCACTTAAGTGACACCCTTTTTTTTGTTGCTGATCTCCTTAGTCGGACTCGTAAAGTACAGTTACAACCCAAGAGACACAATCAACATTATATTGGGCCATCCTAGTGCATGTTAATCTACCGAAGGACCGTAGGTAATTATTTTAAGGACAATAATACTGCTCACTTTATTAAACTGTGGACTAGTTTCCTGAATACAAACCTATGCATATTATCATAAAAAGGTACCTAACAATAACGAGACCGAACGTTCATTAGGTAAAATGAAATTATTGTTAGCGTCGAAACTGTAATAGCATTGATATCTCGGTTGAACGATACATCAATTATTATTAACGTATCACTGAACGTATAGGAGGGAAAGATTAATTGATCGTATTACAATTAATTATTGCGATCTACTGAAGCGTGATGTCAGAACCGGAGCTCAATTAAATCATTTTTACACGTGTTTTATACAGTAATGATCTTTTTTACAAATCAGTTGCTGGCCAGTAGCAGATTTCTTAGATTAAGTCAATATTATACTTTTATGAATGAAAAAAAATCATTTTTTTTCCTATAATAAAGATCATTACTGTATAAAACACGTAAACTAAACTGAAAAAAAACCGAGAAACCGATGGATGTTCTCGAATAAAATTTTATTTTATTAATAGAAAACAAACAGCTCATTTATCAAATTAAATTTCAGTCAACAACATCCATCGGTTTCTCACTAAACTTCAACTATATCCGACGATCCTGCATACTTATCTCTTTTGTTGACTGTACCTTCATTAAGTTTTGGTCTCTAGGTACCAATAAAAATATTTTTCAATCCTCTTGCTCAAAAAGACCGTCATTGTAGCGTACCAGAGCGAGGAAAAAATTGCATATTTACCTCTAGGGGAAAAAGTTTATTTTTTATATTTTTGTCTGTTACCATCGAGCCTACAAAAACGAAAAAGTCTTATTCATAAGTAGAATAATCATGAATAAAGACTCGACATAGTACTGTTTCATAAAAAAAAGAAGAACATTTTATTTTTGAAAATGTAACTAAAAGCGGCGATCTCTTCGGTAGAATGCGTGCATTGCGTTGCGGCTACAGAATTGGTGACCATAATTTATTTTTAATATTGTATTGGATTATTTTATTTTCTCGCAGTCGTAGTGAAAAGAGAGAGTAAACACTCTCTCTTATATAACATACGGCGCTAATAACCCATTAAGTATAACTCGGTTTCTATTTACTCCCTCGCTATAACTACCTCGTGTATAATGGATCATTTTAGCCTTGTATCCACCATTATTTAGTACCTACATCGAAGTAACATAGATATTTTTATTTTTCGATATGTATGGCCCACGTCCATTTTCAAAGAACAGCAAAAATACACGTTTGTCTCAGAATGTTTCAGCAGTTTTGCGTTCCAAATAAAATTCTACCCAGAAAAGCAACATTTCTTGGTAAATAGAAATCTTTAAGTATATAAAAAGTGCAGAGTGCAGTCTTTATTACCACCGTCAGCTTAACTTAGCAATGTTTTATGCAAAAACAGTTGGGCTGGGGGAAAAAGAGGGAGCTGTACGTCCTGTATAGCTCCATCTCTTTCCCACACTGGAGTAAGATTAAAATAATACTGCTAGAGGTGTAGGTGTAGGCCTCTGACCTTGTTCTTTGGGAATTCAGGCTTCTTGGCTTGTATAGTAAGATGTCATCAGTTTGCACTTGGATGCATTTCCTATCTAACTCTGTCACTAACGCGCTTGCCGATTTAAGATAAGAAGGAAGAAACAATAACTTACGATTACTCTCCTAAAATGGTATTTGTTTATCTTTGAAGCGGGACCAACAGGAAGAAGACCCAGAGGACGACCACAGGATCGCTGGGTAGATAAACTTAATAAAAAACATAGGCAAAGACTGGATGGTGAAAGTCAAAAACAGAAAAACCTGGAAAAAATTGGAGGAGGCCTGTACCCGAAAAGGGGCCATAACCTTGTAGAAAACCCTGTACCTGGAAACCTTGTACCTTGTTTTTTTAAGTATACCTACCTATATTTTTTTTTTTTTTTTTAATAATCTACTTGTATATATTTTCTTTTCTTTTGGGTTATGGAAATAAAGGCTATAATATCTAGAGTTTAAAGGCATTTCAGGAAATTCTTTTTGTTTTTTTTTGTTCAGCACTTTCAACGTGCTTATTCCGATCAAAAATGCATCACCTGTCGCCTGTTGCGGGAACTTCCTACCTATTTTCAAGCATACTTATTACTTAAATCGCGTGGGTGACATTTTTGTTTGTCTTTATACGAGTATCTACCCACTTTTAAACTACTACCAACCTGCACTGGGCCCGCGTGGTAATTTTTTAGCCGATTTGAGTCAAGACAACTAGACTCTTCCATTCGTGATTAAAGACATTTTGTTGCCTTTCAAAATGGTTATATTTTGAGATCCAAATAACATAGAGGTACGACGCGGACGGTTAGTGAAAAGTATAAAGAATCACGAATAGAAAAATGTAGCTGTCCTAACCCAAATCAGCCAAAAAATGAGATAGGACTTTTAGTCATGCGAGCGACGAAATATGGTGAGGGAGACAGTGACTGATCTTTGCGTTATGCTGGTTGTGGTGACTGGTCGTCTTGCTGATCATGGTTTTGTTATTGTTATTAGCAATTAAGAGTTTATTAATTTTACTACAACGGTCCTAATTTATAATTTGTGACTTCAAGTTTCAGCAGTCGTAACATAAAGTGAGAGCAAGTTTATACCATTTAAACATGGAAACAACAGTGTAATTTCCAGCTGGAGATTCACTTACAATAGTCCGGAATTAATATTCGGAAATCCTATGATACATTCATTTAAACATTTTGTTTGAAGTTACTAAAATTACGAGCATAACTATTCACAACCATTCGGCCGGCTTTCGAGTCGAAAATAACATGTTTTCGGTTACCTGATTTGCCTAGTAACCGACAGCAAATAGCGGTCGTCTATTTGATATATTATCCGGTCAAAATTTTCGGGTCTCGTATCTTATTGAAGTTCGATTCGGAATGGAAGCGTATCGAATGGTTGTGAATACTACGCTGAAAAGCTTCAAATACTCATGGTTCTATAACGTCGAAAAGCAGCGAAGTGATAAAACTCCCACTTAGGAAAATTACCAAGAGTCTACAATGGCTACTATTAAACTACCATAAAAGTAAAGGCAGAACGATAACAGTTTAATTTTACAAACCATTGCACTTTTTCTTCAGTCGTTATAATATCATAACTTTCAAAGCTCTTGTAAAAACGTATTCTATTCAAAAATTTAATTCCAATCTCATATTGGAATGCCTTAGTTTATAAGGAGTTGTTCTTAAGGGCTCAATTCAAACTACATAGTTTTAGTGGATAGTTTATCAAATTTTGCAGGTTTTTTTTTTTTGTTGAAATGGCAACACATTAATTATACATTCTTAATCTTACTTGTCCTTGACTGTTACCTATGTACCTACCTTGTGTATATACAAAAGACGACTGGCACTCCTGCGCCAGTTGTCGCCAGGGGCCAGAATGGCTCGAAGTGGAGGCGCGGGCGCGACCAGTTCAGCGGTGTAGCTACGCAGCGCAAGTCCTGCCCGTAGTGCGCCATCTGGCGGCGCGACGACGGGGCCGCAACCACTTATTCATATCTTTATCTGAATTCCATCATTTTTGAGGTGTTACAATGGTTTCAACCTAAGGTACAATAAAATTGCGGACCATGTAGGGCACAGCAAACAGTATTGAACTTTTTGCACAACTTTACAACTGAGTTTTCGCTATTCAATTTATTATTTATTTAACCATTTATGTACACACATTATAAACAGACAGAGTAAAACAGAACAGAAAAATAGGTACAAAGGTGATGCTTATTTCATAAGAAATCTCTTCCAGCATACCTGCGATAGGACAATTAATAGAGAGATGTAGACAGCGTGTGAAAACAGCGTGTGTAAATCTCAAATTAATGTACCTTATTTCGAAAGTAGGTTATTGCTTGGCAAAAGACATTTTTCATTCTTGTTTTGAAATAAAATAGATATTACTATTTAAAAAAATCTTCTCGTATGAATAATTCGCAAAATACTTACATAATCATTTTGACCCATGAAAACTGATTTAGAGACTGGAATATTATTGAAGGATCTTGACCCCTACTCGGGTATGAATTAACACTTTAATATCTCCCATGGTGCTGATCAACTGAAACTCAAAACTATTAACTTCATCCCTTTTAATTAAGACCAGCCAACAGAGTTCAATGCCCTAAAAACCCCCATAAAATATCTATCAATCATAATAAAACGTTCACGGGACGATGGTTTGATTAGCGGGAGGACCCAGTGGCGCCTTTAATACACACGATTACGCATTTAGTTATCTGTCACCTGATAGAATCGGATGTGTTAAATCATCGTCTTCGGGGACGGAAATCAACGGGACAGGTCAGTGAACATTGTTGTGTAAATTGGTCAACAGTACGTAAATAATTTTGGTTCTAACTATCTCACTCTCAGTCTCAGTCGATTCTTGTGATCTCAACCTATTCGCAAACCGATTATATGACAGTAATTTAAGGTTAAAACACATAAGCGTTGAAGAACACCAACCGTCTGTCTTATTACAAAACGAAAAACTTTAGTTCTAGCCTAAACCTTTGAGCCAGTATTTATATTTCGAACTTTATTTAAGTTACTATGTACTATAACTTAGCACCGAACTAAGCTGTCATTTTTGTATAAAGAACTGCATTTTTATAACAGTTTCCTAATTCAATAATTCGTTCGTTAGTTTAAACTGATCTAAAGGAAAACCTTGTTTTGTATTAATGGAGAATACGTTTAAACAGAAGAATAAACAAATGAACGCAACATGTCCCAAATAATGTATTCTAAAAATAAAACAAATATCTAGAACGTGTCTATTGCTTCATTATTCACTCCCACGACCACGCTCCCACGATACCTTTAACTGAAACAGTTTTATTCAGAAAACAACACACTAAAACGAAAAAAAAATACGTACACAAATAGTTTAACCATAAATTCTATATGCAACACCTACCCGAAAAACGAAAACAAGTTCATCACACGATAGAATAAAAGAAATATCAAATTTTATTCGACCCCAATCGTATGTAATCCGAGAAAATAATTACGAGTCCGGTAGAGAATAGAGGACGAATACAGATTCGCGTTTTTCCGCGCAATGCAAACTGTATGTTGAACAATCACGGAATAAAAACGTTGCTACACCGCTATTGGTGCCGACGAAATGAGTGATAGGCGTTCGGTGGATGGAAAAAAAGTTTGGTACCCTAAGGCTCAACTCACACCAAAAGAGCGGCGAAGGGCAGCGAAGCGCCGCGACCCGCTCGGTAGAGAAGGCGCACGGATTCCAGCAACTGCCCGAGAAGTCGCTGGAATGCTCGAGAAGTCGCGGGAATCCGCGCGCCTTCTCTTCTTCTTTCATGTGTTTATCGTTGTAATGCCAATGTACGACTGCCTATACAATATCAAATCAAGATTTGATATTGTATAGGCAGTCGTACATTTGCACCAAATAAATAAGCTTTTCTTCATCCATTTCCATCACTTTTGTATTCGTTGCGCTGCAAGGAATGAATGCGAATGCTCGCGCGTAACAGACGCGCGCGGGGAGCGGGCGCGAGGGGCGGGATATTGCCAGCGGCCTCTCGCGACTGCTCGAGCATTCTCGGGACTTCCCGCGACTTCTCGCGCAGTCGCACGGCTAATTCGCTGGAATTCCAGCGGCGCCGCTGGCATCCGCGCGACTCGTTCGAGTTTCTCATGTGATAATAAGTATTATAGTAATGAAAATAAAGTTAAAATCCATATGACACTGAAACTGCGTTCCGCTTCGCCGCGCTTCGACGCTCTTTTGGTGTGTGTTGAGCCTAAAACGCATGCGACAAAGGTACAGTCGTGACGAGCTGTTTGTTTCAAATGAGGGTAAAAGTTACACAAACTCGTTTATGAACATAAATTAAGCATGTATTGTAAATAAGGATGAGGATAATTTCATTAACTGTTTGCTTAGTTCAGTAAATGTACAGAAATAATCACACTAATATTACAAAGGCGAAAGTTTGTGAGTGTGTGTGTGTTTATATGTTTGTTACATCTTCACGCTCAAACGGCTGGACCAATTTTGATAAAATTTTGTATGAAGGTAGCTGACACCCTGACTTAACATATAAGCTACTTTTTATCTCGATATTCTCACGTGATCGAAACTTATGCGGGTAAAACCGCGGGACGCAGCTAGTTTGTAAAATAAAATGATACAGGCTTCATTTTTATTGAACTTATTTTCATCACGACGGTTTTATTTTTATAATTTACTGAATAAAATGAATACAATAAGTGTACATTTAGCTAACAGTGGTAAGATTTCCCATACCATTATAGTCCCTAAAAATAAACTAAAATTTTATTACAGGTGCAAGTAATGATGATTCGGAATTACAATGCAAAGTAGTGAACCGCAAAGCGAGCTTAAATGATCAGTGTACAAAAAAGTATAGTGTTTGTGTCGAAATTCATTGTAGAGTGCTATTTACTAATATACAAACATAAGTAAGTAGAGGAAGGCTTAAAAAGAAGAATAGTAAACGGAAGAGGGTTTCTCAAGTAGTGGGTTTATAACAAATCTTCAAAGTTTTGAGAGCGAATGTACTGGCAATAGTTACTCGTGGGTCCTATGCAAATTAACACGAGTTCGATACTTTTGAATATGTATGCAGCGTTGTGCTCTCCGAGTACCTAACTAGTACCACCAGGATAGGGGAAATGCTGGTCCAATAGCTTTGTATGAACTCAGGTGATAAGCTTCATTATTGGACTAGCTTATTAGCTAATAGCAGCGGTTACAAAGTTAGAAATGTCCTATTAAAAGTACCTACATGATGTTCAAGCGTCAAGTAGGTACTTCGTTCTAAGGTGAATTTACTTGGTTTAAATTCAAGTCTGTTTATGATATCTAAATGACACAAGGGCCTGATTGAACTTAAAGATTTGCCTTCACTAAATACCAAACCAGTTATAAGTTTATGAGAATTCTCAGTAATGCCAGACAGTAGATTTGTGAGTACATTAAAATCTTGACGACGACGTCGAGATTTCCATCTCGCGTTGCACCTTGCGTTGACACTGTACTGCAGCCATTGCAGTACAATGCTTAGGTATTCTCAAATAACGTCACTATCTCACAGTATATATGATGATCTCCCTATACCACAAAACTCACCACCACCACCTCCATCACCATCCGCCACCTTTGTACGCATTTTTCTGTTCCTTTCTTCTTGTCTAATTATTGTGTGTACATATTATGTTAAAAATTGCTCATCAAATATTTCGGGACATCGCCAAGTGGTTGGTTGACTCATCACGTGACCAGAGGGCTGGCCTATTTTTAGCCCAAAGAATAAGCATTGCCATCCAACGTGGTAATGCTGCCAGTCTTTTGGGCACTTATGCCATTGACAGCGATGCGGACGAATTTTTTGATGCCCAATGAGCTCCTCTCTATTTCTTTTCCCTTCTTTTTTTTATATACTTATGTTAAATAAATAAATAATAAGTAAAACTCTACGCCACACAATTTCACGGAAAAACCTTACAATTACAAAAATACATATGTAAATTGAAGTTTGTATTTGTAATTTCCGTGTTACGCATTTTTTTCTTCAATTTCTCAATTTTATGGACTTGAGAAGTTTCAAGCCCAGGCATGGCGTTTCCATCCAGTGTCATTGATTCTGTTAATTTTGAATCGTATCGTATATTGTAAATAAAAACAATGAATATATTGGTGACGGATACATTTCGCAGAGTTTTACATAAAAAAAATATCGGCTTTACAAAACAATAAATTCATACATTTTAAATTCCATTGGGGCCGTTATTCCGAACTTAATTAATAATACATTGCAGGAATAACTGGCACTGTGAAGGAAATAATAATGTGTTGAATAAAAAGGTACCCTCGTTCAATTTTCACACCTCGGCGGTTTACGAATTTGCATTTGTAAATATTAAACGAGGCGAGTATGCACTCGAAAAGATTGCCCGTTCCGATCCCTTGTCGATCTTTGTCAGGATTCTGTCGAAAGGGGGTAGATCTGAATAATATAAAATTTTCATACGATCGTGAAACCCTTATAGAAAAGTTTTCCCACAATCATGAGGATCCTTCCTTTGAGTATGGAATGTTTGTCATGAGTGGCATGTTCATGGCGTCTTTTCCGCGCTTGAGGAAAATAAATCAAAGTGCTATTGATGGTGACTCAGTACCTATGAGTGATAATGAACGTTGAAAAAAGTTTAATTTATTCCATTGATTGCAAAAAAACATATTATTTTTATTTATTTATTTATCAATTTTTTCCCAAAAACACATACCTGATGAAAACCAACCGCAATGTGCAAACTCTATACCATCACAGACTTAGCAAGTTTCAGGTTGTAACATGAATTTCACGATCGGCCCCGTCAATCCTCTAAGGGCGGTCGCCCACGGCGACTTTTTGCAGTGATTCAGTAGCGCGTTTTGCTGCATCGCTACTTTTGACCGTTTGTCGCATTTACAACGCGCGATAGAAGTGCTTCAGTAGTAATACAATCGCATAGTATCGATTCAGCGTCGCTCCTGCATCGATGCAAACGAGCTACTGTATTAATTCAGAATCGCTACTGTTTCTGGCGACATTGTCAATTCTGCTTCGCGACTGTATCGATGCTGAATCGTGGCTGTGTCGCGATATTAGCAATCCAGAATCGGGGATACGTGGGCGAAGGACGTAAATGACCAGCAACAGCATTGCGACTATATCGAATCGCTACAAAAAAGCGTCGTGGGCGACCGTCCTAAAGTTCTTGTAGATAATGACAGGCTCGCTGACATCCACATGTGACACAGAACTTTGGACCGTATTTCGTGTGGAGAATGTTCATTTGTGAGGTTAAAATGGGTCACACGGCATGCAAGCAAAGTTTAAAGCTGCGGCTTGGCTTTTATTGTACTTCTCTAAGTTGGAGTTTACAATAGCTAGAACTACTAATTTAATTATGCTATGCAATGTTGTACCACTAAAAGTTTAATACGAGGCAAATGGTAAGTTTTCCTGCATGGTGATGTCGGTTTTGTTGCTCTTTCGAGACACAGAGATTGTGTTAGATATTTTATGGAAGTTCCATCGCGTCTAACTTCAAATTCAACTATTACCTAATCGTCAGCCTAGCTCTAAAATAGATAAGTATAATTTGAGGTGCTTCACAAGTTACTCTTAGACATAAACTTATTAAAGAATAAATAAAATCAAGAAATCATTCGTAGTTCTTACGGTGAGCGTGTTGTTTTTCCGCAAATCTAGTTTCTCCCCTCATAATCACCCCAATAATGTCTCTGGGACTCCTGGGACACAGACTTCCTCTCTGTGAGATCCCTCTCACAGAAAGGAAGTCTGTGTCCCAGCACGCGGGCCCAGTGCGGGTTGGTAGATGTCAGATGTTTTAGATGTTTTGGTTCTAGGACATACCAGTTTCCTCAAGATGTTTGCCTTCTCCGTTTTGATAGCAGTGGTGATGAAATAATTATTTACACAAATTAAAGCGCCTGCCTTAGTTTGAACCCACGACCTATAACTCGTAAGTCGGAGCCGTTGAACTGGGCCACTACTGTTTCTCCCCTCCCTGCCAGTCAAATTCAACAACGTATGTAGCTCTGCTATTCCTTCATTACAAATTCAGTACCGAATCTTGGTACGGTAATCTTCGGAGTATTTCCTTCTACATAGATTGGGCTATCGACGTGACTCCCAAATTAAAATGCCAAGCACACCCTGACTGCACTGCGATGTAATCTGAACTAATTTAGTCCTAATGCAGCTGTCCTTGCCTGACTTCTAACTTGAAATTGGGTTTTATCTGTAGGTCAGATTCTCTACCAACATTCCTTTTTTTCATTAAGTAGTTTTTTTTTAAATTAACTTTTAACGCTGATCAGGTAATTGTGAGTTAATATTATCACTACTAAACATTTCTGCAGCAGATTTATTGAGTTGCACGACTCCAATCCAAGGAACTGGAAATAAACTTATTGGTTAATCTTATAAAAGAGTACAGAAAAATAAATACAAAAAGTGAACAACGTAAGTTAATGAGTTGAGTACCGACTGTCCGAAAGTTTCGGTACTCCTAAATCCTTCAACCAGCAAACTAGAGTTACGCAAAAGACGATTATCAAATACAACAATAAGAAAGGCAGTAAGATATTAAATCCTTAGTTTAACAGTTAATAGTTACGTTCATTATCTCCACAAAGGGCATCCGAGATCGCAGACAAAAGTTTAGCAACTAAATTTAGTTTGTAGAGGAGATAATATTCGTTTGGGTAACGTCCGTTATCTTGGTTTTGGTGCGCAGTATTGTCTTCCTTATACGGTCAGAAATCCGAACCCCCAGGATACTGCGCTCCATGGCTCACTGGCAAACCTCGAGCTTGGACCTATGCTGAAATGTCAAAAACCAGGTTTGAGCACCATATGTAAGAATGGGGAGAATACACATGTCCCTAATTCTCAGTTTGAGACAGTGCTAGATCGTCTTTTAGTAGATCTTTCATTGACCTCTAGGCGCTCTTGTTGCGTCGAACAACTTCTTTGTCTAGCCGCGCCTGGAAGGAGACTATTTGACCCAGAGAGACATAGTCTTGGACATATGCAATCTCCTTATCCCCAATATATAATCTCCTTTTGATGCTGTTAGTCATGAGTTCGGTCTTTGGCATGTTCATCCTAAGCCCAATCTCGAGGCTTGCCTTGTTCAAGTCTGCGAGCATGTTACCCAACTCAGCCGCTGATGAGGAAAAAAGTACGAGGTCATCGGCGAAGCGGAGGTTCGATAATCTCTTTTCACCGATGACCAGTCCCTTGTCTACCCAGTTTTGTGCCAAAGTTAAGAAGGCTTTCTCAAGAGTGGCTGTAAAAAGCTTAGGGGACAATGGGTCTCCTTGCTTGACTCTTCGTTGTATTGGGCAGGATGGCCCAATGGTGTTAATTTTGATTGAATCTGTGCTATTACTGTATATTGTCTTAAGTAAGTTGATGTTAGTCATAGCGTTGAAAAGTGAATCGTGGTTGATGCTGTCGAAGGCCTTTGCGTAATCGACGAATGCCAGATACAACGGTGTTTTAAAAAAGTACCTACATAATAAGGAGTATTCAGAAGAGATAGAAATGCTTTATTCTGTACAAATTCAACGCACTTAAAAAATATTGCTTCTTATTCAAATGCAGCGACCTTCCGTTCCCAACAGTTTCTAGAAACTATAGGGAGCGGAAGGTCGGTTCATATTTTTATGTGTCCATTGCTTCCAGGACGCAGCGTTTACGCCAAATATTTCTTGTGTTTCGTTTCTTACATTAACTACTGGTTTTGGGCTGGTGATTTTTTTATAACTTTTTTTTACTCTACACAAATGTTTTTATAGGTTTGTAAAAAGGTCAACGCACCTCGTTTCACAAAGGCTTTAGGGACAAACTTGAAACTCAGAATTGTATCTGCATTTTTTCCAGTTGGTACCCATAGTACCATACATTAAAACTTTCATCTCAGTGTATAAAAGCGCCAAGAAATAAGTTATGGTAAAATGAATTCACAAGACCAACCTGTAGCACCTATATAATAAACTTATTTTGTTAAATATCAATACATCATATTTTTATCGAAATACGTCTACCCTACCTCTTACTTTAATACTTTGAACTACCGCAATCCATTCTGATTGAAGTCTGGCTTCAGGTCTATTTCCGTTCCTATAACAAGAGACTACCTAAAATCCTCTAAAAACATTTGCCTGAAACCCAAAGCCTCTAAGTGCCAATCCCCTGTATTTCTAAGAGTTATATAATATCTTAAATTTTAAATTAAAAGTGGGATTCAATGCTCTAGTTGTTTTTGGTAGATAGTAGAAAAGACTAGACTGACTTAATACTTTTTGATAAACTAAAAATCTTTTGAATTATTTTTAATAAAAAAATCTATGTATAATCATATAATCTGTAATCTCTCTCAAAGTGTAAAAAATGGGAATTTGAAATTGTTATTTTTATACTTTCGCATAGAACATTACTTTCAACTTTTAGATTGGAATGCATCACTCATAAGTAAGAATTCTTATAAAAATTTCAAATCCGTCCTCCGAATTTTATTTTGGTTAAAAAAACAATGAAAATGATTAATTATGCATTTTAAGAAATATGTACTCACATCATCACCATTCCCTTTTTTTTGGGAATGGCATCTCAACCTAGAAGGTTGTCGTCAGCTTGACCGTACTTGCCTGTGATTGCCTAAATAAATTAAGGCCTCCAGACAGGGCTTAAAAATCTTCAAAACTAAGCATATACACGCTAAGGGCTGCACTCCCTGTGGGGTACGACCTCGGCTTAGAGCATCGCTGGGTGAGGCCACCAAGGGACAGGCTCGATCAGAATTAATCACCATTCCCTTGCCTTCATCTCAATTTATTTGGGATCGGCGCAACATGTATTTTTCTTCCATACTTCTCTAGGTACTCACATGCACATCAAAAACAGTACCTACAATATCATGAAATCTATACCCTATTTGTTATTTGCTCAGAAACATGATAATATACAGTGCGGTCTCATTAAGCAGCATAAAGTTCAAATAACTAAGACAGTGATCACCAATTCAACTGCCAAATGATGATGGCAATATTCCCAACAGAGTTCGCTACGCCGCCGGTTTGCACGTAACCGATGTTACGTAATGATCCGTACCCTTAGCTCGAATATTATTTACGTGGGATCTACACAGGTAGGATTACAGTAACTATAATTTCGACAGTTATCCTTTGTAAAACTTCAATACATCAAAGACCCCATTCCAGCACATTTTTCTATCACACTAATATTATAAAGGCGAAAGTTTGTGAGTGTGTGTGTGTGGGGGTGTGTTAATATGTTTGTTACTTTTTCACGCTCAAACGGCTGGACCAATTTCGATAAAATTTAGTATGGAGGTAGCTGACACCCTGGATTAACATATAGGCTACTTTTTATCCCAATATTCCCACGGGATCGATATTTACGCGGGCCAAACCGCGGGGCGCAGCTAGTTTTAAATATAACAAATTGATATGATAAACAAAACGTATCAATGGCGACAAGATATCGTAATTGTTATTTATCTCTACATAGTTATTATTGCAGGCACTGGTTAATATAATGACAACTTTAAATTCAAAAAGGTGTCTTAGGTAGTCCAGAGTTATAGATCAACCGGCTCTCTTAGATAGGACATTTTATTTTACAAAATAGAAATACGAGATATTGTATTTTACAAAGTACAATTTACAAATAATATTTAATAATTTATTTAATATCAAGACAATAAGTCATAATTTGCAAGTACGTACACAAGTACCAATGGGATTATACGAGTATTAGATAAAACTAAAAATAAAACCTACTGAAACATACAACCAAACAAATAAAATTCGTTACTACCGTCCGGCCGTCAAAAGAATACGCTCATGACATCTGTTAGTTTCATACAAACGAATGCGTGTTTGGCGAATTTGATCTTTATTAGTTACGGCCGACCACTTAACTGAGACGTTGTCTGAGGTAGCAGCGCGGTGCGGGAGGGGTGTGGTGACGTGATGCGAGAGCTCAGTGATTGGTCAACTAATGACAACTATCACCCCTCCTGCACCTCACAGCTACCTCAGGCAACGTCTCAGTTAAACGGTCGGCCTATAAAATTGTCGCACTGACAGGTACCAGGAACGCATTCTCTCGACTATCGGACTGTAGGTAGGTAGGTATCAACTAGGCACCTATTTTGCTGAATATTCGCTCTATGGTACCCAAATAAATTAATTCAAATAGCACAGTCAACTATACCGTTGTGTTTGAAAGTCAAATTCCTAATTAGATTGGTATTTAGCGACCGCATTGGCGAATTGGTGGTTATTTCTAATCACATATTGTAACTAACCCAATTTGTATGCAAAGATAGCGGTCGGTGGTCACGTCGCTATGGCGATCGTATCATTTGATTTGTCACAAAGTTCCTGACTTATCTCGTGGTAAAAGGGAAATTTTCTATAAAGACCTTCATTAACAGCCTATAATGTTCCCACTGCTGGGACACAGGTGTCCTCCTCTCAGTGAGAAGGAGTGGGACGAAATCGGTGCGGGTTGGTAGATGTCACATCATGTCTTCCATTTTTTTTAGGTTCTAGAACATTTTTCATTTTCCGGTTTCCTCATATTTTCCTTCACCGTTTTCAGCGCATCGGTGATGAAATAATTTAGACAAAGTAAAGCGCCTGTCTGGCCTACAACTCGTAAGTCACGGCCGTTACCACTGCGCACCCACAGCTCAAGATAAAGATCTTTATGTGTGATATGTATGTATGATCTTAATCCGTATATGCGCAAAGGGGCTTATTTCAAGGAGAATCCATACTAATTATTATAAATACAAAAGTAACTCGGTCTCTCTGCCTTTTCACGCCTTAATGAAATCGATTTTGATGAAAAGCGCACAAGTAGACTAGACCGGTCAGAACATAGGATACTTTTTTATCCCGATAAATTCCCGTGGTATGATTTCAGACCTCCAAGCGAAGCCACAGGCAAAAGCTATGCTTTGGCTTAATTCAAATAATAGTTAATAATAATTAACGTCCAGAAAAGCAGACAAATAATTGTATATTGGGAAAACGTAATAGAAAAAAAAACAAAATATTCCTATTTCATAAATTATATGTCGCATCACCGGGTGGCCGAGATGCGATACATCGGGTCTTATTCACGATCCGACATAGTTTAGATAGGTATGGGCACTTCAGTGTACTCGAACGAAAAGATTATTTGAATTTACAGTAACTTTAATAAACTAGCTATTAACAACCGAAACGCACACGTGCGTTGGGAACAAACACGTGCGTTGGTATTGAGCGTTTGCCGAGACTGTCCGAACTCGACTGTCCATTGTAGACTGACGGTCTCTCCACCAGTCCTCGCTGCATCCCCTCTACCGACGATCGTGTCCAAGCGGTAGGGCTCGCTTGCGTTTCCGATCACATGATTCTTCGTTTACCAATCAAATTGTTTTATGGCGCTGTTTGCTGTACTGTGGCGCCATCTATCCACGACATATATATAACTTAATTCCAAAGCACTTAAGCTCGCGTCATCTGAATTTTTTTCTCTCATCCATAAACTGACCGTGGTAAGGTAACTTAACAACACATAGGTAAGTATATGTTTCATGTGTGTACCTTTTTTATTGTAGTAGACAATTATACTGTACTGTGTATTGTCTTCTTCCTTTAATCCATCCAAAGGTTGTCCGTAAAAAACGCTTTTAGCGATAAGACCGCCCATGTCTTATCGCTAAAAGCGTTTTATAAAAGGGTAACGTTTCATCCGCGGATGAAATATTTTGCGGATGAGTAGTCACCTAAGTCATTGTGTCACCCTATGTAAAATTTCTACAATTATATCTGTAATTTTGATAGTCTACATAATAAAGTGTATATATATGTCTATCTTAGCTTTCGATGCAGTTGTGATTTAGCCAGGACCCGCTGAAATACTAATTTAAAGCCACCCCATTTTCTTAACGAAATCTCTTCAGACTATGCGCTGAACATCTGAAAAGGTTACCCAGCTAAATATTACAATTTCGAAAATTGTTTCGTAAACTAACTAAATATCCAAAACTTCCACGCTTTAAATGACAAAGTATATTCCAAGTTGTAAATAGATTATCTACCTGTTTCCAAAGTTATTTGATATAATAATTTGTTGTTATTATTTTCGTATTGACTATAATTTGTAGGAGTTTGTTTTGAATAAATTGGATGAGTTGAAGAACGATGTTGTTTGTGGATTTGCATACCCTTTGAAATTATAAAAACATGGTTAATATAATTTGTTCGGATTTCGTTGGTTTTGTAATAGTCAACTAGTTGTGAAGAGGGAGAAGAGGGGAAGAGATTATGTAAAGTGGTGGCCTGCATCTTTCTTGAGCGCTAGCAAGGCCACACACACACACACACAGGGACACACGGCGGTACACGGCACGATTTCTTTACGGTACGCCGTATAAACCGAACCGTAGAAAAAACGTGTCTGTGAATAAGCCTCCATATTAATCCATAAAACAGTAACGACCGTGCCTACACACGGCGAATAAACCGCAGGTTTTCACGGCAAGAAAACCGTGTGTACAAACGGCCTAAAAGTTTCCTACATTTACTTACTTATTTACATTCAATTACTTTCATTCCATTCAATTATTTTCATAGCTTGTGTGGGTTAAATATTTTCAGGATAACCTTTATCTGCCTTTTTTGTTTCACACGGCTTTATTTGTAATCGATTGTTTATTTTCACTACGCTTCTGCGACTTGCCTATTTTTTCAGGAATATAGGGCTAAGTCCTTATAAAAGCGTTATCTCACGTTTGACAGATAAACGAGTTATCCTACGGAATCTGACTGTTACAGAAAGATGGAACCTATTTGTCTTGAAGTCTATATTGTTATCGCGTGCTTGTACGAGTATGTAGTAGCGTACGCCATTACATTACAATATTTTTACCTGTCGCAATGGCAATGTTTTTGACTTTACATGTTTACCCCGTGTTTACACCAAGGTATAAAACATAAATTTTACTGATTTCATGTATCTTTTACACAAAAAAAAACAAGTTGTTAAGACTATAATCCGGCCGACGACGAGAGAATGCATTGTTGACACCTGTCAGTTTCATACAAACGTATACCTACGTGTTTTGCGAATTTGATCTTTATCAGCTACTAGAATTGTCGCACTGGCAAGTAACGAACGCATCCTCTCGACGCGGCCGGACTGTAGTTATAAAACAAAACAAACAAAACTACAAAACAAAACACGAAACACAAAAAAAAACAAACTTGACTTGACTTTGACTTGTTTTGTATACAAAACTTGTCAAAAATGTTAAAAAGATGAACAAAATAATTAACAATATACATAATTCTGAAACAACGTAAATAAAGTATATAAGTGTCGTAAAGCCACTGAACGTAAAAAACCGGTCGAGAGCGAGTCGGATTAACGCACCGATGGCTCTGTACTTTGTAGGTACGTAAATAGTTTATCACGGGTTTTTTTTATGTATAGTTTTCGGTTTTTTTCCTTTACTTGTGCTACATGACCTTGGTTCTTGCCAAATTTTATGATTCTAGGTCAACGGGAAGTACCATATACCTACATTTTGATTCCCTTGAAAGTGTCGTAATATACCTACATTTTTGGGGCATACACGGCCGTATCTTTTTTTTACGTTAACTTAGAAGTTTTATTTTTTCACAACTACAAGGAACCGCAGACCGTATCGAGTTGAAATTAAAAACCTTATACTCATATAAGGTTTTTAATTTCAACTCGATACCTTCACGCGTTCCTGCAATAAAGGGTCTTGACAGACGGACAACTAAGTGATCGTATAAGGGTTCCGTTTTTTCCTTTTGAGGTACGAAACCCTAAAAACAAATGAATGTCATGAAAGTCATCAATCGAATACCTATAACGAAATGTTTGAAAATAAATAAAATTAAAAAGCATGAAAAACGCTGTGGCGTCAAACAATGGGCTTTTTTAAAGGCTGCGTTATACTGAAAAATTGGTGAAAATCCAGCTAGAAATGTAGTTTTGGAAAACAACAGGTCTTCTATATTTTAAAACGAAGAGTAGTGCCAATAATACCACATCAAATGGCTGCTTTTCTAATACCTACTTACAATAATTATTGATTTGATAAATGTTCAATTTTTTACAAACTAAAACTTTACCTACTTGTAATGTTCTAGTTAAAATAATAAAAAACTGGCCAAGTGCGAGTTGGACTCGCACACGTAGGGTTCCGTACCACAAGGCAAAAACGCCGAAAAAAACACGTTTGTTGTATGGAAGCCCCCTTCAAATATTTATTTTATTTTGTTTTTAGTATTTGTTGTTATAGCGGCAACAGAAATACATAATTTGTGAAAATTTCAACTGTCTAGCTATCGCGGTTATTGAGATATAGCCTGGTGACAGACAGACGGACGAACGGACAAACAGCGAAGTCTTAGTAATAGGGTTCCGTTTTTACCCTTTGGGTACAGAACCCTAAAAAAGACCTGTGTGAGGTCAAAAAGGCTCCTATCTCGGCATAATACTGCGATATTAAAAAAAGAAATACTAAACAAGTACCCAAGACTTCTCTGTAAAGACCAAGATTATTATTTATGTACCTCGTCAATATTTTCTATTACGAAATAAACGAGACATTTCCAAGTACCTATTACTTTTCTCCGAACCACTCATCAGCAAAAAGACTACCAACATTTTTTTCTCATTCCTTTGCCTAAAATAAAATAGAAACCCAAACTACCACTAAAAGCTAAATTCGCAATAACATTTTCAACAAAGTTCGGGTTTACTAAATACAAAACCGGCCTGACAGGCAGACATAGGCTCTATGTGTACCTGTGAAAAGTTGTGCCTAATGAATTGCTTTGTCAAAATGTTGGCACAGCTTTTATCTGAACATTTACGTACAACATTTAGAGAAATATATTCTAGTTTATAGAGAACTCTATTCTGAGACACAAAAAATGGCAAAATAACGAGATAGGCACTCTCCTGCTCTTTATTTGAGTAATTCTAGAAAAACTATTCTATAGGAGACACTGTGTACAGTCAAAATTTTGTTAGTAGAAACCGTATTTACGTAGGTTGAAATTCACAGAACTAGATAATAAAAACACAAAGCTTAGAGCACGTAACACACATCACAATAGTTCAGCAGAGTTAATAAAAAGATGTTTGAAGATTATAGTATCCTCATGCTTGACCTATAATTGATGATAGAAGCTATTGGATGCCACTGCATCTGCTCGAATATACGCCAGGTTTCGTCAGCATCTGATCGGCTGCCACGACTAAACACCACACAGTGCCGATTAGTCACCACACCACAAAACTTCTTTTCTTCCCCCTCATGTGCCCCTAATGTGTGTAGAGGACTAGCTAACAGTTAGATAAGTATCAACTACAGTCTTATCACTGTTATTTTACCTGTGACAGCAGCAACCGAATAGCAACCTTATTGCAACAAAAATAAAGATCACTGTTATTTTGACAAGAAAAAAAAAATCTAAAAAAAATAAAAAATAAAAAAATCAAACCTCAAAAATCTGAATCTCAATCAATCAAATCTGAATCTAATTTTGCATCCCTGTCAAAATCACAGTGATCTTTATTGTTGCTGCTGTCACAAGTAAAATAACTGTGAACGAACTGTAGTTTCGCCATTTGCGTCATTTGTATAGAAAACACGTCTCAGGTATAGAGGAAAACGACACAAGAAGGGGGAAGTGCAAATTACCGCGGTGCCAAATGGAACAATATTCAAGACTACAGGGAAATCTAGAAATGTCTAAAGTAATAACATTTATATAGTTAAAGTAACAACTGTAACAGCTGTAGACATTCTAAGTAAGCAACGTTCAGGTATGCAAGCAAAACTTTAACATTGCAAACGAACTTTACTGTACTCAAATTACACCATAAACTTGTTGCTATGCCAACTACTGGATAGAAAGTGACAGCACGATGTCAAACGCTTTCGATTTGAACCTTTCGTGAAAGGCCATTAGTCAAACCGAGCTTTTAAACTGTGTAAATGACTTGATTTATATCGTGGACGCTGATTTCTACTCTTTTTACTTCCAACGTCTATTTTGAAATGTTGCGCACATTCCATTTGGCCGTGAAAGCGAGTAAAATGAAAAAGCCACTCAAGTATAAATGCCTTTACTTGGGACGACGGTTCCGTATGGAATAAATGGTAAAGCTTAGGGTGTGCAGCTTAATGTAGTTAAAAACTTGACTTACTTTGTATGAGGTGTGAAAAGTATTGTAACTTTCATTCTTGTATTTAGTACCGTATGAGATTTTGTGTAGTTTCTCAGAAGAAAAAGGTTGAAACATGTAGGTTTTTAAAACGTAGTATTGGAATAATATTTACGATGTTAGAGAATCTCTAAAACAGTGCGTGGCTTAAATGTCGACATCAGCCAAAAATTATTTGAATAATCATTTTAGTTTTAAAAATTCAAGCTACTTTTATTCAAACAGCAAAATCGAAAATATTGGCACACAACAACAACAAACGACAACGTTTTTAACATTCATCATCATCATAATCAGCCTAGAATGTTCCCACTGCTGGGACACAGGCCTCCTCTCTGTGAGAGGGAGTGGGCCGTAATCCACCACGCGGGCCCAGTGCGGGTTGGTAGATGTCACATGTCTTCGAATTTTTGGTTCTAGGACATGCCGGTTTCCTCACGATGTTTTCCTTCACCGTTTTAAGAGCAGTGGTGATGAAATAATTTACACAAAGCAAAGCGCCTGTCTGGGTTCGAACTTACAACCTACAACTCGTAAGTCGCAGCCGTTACCACTGGGCCACCACTGCTCTCAACATTTTTTAACATTGTTTTTAGCATTTTCGCTAGAAACATGTCAAAAATATTTATTGTATCGAAATAGTTTTCGGCTTTGAGCTACCACGCTCGATGTGACACCAACAAAGTGAAATAAAAAATTCGGAGCACTGAAAAAAAAAATGTCCACCAGTGTACAAAAATAATACAATGAAAGCGGATTATTTCCGTACGAACCACCGGCGGTCACAATCCAATTTCCTAAGTTTGGAACGCGACATCTGTCTGCTACAACAATGTTTAGGAAAACTCTTTTGTATGAATAAGTAACCTCATTACCGTCATATTTATCGAGACGTGAACTTCCAATTTTGTCGTGGAATATTGAAAAAATAACTGTGCATGGCAAACATATTGGTGATCATAGTATGAGCAAAGAAGAATGTCGTGCGGCCCTTTGTTCATAAAATATGTTTTTCTTGACGTGAAAAACTACGGTTCATTCGCCGTGTGTAGGCGCGGTCGTCAGCGTTGTATGGATCACTTATGGAAGCTTCTTGACAGACACGTTTTTTCGGAGAACTTCGACGCAGTTTATACGGAGTTGTATCGTAAAGAAACCGAACAGTGTACAAAGGGCCGTTGTTAGCTCACGGCGAGCTAACGGTACCGTAATAAATAAAATGTGGGTTTATAGTATAACTTGGCCATTTATTTTCGATTCTTTAAGAGCCTATACTACCTCAGCTAAAAATCACTCTTTATCTCGCTCGCACGATACTGCTCGCGGACTGTGTGAAAGCGAGACAGAGTGCGGTGCTGGGCGGGAGGCAGCGCCAATAGTTTAGGTATTTGCTTTCTACGGTGAAAATAAAGGTAATTCAAAAAAACTAACTAACATAAGACCTGCTTTATAGTTAGTTCAGTTAGTATGCAAAGTTTCATGATCTAATTTGAAGTATTTTTTGAATACCAGCGGTTTATTGTTCGGTTTGGAGGTAACTTTGGAATTTTTTTCTATCGAGAAAATTTTATGGAATCGTGTTTTCGTCTAACATAAGACCTTACAATAATCCTCAACTTTAGCATATATTTATTTCAAAATTAATGCTGCGGAATTTTCGACATAACGGAGGATCATGCTAAGCCATTTGAGGTAGTATAGGCTCTTAATCGGAACTGCTTTTGTTTTAATCGTGACATCAATGTCTGCTCTGATTAATTGCTTTCTTTTTTAATACGAATTAGCGCTTGTGTCATATTGATGCCATCATCATCATCTGACGGCTTCCAGTCTAACCGGATGCAGCTGAATACCAGTATTTTACAAAGAGTGACTGCCCATCTGACCTCCACAACCCAGTTACTGGGTAAATACGATACCCCTTGGTAAGACTGGCTGTCAGACTTTCGGCCTTCTGACTACCCGTAACGACTGTCAAAGATCCACGAATAACAGCCGGACCAACGGCTTAACGTGCTTTCCGAGGCACGGAGGGGTCTCGGTATGTAAAGATCGGTATGTAAAGAACCCATGCACAGACCAATCGCGGCAAGGGTAGCTTAACCAGATCGATCGACCTCTGTAGCTGTTATTATTTAGCCACGGGCCCCTCCATATCCTCTGTCATATTTATGTCATCAACTTATCAAATATTCATAAAGGTTGTATGGAAGTACCAAATAGGCTATAATCTGTACAATACCTGTCCTCCTGAAGCAAATTGCATCTTTAGACTATTGGAAAGAACTCATTATCACATCTCAACAGCAAACATTTATTTTAAGCAACTACAAGCATCGTCAACCGAACAATTGAATATCAATATTTGTATGCAGTGACTCTCACCTGACCTCTACAATTTCAGTCAATAAGTAACCAGTAGTAAATCTCAATTTTGTAGAAGGCACCGGCTTAAGTTGGTAATACGGGTGCAGGCTGTTTCTCTCTGAAGAAGGGAGATATTTCTCAATCCTTAATTAAACGCCTTAAAAAAAAAAAACTTCGCCACATATTTTCACCAAACTCGAGAATGTGCCCCCTTTTCGAGTATGACTACGTCTTATTTACCTATATCATAGCAATGTACTGTATCATCATCTGCCTTGCCTTTTTCCCTATGTTAGGGTCGGCTTCCAGTCCAACCGGATGCAGCTGAATACCAGTATCTTACGCAAAGCGACTGCCTGCCTATCTGACCTCGACATCCCAGTTACTGTATACAAAGTAAACATTCAGGTCTTAAAACTATTTTTGTCTAATTTAGAGTTTTGGATTAAGTTTGGTCTAATATCCCCAGCCGATACAGGGGCGACGGGTGCAGTTGCCCATGTATATGCGCCTGTACTCACATTATGTAGCAATATGTACTGCATTATCACATCGCTTTCCCCTGATAGAACTGTATCTGATGTCGATAAGGAGTGATTTATCGCCTGAACTAGTTTCCAGCGAATCGCCTTAGTTTATGGCAATAGAACATCCGCCATCTTCCGTCGTACAAGTAGAGATCCTAGTTGAGTTGAGTTGAGCTGCACGATTTTTGACAAATGCGTGCACTGACTGGACAGGTCCTCTCAATCTGTGTGGTTCTTTCCTCAAAAGACCACCTCAGACATCGATCTACATGGTCTTCATATAACCTGACCAAGATTATGTCTGGACTTTAAAAGAGACTGTGACCTCTGAGTTTGTTTCGGCCTTTCTTTTCAGAGTAGTCAGATAGGAAACGCCGACTTCATCTAGTTTAAAAAAAAAACATGATTGACGTGTAAAAGTGTTTGTACAAACCTACTTACAAAATAAATCATTTCATTTCATTTCATAGATCTTGAAATCGACTGATGGATCCCACAATACATTGATAAAGTACAATAAGCTTAGTGGAGCATAAGTTCCTATAATAATGAATGGTTGCTATTAATTTAATTTACTTATATGTGAAGCAAGAGTGTAGTTACCATTTACCTTCACCGTTGTCCCTAATAACTTCCAAATGAAACTGGTTTCTAAATCTATATAAATTAAAGACGCTTTTCGTGTCTGTCGTGTGTTGTAGTTTTAAACCCTGCAACAAATTTTGATGTGGTTTATCATCATTTAAAGAATTTATTCCGGAAGGTTTATTTATTTGTACATTACATTAATTTTACACTTACATATAACAATGGCCAGGTGGGATGACGATCTGCGAAAGACTGCAGGCAGATGCTGAATGCGTCAAGCTGAAGACAGGGCGCTATGGCGCTCATTAGGGGAGGCCTATGTCCAGTAGTGGACTGCTATAGGCTGATGATGATGATGATGATAACAATGGCGTTTTAAACAGTATGAATGGAGAAGGCTATATGAGTAGGGGAAGACCAAAGAAAAACTAATAAAACTAATAGAGGAGTATGGAAGAAAAAGGCATGTTGTGCTGACCCCAAAAAAATTGGGATAAAGGCAGGAGAATGATGATAATATAATAAAGACATCTAGATTTCTCCAGTCGTAAGAACCATGCAAAGCAGCGGCGCGTCGATAGTTACCACATTAGTCCTAACCAACTGTACCTAATAACAAGGTAATCAACTCAGTCCTACATTCCATATACGACCAAATTAGAAACATATTTCAAATTAATTACGCTAATAAATTCTACTATCATATCATACCATAAATAAAATTGTAATCGAAATCGGTAAAGTTTAATTAGAAGGGCGTAATAATTCATTACAAGCACCTCAACTGATATTAATAAAATTGATCGGTATCATAAACACCTGACAATATTAACGTTTTGTTTACTTAGTTTGCGACTACTTATCAAGTAATATATTTTTCTCAGCACTACTTTCAGGATGTTGAAAACATCTTAAAGAAATCTAGAAACAAAATTCAAAGACATCTTTACACCAGGCCCACTTCCTTACTCACTTCACTATACACTATACTTACTATGTAAACAACAGTGACATGAAGTATTATATAAAGTTCATAAAATTTATAGAGGACCACTGCGCAAGTTTCCTCTACCAAATGAAAACAAGAATTTTAAAAATCGGTCCACAATTGACGAAAATATTGAAAATATATATATATTCATATAAAAATACATATAGACGAACATTTGTGTTATAAATGTTCGTCTGTATGTATTATCTTAAGTACCTCCTTTCTTGAAGTCGGTTAATAAAATAGAAACTTTGGCGGTCCATTTTTACAATATCATACAAACTTCCGTTTCCCTAAAAACTGCCTGTCAGGAACAATAAAACAATGATTTTTTATCGCGCAACACATTTTGATAAAAATGTTTATTGTTTGCACGACGTAAAGCGAATGCGGGTGGCACCGGCTGCTTTATTTTTTTTAATCTCCAATATTTTACGTACAAAGAGCATGAAAAATATTGATAGCTAACGGTGCGTCAAATATAAAATTTATTTACATGGTGGATGGTTTTATAAAATCTGTCACGTTTTCGTATTAAGCCTTAGTACCACGTAAAGGGTAGTATATTTTTTACTGATGTAAGCTTTTTAGGCAAGCACGTTTGATGAATTGAATAGCCTTCAGAGATTTTGCGTCGTCATGTAAATAGCGACCCTACTATCTGAGAATAGAACCGTATTAGATAGGCATTTCATACGCGTGCCAATAATACCTCTTGAGGGTAGAGCATCAAAATAATTTGAAAGACGAAAATATTTTCTAGGAAAGATTGCTTTATTACGGTGAACATGAAAGAATCTACAAAATATAAAAATATAATCGTTTAATGTCATTTCGTATGTTCATTCCAATAATAGCGCGACTGCCACCGGCTTTAACCTTGTACACAGAAAACAATCTATAACCAATCACGTAATTTTGAAGTTTTAATTAAAGGCAACAAAAGTCAAAACAAAGTTCAATTAACTTTGCTTGTTTTCATTTAATTTATTTACTAATTCATTATGATAACCTCGGCGTCGACGGGTCGGAAGGTTTACAAAACAGCTTTGTTGCCATCTTCTATTTCCAATCCATCTTAACTTAGAAAGCCAGTAATCCGATTAACAAGAATTTTACAATGAAGTACATCGAGGAGAAAGCCCGAGAATATAATTTATAATAATTATGCTGTACATAGACAAGGCACAGCCACTAAGTTTCCATCCCACTATAAGTAGTGTATTAAGCCATTATAATATTTCTAGGAATATTTCGAAATCTGCTTTTCCTGTTCTTGGTTTTACATCTTCGTCCTTTTTCATCTTCATCAGATCCTCGCGTTTTCAAGGAATGCAACCATTCCGTCAAATATGCGTTAAAGTAAAGTATGCGTTAGATCATGAATTGGTCTACAACCTCACTAAAAGTGAAGTCATGGTCTTTGGTGTCAGCGGTCGATGATCTGATACTATGCCCCCAATCAAGTTGAACGGAGTATAATATAAGGGAATATAAGGTGAAATACTTTGGACATATTATCTTGACCGCTGACCTCAAAGATAATGATGATATTGAAAGAGAAAGAAGGGCGCTGTCGGTGAGAGCTAATATGATCGCTCGCAGGTTTGCACGTTGTTCTAGAACAGTTAATAAAACCCTATTTCGTGCATATTGTACCTCGTTTTATACGTGGTGGATAGATTACACTCAAAAATCATACAGCGCCCTTCGCATTCAATATAATAATACGTTCCGAGTGTTGATGGTGCTGTTCCGCTTCTGTAGCGCTTCAGGGATGTTTGCTTCTACGCTACGATGCGAAAAAGATGCGTCTCCCTGGTGCGACGTGTATCGTGAGCAGACTGGACTGCTTGTATGTGAATCGCAGCTGCAAATTTTCCACATCGGTGTTGAGCTTGTAGCAGGGATTTGCATGAACAATATTGCAGGTTAAGTGTGTAGGTTAAATTTACTTACGTAGTTATTAAGAAATATTGTTTCTAACATATTTGGGTCCTTTGTTACTTATAATTAAATATAAATAAATAAATCAAAATTATTAAATATTTGCAAAGCATAATAAAAATTGAATTTTTCGTAAAGAGTTGTGTAGAACTTCCAAGTTACATAATTCACTTGTATAATATGTACGTGCCTCTTGCAATACATAGCAAATTTACGAAGTTGATTTGTTGAATTAGGTGTTCCAGTCAAAAGTTGCGACGAAGTTCAGTAATAAACTCAAACGCCAGAAGCCTTATGTCGCATAATCTTCGCGGGAGCAAATTAAATTTAACACCATCCGAGACTACCTATGTAATCTTTAATCAGAGGCAGCCGTTAAGTCTCAGACGCACCTCGCGTTCATCGCTTATTCAAGAGAACCATTCTTATAATGAAATTTCCCCTTTATTAGTCCGCGGAATTGAGACAGGGTGAAACTGCGAAATCTTCGCTAATGGTGCGGAACCACGTAACTTAATGTTACGCGGGTGTGCACTCAGCCGGAACTTAAACTCGCGCACCTATTCGTTAAATCCTGCGTAAAGTGCCCGCGAATAACTCTCAAATATCTACGCTCCCGATAAAACCCTAAAGTTCTTTGGAAATAAAATTGAACGAATACCGTTTAGTGCTAATGTTAAAGCTTCAGAGAAATCAGCGACATTTTTCTTCCTTTTT
This sequence comes from Oligia latruncula, assembly GCA_948474745.1. NCBI lineage: Eukaryota > Metazoa > Arthropoda > Insecta > Lepidoptera > Noctuidae > Oligia > Oligia latruncula. The sequence continues at coordinate 10,014,751 of OX419699.1, forward strand.
TTCCAGCGAATAAGCCGCGCTTAGTAATGCTCTTTGGTGTTTTAGGCAAGGCAATAATTTACAGTCATTTATTCTAAAGGTAAATAAGAGCTCTCGTTTGACTTGACGTGTAAAATGTTGAAGGAATTTTCAAGCACCCGGAGCCCTTCCACGATTTTATTTTGCATGCAGTAAAGTGACTTTGATATTAGAAAACTTAATTTATTCGTGTGCAACATTTATTAGGAAGGAACGCTGTTTTTAAGCAGAAGGCGTTATTTTAAAGTTGGAATCAAAATCTAATCTCAATCAAAATAAAAGTGTCAATCTAATCTTTTAAGAAGTTTTTTGTTATACTGAACGTCATTTAGAGATTAGGAATTTTTAAGTCATACAAAACAAATCTGAAGCAAGTTGACTAGGACTATTTACTATTCTAAACTATTACCTAAACCAAAAATAAAGCTTGCAAAACAGTATTAACATTGTCTAAGGCACTAGGTAGTATTTGACATCTGACTTTAGCATTAAATCATGATTACTTGATAAGTAACAACCATGATTGACGATCACGAAGGTACAAGATATCCTGTACCACGATACCACTTAGTAACAAGTCATTTGTCTTGTACCATGATGTTTTTAATAAATTACTAAAAAGATAATGAACATTTTAAAGGGCTGATTTTTCCAACGTCAGATATCTTTCTCTGTGAAATTAAATTAATGTCTAACAGTTTTAGTATGAAAAAAGGGAAAAACTGACAAAAATACAACATTTTTCCTCAGACATAGGATATCTAGCGATGGAAATCAGCCCTAAATTAGATATTGATTTAGAATCAGCCAGAATAATACGACAAATGGTTTATTTCATTTCATTACACAACCCTATTCATCGTAGGTAGTAGCTCGGCGCTGGGGGCACGGCGGGCGGTTGATATAAAACCAAACGGTCAATAGGCTAATTAGGTGTCCAAATAATTCGTTGCAAATGTTCAAACATGTATAGTAGGCTGGCCTGCGATTTTACAAGCATCCGGCTCCCGCATGCAGAAACCAACTGGGAGTCACATGTCCCGTGGGACTAGTCCCTTAGGTGCAACAATCAGTGTAGAGCAATATCAATTATACTCAGACATTCATGTAATTGACTATCGCTAATTAGTACATAATTGAAACAATCACTCATCAAATAAATCAACTTGCTTAATTAACATGTTAGTAGCATCCTCGGATTACATAATATGTTTCAATTTATGCCTTTGTGTCGTTTGACACTTAAACAGAAATTAAAGACCTTGCATTATTAATTATGTTTATTTAATAAGTGTTTGTACTCCGTATAATTTGCTGGCTTTTAGCCCAAGCATTAAATTGACGTTAAATTAAATAAATTATAAAAGACGCGTCATTTAGAATAATCCGAAGAAATTATAGTTCAAACAGCTTTATCACAATGAAAAGGTTTAAGGTGAAAGGGCACTTGCACGATGCATCAGTCTACGTGCTATCATCAGTATGACTAAAAACGACGATTCAAAATGGTGACTGTGCCCGGTATGCGGGAAAAGAATACAGATTGGTAGATATTTGAAAATTGATTAGCCATTTCATTCCTCGACAGCAGACGTTATTATTTCACGTAAAGCCGGTGAGGCAACGGGGACATCCAGTTTCTTATAAATCCGTAAGACAATGAAGCAAACGCCAGATGGAAAACCCCGGACAATAACTCAAAGGTCGAAAACGAAATGCGGTGTTATTTCCTATCGGACCACCTTACATTTTACGATGTACCTTGCGTCACGTTTTTAACATAATATATTGAAAATACAAAAGCTTCCGCTTTAATTATTTTATTTATTTTGTAAAAGGTGCACTGAAAGAAATAAACAGTAAATAAAAATGAAAACACGAACACGATCTGAACGGCTTTAAATAGTTCCTTATGAGCCTAACGTTTAAAACGTATTTTTTATTGATCCGAAGACAGTTAAAGCTTGAGGCAAAATGTTACCGACATGACAGTAAACTTTAACGTTTTAACTTTAACGTGTTTTTCAGTAAATGGTATGTTCAATCATTTAACGTGACTGTTATGTCTTTTATTGTTTTACAAACATTTCTTCTTGCTGTATAAAGTCAGTAGGTAAGTCTTAATGAAATCGCTTTAATGTGGTGTAGTAAGAAATTATTTTTTTCAGTGTGTGACGTAACGTATTAATAAAATAATTAAACGAAGAGACGGACTGTGATTTAATTATACAATGGTTAATTATCTTTGATAGCTTAATTTAACGATCTTACTATAAAGTAAAATATATTTGTTAATATAAATTAAACAATATATTTATAGTTTTTTTTCTTAAACAGTTGGTTAGACATAGTGAATTTGTCAAGTTGCATAAAATTAACAAGCTGCGCACCGCGGTCTCTACCGCAAAGTCTTGATCCCGTGGGAATATCGGGTTAAAAGTATCCTTTGTCTTAATTCAGGCCATGGTCTATCTATGTGGCGAATTTCATCTCAATCCGTCCAGCCGTTTTAGCGTGAAAGTGTAACAAATAAACATACAACAATTGTTTTTTCTCTTTATAATATTAGTTTAGATAAAATAAGTTAACAAAGGCAAGTCAGATTCCATTTGAAACAACCAAACACTGCAGAAAACGTATAATATAATTCCACACGACATTTTTTGGTACGAAACTCCGTAGCGCGGCCATTAGCATAGAAATTAATGTTTGTAGTAGAGAGAGCACTAAACTTAGTCAATGAAAAATATCGATATGAGGCGGAACGGAAGCCAATTTTCTCGTGGAAAGGAAATTGGTGTCGTTGTGGCTCGCTAGGTAAATCAGTAGCGACCGCCAGGCGGCACCTTTTGTTCAGCGAATGCCAATTTACATGACCACCAAACTACCTAGTTTGTTAATCCTGCAACATTTAAGACTGCGAAACTGGGTTCAACTTTCTTGCTATTGGTTAATTGTTTAAAGCAGGCCGACATGTCCATAATCATGCATGCATAATCAGCTTATAACGTTCCCACTGCTGGGATACAGGCCACAGCAGGCCCAGTGCGGGTTGGTAGATGTCACATGTCTTCGAATTTTTGGTTCGAATTTGTGGTTTTGGCAGTAGTGATGAAATAATTTACACAAAGTAAAGCCCCAGCCTGGGTTCGAACCCACTACCTATAACTCGTTAGTCGTGGCCGTTACCACTGGGCCGACATGTCATTGTCATGATTTTGATTCCGAAAAGTCATTTTAAACTGGCAAGCACGGCAACGAATTGTTTTTGTTACGTCTGAGTTCATCGTATTGTAATTTACGATTAGATTTTTTTTAATGCTATTTTTGCTAAAATAATTTGATTTATTCTAGTCTGATCCTCTGAACCCCTCCTCCACATCCCCCCCCCCTTCCTCGATCCCTTGATAATTCGTCTTCTGTTTTAATCTCTGTCTTATCCTATATGTAGGTCTGATCCCCTTACTCTTTTTGACAGGTAAGTACAGTCAAGAGAAAATAAAAGTTTCTTATACAAATAAAGACTATTTTGTCAATGTGAAAGCTTTTACAAAATTGCTAAAGATGAGGGCAGTTTATGATAATGCTCATGTTGACACTTAATGGAAAAACCATTCACATCTTGCTGACCAAGAATGTACATGTAAGTATTACCTAACAAAGTCCAGCTTGCGGTGCGTACAAAGTAACTGTTACAGATATTCCATTTTGTTAGATCCATCGGAGAACCAAAGGTAACCGACATAGCGGCAGTGGTCAGTGCACATTGCTCGTGAAACAGATGGCCGATGGGGCTGAAATGTTCTGGAGTGGCGAACCTGTACCGGAACACGTAGCGTTAGAAGGCCTACGACAAAATAAACCGATGACCTTGTGAAGGCCGCAGGAATCCGCTGAATGCGAGAAGCACAAAACCGGTCAAAGTGGCAATGCTTCGGGGAAACTTATATCCAGAACTGGACGTCTTTGGCTGAGTGAAGTATACATGATATTTCAAACAAAATTATAGATAGCGTGAAATTACCCTTGTCCCTAGTTAGAGATGTTAATAATACATCATTAATATTTAGTTATCAAATAATATTTTTATAGCATCTTAATATTATTATTTACCTCGGCTACAAATATTTTTATAAAAATTTGCAATAAATATTTATTTTGTTCACGTCTGTGACGTGGCCACGGCGCACCAGTAGATATTGGTTACGTTTTTAACATTTTAATGTTGTGGTAAACTCAGCTTGCTGCATAAAATGCATGTTTTGGTTTTTTCAAAAAGTGAAGTTAAAAGAGCCACTTCCAAAACTTGCCCACATTTAAAAAATATATTTAAATATAAACTGCTTAGAATATAACTGCGTAGTACCTATAAACAAAATAAACGTTAGACATCTTCATCTAGCGTAGCCGGTAAAGAATATTTAGGGTTGAGCCTTGTATTCCATTTGTGCAAGTATTTTGTATGAAAGCCGATAAATCTAAAAATGCTAAATGTAAGCCGAAACGAAATACCTTTATTCTTCAATCTCTTTAAATTTACATTAAAAAACAGCCAGTAACCTTACAAACAGTAGGAATGGCTTTAATTTTGATAGTTCAAAAACATTAATTGTGTTATTTACGTTGTTAAGCAGACACATTTTTCAAACATATGAAGCAACTAGCTGCGCCCCACGGTTTCACCCGCATAAGTCTCGATCCGCATAATATCGGGATAAAAAGTAGCCTATGTGTTAATCCAGGGTATCAGCTACCTCCATTCCAAATTTTATCAAAATTGGTCCAGCCGTTTGTGCGTGAAAAAGTAACAAACATAAACACACTCACAAACTTTCGCCTTTATAATATTAGTGTGATGGGTTAGCAATATCCTTCAAAATGATTCAGATTCTGATTGATAGTGTGTTACGCAATCAGGGTGCATCTCAAAGGTCTCTTCTTACAAGGACAGAAAACATCCATTGGTAACTGTCTCAGCAATTACTTCAATTTTCAATTCGTATCTTCAGGTTATCGCACATTAATAACAAAATCATTCATTGACATTAGTTAACTAAACCTTACATTGAGCTTTCAAATTGATTCTCACTGCACCGCTGCATATTCGAATTCAAAGGCAATCCGAGCGGCCCGTCCACATCACTATGAAAGAATGAAGTATTCCAGATTGCTTCAAAATGAACCGTGAGTAATAACGGTGCTGCGAGCTTTATGCTTCGTTATGAAGCCGTTCTTTTGCTAGCATTTAATGTGCTATTAGTGAATCAAAACTTTTACCTCCATTCCGTTTCAAGCTGGACTGGAAATTACCGGCGAAACTTCTATAGAGCCGATTACGTTACATGAACTCTTTGGATTTTTGTAAGGAGTTGTTACTGGCGTTTTTGAGTTTTTAGTTTTGAGGAATTTAGCTTTAGAATGAGTTGTATAAGTTGTGTGCTACCAGCGTTAGTGCCTTGTCAACAATGCATCATCTATGTAGTTTCAGATTTTTTTTTTTTCGATGCTCTCCGTGTATAACCTTTTTTAGGAATGTTTTTTCACTGTCAAAATGATGTTTCGTTTTAGTCTTTTAAAAATAAAAATATGTTTTACATAAAAATAAAAAACTATACAATATACTTATTACCAAAGGCTGAAGCAGAATGTTCGGCAAGTTAAAATACCTACGTTAAACAGTTATCTCACATATCAGACCAAATAAAAAGCCAAGACAGAGGGCTGTCAACAGTAAAGTGAAATCGGTTTCGTAAACATGTGTGCACATAGTGAGGTGTAGTTTGATTGTAAATGGTTGTAAATGTATGCATGTGAGCGTGTATGCACAGAGCGGAGGTGTAGTTTTTACATGTTTCAATGTATTGCTCGCAGCTCTATATCTTTTTATTCGGTCTGAGTCTCACATAAATTAATTCCCTTAAATAAGCAGTCATTAAGCAGTTGATGAACACCCGTTATTTACCCACTTATCAGGGGAAAACAAATTCGAACTAAAATTACCGTCGCATTAACTAAAACGAATTGCCTAATAACCCCAATTCCGTTGATGACCATTTATTGGAATTGGAAGGATGACGTCAATAAATTACGTGGTTGTTCCGTATATTTGGACTATAAAGTGCGCGTTTAGTAAGCAAACAAGGACATTATTCGACGCTATTACCGTTCAGGCATTACAACCGCAATTGACTAGGTACTAAGTTATCATACCAGGTCGGTTCAGATAAGTTACTTTCATCATTCGAGCTATCGTTCTTTGTAGCTGAATTCACAAATTGATGGCTGATGCAGTTGACAAAAATTTAAAAGAGTATGGAGGTCTTAGAGAGTAGCAGTTCCAGTGCCTGTGGCATCTTCTGGGCACGCTCGTTCCATCATAGACCTCATCCATCGCTTTCCGTCAGGCGTGATCGAGGTCAAGAGCGGGCCATCAGCAATAAAAAAGGGACATCGACGTGCAGCCTGTTACCACGAATTCAGCTCATGATTCTGAAACTCCTTCCGTTAAAATTATTCGTCGGTTATTTAAAAAAAAAATTGCCCTTCCATACATTTTGACCGTGTATCGCACTTTCCTATGAAGCAGCTAGCTGATTTTTTTTTTTTGATAACCGTCGAGAAATTTATTCGTTATGGGGTCTAGAATCATGAACTGAATCGCGGTTACATTTTGCGCGTCGATTTACAGTCACGAGAAAGAAAGAAAGAAAAAAGTTTATCTGGACACAGTTCGTGAAACACAAAATTAACAAAATAAAAAAAACTATGTTACAACAACAATAGTGTGTGCCTCATGGCTGCGCCAAAAAGGTTCATTTCAGCATCAATGCCAGACAGATGCTGTCTGACGCTGGTTTTCTAATGAACCTTTAGCATAAAGAACGAGCATAAGTATGTACACACTTGGCTTTATTCAAAGACGATTTTCTCCTTTAGATTTGAATGAAATTTTATGTTATTACGAACAAAGTATTTTCGAACCCATAGGTTTGTGTAAAGTGTCGACATATTAATGCTCGTGACTGTTATAATGACTACGTTGGAGATGTTGAGAAAGGATTCTTCTTAATGTACAGACGCCAACACATCAAGCTACTACAATCTGTCAAATTACTTTAATAGATTTTCAACTTTATCGCTAAATCGTAAGGTTCGAACTTGATTGGGAATAATTTGACAGTTTCAGGTAGCTTGATGTGCTGGCATCCGTAGGTACATAATATGTGTGTGCCTATATCAAATGCTATTTTTGGTCTTTTTTTGCTAACGGATTTAAAGCTTTAAGACTATCCTATATGTGTGGGGATTGTCCGACTGGCTTTAGGCTCAAACAGAATCCTTATTCATAAGCTATTCACGTCGCGAGGTCGCAAGCCGAACTCGTTTGAAAAAGGCTACAGCCAAAAGTTTTTTCCCGATCGCTGAGGGATTTGGAAACATGTTTCATTCAACGCAGCATCGATGCAGTCGCTAAAACGCGGCGATACTTCGACCGAAACGCTGAGAGTAGAGAAAACGCTATTCAGCTATGCTAAAAGTTTAATGTGTATGCCCGGCGTTAGTCTTGTTGTTCGACGGTAGTCCCGAGTTGTCATTGGCTAGTTTTGATGCCAAAGAGAATTTTATTAGGCTGTGACGTCCGATGAAGTTTCGGGTTTCCCGCACAGTTTTCATTACGTATATGGTGAAGAAACTTTGTCGTTGCAACTACAAGCACAAAACTTTGTAAAGATTACAGTTCAACTCTAAAACTCTTCTGCAAACAGGAATAGGTAAATAAAAATGCTTTCAACTTGTTCCCAATAAACCTCAAATATTGTGCTTTGAAACGTCCTCCATGTTTTATTTGTTTTGTTTCCCGGTACCTACTCATAAATAATGCATGTGATACCGTTGGAAGGCAAGACGGGGAAATTATTTAAATAATGATATTGATGAATCAGGTTTACATTATCTTAATAGTAGATTGTTATACAAGGGTCGAAAGGAATCAATTCCCGTACGAAGTATTTAGTCCGAGTAGGAATTCATGACTTTCACTCATATTAAAGACTCTACTTTTCATTCCGAATATAAAGAAAATTAAAAAATATTTAATTTTCTTGTCTGCTCGCCATTTAAGTATCTTTCTTTTGAAATTTCTGGCAAAAGATTTTCGATTACTTTTGCCTCGTGTTTAACCGAATCTGGGGTCAACATTTCAGAATTGCTTGAACTCATATTTAATCAAATATTAGTCTATAAAACCAAGTTTTATAATTTTGGTATAGCCACAGAATAACTTATAGTACTTAGGTATACCATAGTCTTTTTTAAATTTTAACGGAACACACTGCGTCACCGCCACGGGTGGTTCCGCTTAATAGGTATTTTTTTCTATTTCACGCTGGCTGTTTATACACTCACAAGACCGCAGCATTTTTCTTAATTATGTAAAAAAATGTAGCTGACTACCTATTTAGTTCTATTTTTTAAATTCATACCCACCATAGAGAAGGATGCAATTACTAAGTCTTTTCCGCCCAAAGGTCCCAGCAGCGTCTTCCACCCGCTATCAGAATCAAACAAACACTACTTTCCGAGTATGAGAAATGAAAAAGAATTTGTATTTACATGCAATGTTTTATCTATTAAGTACTAACCGACCTTTTAGAAAAATGTCTAATGCAGGTGCATTACTGACATAATACTGAAAAGAGTGGTAAAGTAGTTTATTCTTAGTAAGATAAACTACTTTATCGCTCTTTTCAGTAATCTAACAAACACTGTAAATAACAATCAACTCTAAATTCCAAATCATTAATTTGTAGGTAGAGGCCACTTCTACGCACAGCTTTTCCTTCTCAATGTCTTATTCCAAACAGCTATAATTTATCTTAATTTAACTTTTAGAACCCCCATTTTATCAGCCATTAATTCTACATTGTTTTCTTACGAAAACAGAATCTTAGTCTTTCCGCGATTGTTCTAGATAACAATCTACAAACGCATAAAGTTCGCTATCTATAATCAAATTCTCCTTTGAAAAGAAAACTTACCTTTTAAACGAGGTCAATTTATAGTAGTTCGTGTAATAAATTGTCCTGCTCCAAACAGTTAAAGTTTAATAATGACCCAATTAACTTAATTTAATCGCAGGAACCCAAAAACCCTTGTCTGAATCAATCAATTCTGTAAAGCCTTTAGAGATTAGTTTGATGTTCAATAGCTTATGTAAACAAGGGGCTAAATTAAACGTAATTCATGTTCATCACTTGAACAGACTAACAAACTAGTCGGCAATTCTCTGAGGCATGTCTTAAGTATCAATCAATCTGCGAAGCCTTTTCCAAACTATGTTGGGGTCGGATTCCTGTCTAACTGGATGCAGCTGAATACCAGTATTTTACATGAAGCTTCTGCCTACTGGGTAACACGTTACCCCTTGGTAAGACTGACTGTCAGACTTTTCGGTTTCTGACTACCCGTAACGACTGTTTCTTTAAAATATTTTCCAACAATAACCCAGGGTACATCAAATTATAAAATATTAAAAAAATACCAGCAATATACTTAATTGCATATTTTCTTCCCAGAAGTTTTAAATCGGATTTTTTATTTTATTTATTCAACAAAGCGCGGGCATACTCGAAATTCATTGTTAACATTTTTAAACTGCTTTATGCTGGCCGAGTGAACGAACACATTGCTCTTTCGCATATATTATTCAAGCTAGTGTTGTACTGACATACCACAGTAATTAATAATGCTCAACTTGTTAACTAGTTGCAGCTAGAAAAAAAACTTTGTAACTATCGCTTCTAACAAGTTGAGATGGAGTGAACTAATCAAATTAAAAGTTTGTTTCCTGTTAGTACAAAAGTTTGGGACCACATTAACCCGACACACTAGAGTTTTTACGTGAAAGCTGATATGAAAACCAATTGACTTCTAATAAAGCTCGTTTAGTTCGAAGTTCAGAATTAAAGGAAATGAGGTTATGACAGGGGTCCGGATATTAGTGGGTAGTACAAAAATATTCTCTACTCTATTTGTAAAGAAGCTCATAATGGAAAAAAATCTGAGAACCTTTATGTGCTTAATTTTATGTCATGACCGAAATTCGATTTCTTTATGACAGTTTCTCCCAATATAAAAAAAAACATAAAAAAACATCTTTATTTACCCAAATCATCATAACAACCTTGCACAAGGGTGTTGTGGCGTAGCCTGGGAGAGGCCTATGTCCAGCAGTGGACTGCAATAGGTTGAGTTGATTGATTGAACCTTGCACAATTCTTCTAAGTAACAAATATGCAGTAAAGGTATGTAACATTTTTGTTTGGTATGTATCGGTACGTACTTATTTTGGTTCTTAACACGAACAGATTCACTTTTTTCTCCGTACTAGTTTAACCTGTATTACGGTGGAACAGTTTTATTCTCTGCAAATGTATACTTATAGTAGCAGACTTGTGACAAAATTATTATTTTATTAACAAAAAGGATTTTAGCTATTAATAACAAAGCAACAAAAAAAGTAAAGCAGAAGCATATGTGGTTCTGTTCAGACTTTAACTTAGTCCGTTTGTGTGTGGTAAAATAATATACATAAATCATGGCAAGCATGATACGACTAAGAGTTGTCTCATTTAAAATACGAAGACTATTTGAAATAAAGCAACCAACCCTTAAGCTCCAACAAAAGTTTACTTCAGGTAGATGCAGTTTTCACTTTATCATCCAGTCAGATTACGGCTGCACCGCTGCGTCGTCTACATACACCGAACTACATTCACCATTTACAACAACAATGTTAATACAATATACCAAAAACAAAAGACAACGCGATAGTGGAGATAATGCAGCATTTTATTCGACCAATCAGTGCCGTAATAACAATTACAGAAGAGCAAAAACAGGGATATTCTACACTATTTCGCCCACGGGGAGCACTTAGTACCAGAATTGCACACAGATATTACTTCGCGGCGAATTTATGTATTAACTACCAGCCATTGAACTAGTGGCTGAATATTACGAAGCTTCTATAAGTTGGCATGAGTTTAGATTGGTTATGTCAATGTATGATTTGTAAACAGCGTTAGTTTATAATTGATATTTCGAGATCGTAAACTGTCGACGAATTGTTAACTATACCATTCATACTGCTTAAAACATAACGTATTAATTTTCAATAGTTTATAATCTATCCATGTGAAACCTTGAAATTGTGAACGAAACTATTTACCGACAGGGTTCAGAATCTGTCCGATTTTATCACCCGTAAATTTGTGAACCATCCCTGATTGGTCGATCTTGGCGGTAGACGGATTGGTCGTAGTAACTATGTCAGGACACCCCGAACCGGGGTTAACCGGGTTAGGTTAGGTTAGAACTGTGACCCCCCGGTGGGTTCCCGCATTGTGGAGGCGGGGGGGCTCAGTATAGCCGTGGCTTCGTCCCCACCCACGGTGAAGCGAAGAGGAACCCGAGAAGGGGCCGCTCGTCAGGACTTTTGCCAGTAAGCCGACGACGTAGCGGCCAAAGTAGGTTGCGGTGCCGCTTGGGCGACCTGTCGTATGGGAGGCATCGCGGCTGAGGGTTGGAGGCTGCGGCGGGAGAAGAGTGCTGGTATTGTGGTGCACCGCTCTCCCTACCTTCCGCGGCTTTGACGGGGTCGCAACCGTCTGATGGCGGACGCGGTGGGGCCACAGGGGAGGAGGAGTGTTGGTATGACGTTGGCCGCTCTCCCTATCCTCTGCGGTCGAAAATTGACAGGCGGCGTGGCCAATAACCTGACCCGTCGCAGGGGGACTAAGGATGCCCAGACACGGGGTCATCTGGCGCCCGTGTGCTGGTTTTGTCCCTGGGGTGGTCAAGGCGTGCTATGTGTTCTGGTGCGCCGGTGATGGGGAAAAGGGTCCGGTGACGGACAGCCGCGGCGGGTTCACAGATGAGCGCTAACGCGTGCCCGTATTCCTACCGTAGGCGGCAGAGGAGGACACCGTGGAGTTATAGTGAGTTGTCTCACATAACTGCACTATCTCCCCGTGGTAGTGCAGAATGCACGAGCATTTCTCCACGATAAAAAAAAATGGTTAGAACTGCGTCAAAACTTGCGTGAGCCGAGTGAACGAAGCGATCGGTTCCAAGTCGGTCACAGTTAGTTGGCTATTTAGTATTAGCACAAGGCGTTGTCGGTTTGCCATGGACAGGTTATAAACTATCGAAAAATAATGCGTTGAATTGTAAATGGTTTGTGGCAGTTCACAATTATTGTTCTCGCGAGTTTATAATCTCGCGAGATTTTACGAGTTTATACGGTGATACTTAAGTTATAAGTTTTATTCCTCAGAAGTACCTACTCTCTGTTTTACTGTTCACAGCATCGGCTTAGGTCTCACGCAGCCTCTCCGGAGTCATCTCCAATCTTGGCAGGTTATTTTTATAACAAAATGACCCGATCTTTTGTTGTAACAACAATTTCAACTTACATATGAAGCGTCCCATACTTGAAATGAGTTTATCCCAAGAACAAACTTAACCTAATACTTGAAAAACATGTTCTCCCATTATACATTCCAACTGCAAAATATAAGTTCGTCCACACAATATTGAGAGATTTATCATGTTATTTCAAGACCATAGACATATAAGTATGGACAGACAAAAAGACACAGGAGTGATCCTATGAGGGTTCCATTTTTTCATTCGTACGTACGGAACCCTCAAAAGATAATGAAATATGAACGTCACAATATTCAGTTAATATTTGCATAACACGCTATACTAATACCGACACACTATCAACTCTGATATCAAACAAAAGGTACTCGACTACAAAACAGCTTCCCAGCTTCATCGCATTACACCGTCAACTGGTGACGTTTCGACGTTCGTCGACACAGATGTGAGCCACCTTTTCCGTGGCATACCATTTCCGAGGCATTCGGTCCCAACATTCAGTCCTTTGAGGCGAAACATTTTTCAGTATTTGACGTCGACTCAAGGGGTGGAATATGCTTCGGAATGATATTTGGAACGTAAAGATGTTTTAGAACACGTTTGACGTATTCAATGAATGTACGTCTAGACATGTGTCCCGGTCAGGTATAAAATAAATGACGAAAATCCGCGTTCGGTTTGATTGAAACTATTACACATGGTGCCATTGAATAACGTGCTCGTGCAATTAAATAGAAAAAATACTTTCGTATATGTCCATTCAATTGAATTATGTAGACCGATCTACATAATAATAAAGACGCGCAATGATTGTTGACATAACCGTCCCGCATGATGAAAGCCGAGAAAGATAAACAAATCAAGTACTTGACTCGCGAGGTTGTCGACATGTGGGATGTAGACTCAGCGGTCATTGTGCCGATAGTCGTGACAGCCAATGGGTTAATAACCAAGAGCCTCGACCAACACCCGAGGATGCTCTCGTTTGACAGCTGGATTCAGAAAGCGGTAATTCTGGACACAGCACGCATTGTTAGGAGGTTCCTCTCTCTGGAGCCCTGACCTGTTCCCGATACCGGCAGGCTACTATTTTTTATATTATAATATTTAAAAATATAATGTAGGTATATGTAAATAATGAAATAAAGGAAAAATATTAACGAAGAATTTTGTAAGAATTTTCTGTATGTATGTTCCGGATTGGCGCAAAAACATTATTACAACAATATTGGGCTGAATGCACGCGGGCGAAGTCGCGGGCAGCACCTAGTTTTATACAGGATGGCGATTTAGTCACCAGCATCCGTCAAGAGGGTGATTCCACCCGTCATTCTACACAACTTTCGCTGTAAAATCCGAATTGAAAAAAAAACATACCTGCATCGCAATAGTCAGGCTACAGGATATTTTTTTTTCACGAATTTTATTAGAGTTTCGTAGCTAAAATTGTTTAAAATGTCGGGTAGAATCGCCCCCTTCACGGATGTAGGTGACTAAATCGTCACCCCATATATAACCATTTAAAAAGTTATTCTCGCTCCCATCGCTAAAAGTAAAATCATTAGTCCCACTCCACCCATTTGAAAATAAATTATTGTTTACCGATGCGGTTCTTTCACACAATCCAAACGCCTGCAAAGTTCTCCAACTTCACTTATCGATTGAATGCGTACCTGTTCGGTATCGAAAGCAAAACTTTTTACCCTGCTAATTAAACTTCAAACACTCTCGTGAATTTCGCTGTTTCTTCGGGATTATTTTATAAATAAAAGAAAACTGTTTGAGAATAATCCCCCGGTTCTAATTAGTTTTTGAAACCCTATTTGATTGAATTCTAAAACAAGTTTGTTTTGTGTACATTTTAAATGCTCATTTCGTTCGTCTCTAAGGACCTGTTTGCCCTTTTCATTGTTTTCTATTATTATATTTTAAAACACGAAAACTAAATTCTAAACAAAAGATAGTTACAACAGCTAGATCGTCAGTTGTTTCTTACGAACGATTGATGAATGGCACAAGATGAATGAGGGCTAACCTCGTAAGGTTACAAGTAATTTCAACTGGAGACAGTATCACTACGGTCCTCCTCAGTCCCTTGTCTGCTTGATAAATTGATGTCCGACAGCTGTGATGTATTAATATCAACCTAAACATCCTGTTAACTGTCCTTGTTTCATCTCATCGAGATAGGTGACAATTTTTCCTTATGGCTTCTGAAACTGTCGGCAGTACGATACGGGTGGTTTTATGGTGGGTAAATAGGGATATCAGTCGAATACAAATGTTACAGAGTATGGATGGTAAGATTGCCCGGATATTTGTATTGTTTTGTTCTTGTATTTTTCCTCAAAAATTTACGGCAAACACGAGTAAGTTACATGAATGAAAGTCGCTGATACCTCGGTCATCCATGTTTTGTTATTTTTGTGTTGTATCTTAATATAAACGAGTGCTTTTAAAAAGAAACTTAAATAAAAAAGCAAGCAACCAAATTAAAAAACAGTTCTAAAAATTTTCAATTTTCTCATTACTTTCTTTGACACGACCTCTTATGAATGTTTCTGAGAATTTAAACATAGAAAGTACCAATTTGCTCCAAACCACGAGCTTGTTTACTTGCTCTCGTCTAAGCTTGAGACCGGTTTCCAGAATTTACACCAAGATAAATAAAGCTCTTGTAATATAACAAGAAAGAAATATTCTCACTCAGAGGCTTGATACTCTTACAATACCTACTTCAGTTCTCAGACTCAGATTGCTCTTCTTTCGTAAAAAATGTATATGAACCACATACCGTTTTTTTATTTCAATGGTTTTCAATGGTTTTATGGGAACCTCTACGTTGCGGAGATGACGTTCTTTTTTTGCAAATACATGAGATATTCTAATTTTAATTTTCCTTATTCTAAACATACCACATATTTGTTTACATACAGTAGCCGCGAAAGTATGTCAAACGGTTATGAATTTTTGTATTTGATATGATTTGTGGTGACAAATCTACTATGTACAGTCGAGAGCAAAAGTAGATGATCAAAATCAGAAATTCAATACTAATGAACTGAGTTCGCGTCAGAACTGATTGGCGTCGAAGTACAAGTACTACTACTTAGAATACTTGCTACGTAGAATACTTTTGAATCACTTCGACGCTACACAGTTCTGACGCGAACTCCGTTCATTAGTATTGAATTTCTGATTTTGATCATCTACTTTTGCTGTTGACTGTACGTGCGAGTATGTGAAGGTATAGGGTGTTAAAGGTACGCCTTAAACTACTAAACCGATTTAAACGAGTAAGTTTTCGTTGAATATCTCTTGATTTCAAGGATGTCCTCGGTCTTAAGACGTCACCGGAAATTCAATATGGATGGCGCTACACATTATGAAGCTTCATCCATTTTAGAAATTTTTCTCTGCACTCCAATTTTACTATTTTCCACAATTTTCCATTCCCACCTTCAGAATTTCACATACATATTTTTAAATGTTTTGACTACTTTTAACTGTATACAGCATATTGTTATATACCTACTACCCGACCCCATGTTCACAAGGCTAAAGAGCTAAACCGTGCTCCAAGAGCAACCCACACATTAGACAATGGGCCACGTCGTGGCCTGGCCATTGATTGGCTTGAAAGGGGTGTAGTGTTGCGTCACGGTTTCATCACGTTTTAAGAATGACTAGCACTTAGTTTAGAGGACATTTTTTTTTAATCGATTTATTTTTAAGATTGCGCTTTTGATGACAATTTACTACCAAAATAAACCTGGAAAGAGGAAGCGCAGAATCGCGAAATATGGATGGAGTGGAGGGAGACCTTTACCCAGAAGTTGAATAAGAAATAAATAAAGTATAGTTAGGTACAGTCAGCCCCGAAAAGATGTATACACGGACAAGGAACCATTTGATTGTCTAAAACCATTGTTCCATAACATTGTATCCACTGTACAGGTACAGAACATAGTAAACTTATTATTTTACCAAAACAAAGATTAAATTAATTAGTGTAATTCGTTTTTTAATGGTACTGTGAAAATAACGTTGTCTAACTGTCTAGAACAAAACATCTTTTAATATTATCTTTTACATTCTTTTAAACTATTCTAGCAATTCATAATTAAAATTAAATAACCCGAGTTTGTAACCGAATTGCTTTCGTCTTTTTGTGCCGAGTTTTAATGAAAATTTCACAGACACTAACTAAGACAAATGATGTCGGAATCTAGGTTCGATCTAATTTCATCTAAATACCTACAAGCCCTAATACTATTAACCTTTGTTAGACAGTTGTATAGAAAACTAGCTTCTGACTTTGTCCGCGTAAAATTTCTTGTTCCCCCGACCCACCCCGTCGCATCGCATCACCTGCCTGCGCTGTCACTTTGTTTTCATTCTGCGTTTTTAGGGTTCCGTACCAAAATGGTAAAAAGGAACCCTTATGGTGTGATTCAGTCTGTGTGTCTGTCTGTCCGTCTGTCACAGCTGGATATCTCAAGAACTACTAATGCTATCAACTTGAAATTTAGAACAGTTTTAGATGACGTTTGCCCAACTATTTTTCAAATAAGAAAGATTTTTTTTTTTGCAACATGGACTGAAAGGGGGTTTGAAAAATTCGAAGTGGGGCTACAAGGGCATGTATGGGTATAACATGGATATCATTTAAAGGCCGTTTAGTTTTCGACTTTTGATGAAAAATGTAAAAAAATACCGTTCCCCACCCTTATCTCCGAAGTTTGCATAGAGAAAAATCTGAAATTATTCTATGTGATAGAAAATTTATGTAAATATTACAGATAAAATAAAACGATGTCTCTACATAGCACACCTTTTCAGAAATCATCAACAAAAGTTACATTAGTTCCACTATCGTTCAAGACATTGCGCTGACCTAAAACTGCAATATTCTACACCGCAGCGTGCAGTGTTAAATTCTCTGACGAATATAGGCCTCGCCGATGAAAATTTAAAAACATGATGGTACGGAACCATGGGTGTACGAGTCCGACTCGCTCTTGCCCGGATTTTTTCATTTTGCTCGGCTCCTAAGGGTCATTGCGTGATATTAAATAGTCTATTATAGCCTTCCTTAAGAATTGGGCTCTCAAATGCAAAAATCAAGCAAATCCGACTGGTAGTTCCAGAGATTACCCCCTATATACAAACTTATAAAAAACAAAAAACCTCTTTATAATTTTAGTATAGAAAAACATTACCAAAATTTATATACGTCATTAAGGTGAAAGCGCCAGGGTAGCCCGCAAAATTCAATTTTTTTTAGGTTTTTTGCAATTTGCTGGTCAGTATTAAGTTGTACGATGATTAAAATATGATTCGCGGCATATGTATTTGCCCCAAATGTCAAGATTTCATGAAATAGTCATTCTTGGGGATTACATGGTCTTAGAGAGTTGTGTTGATGACTTTAATGATTATAATTCTGTAAATACATATTTGTTACGACCGCGAATCATATTCTAATCAACGTACAACTTAATACTGACCAGCAAATTGCAAAAAACGTAAGAAAATTTGAATTTCGCGGGCCACCTTAGAGCTTCCCCCTTAAAAAGAGAGAGTCAGGTGTTACGTTTCCACCATCTTTTTCAATCAAATGATCCAAGGAGAATAATGACATGGAAACTACTATGCGCGTAACAGGATGCAAACTCTATTACCGACCCTAAGGAAACAACGCTTTAATCACTAGGCAAGCCGCAACAGGATGTAACAGGGTCGCAATGTCCTGCCTTAGGTATTTACCTACTTCCGTGAAAATGCAAAGCTATTACCAAAAGGGCCATATAAGACGTCCAGCGATGATTGACTTTGTGTCTTCATCAATGCCTGACTCTTTGCGTTTAGTCACGGTTGCAAAACTGCACATTTTAGCAATAGCTTTTATGCTGCATCGAGTGGCATCGAGCGCGGACTGAAGCGTTCAGTCCCGGTATCGAGAACGAAAAGTTATTGACACCTGTCAGATTCATACAAACGAATACGTGATTTGTGATTTTGATCTTTATTAGCTACTAGAATTGTAGCACTGAGAAACAGGAACGCATTCTTTCGACGGCCGGTCTGTAACCTGATCGTCGATTCTTCATATGCCAAGACATGTATTGAAAAATACTAAAATAGTTTATTAGTTTTTGCTAACGGTGAAAGGACTTGCGTTCAAACATTTACGACATACCTTAGCCCATACTCAATTTATGTACCTAAGTATAGATATAGTTTATTACATAATATATAAGTAGTAATAGATACGGGTCCCAAGTGCGGTATTATTGCCTCTACATACATTTTACTTTCGTTTTACTGCAGTATGATAGGCTCTCTATAAAACAAGAAATATCGGCCGGTGAAAGCTTATAAAATATGAGCTTGCTAAACCTATAAAATACAGGCGTACTACATTTCGAGCTATATTTTGAAAAATCTTTCTTTAGGACAGAAAGTAACAAATTCTATTTTTCACCTTTGGATTTTAGATGATAACTTCAAGTATTATGTGTCTTAGGAAACCGCTGCAAACTGTAACCATGAATTCAGCACATGCTTGTAAACCCCCGACCCCCTACTCCCCCCCCGGTGATGTCCCTGCCACCCTGTTTAGTCAGTTGGGTACAATAATTATCATAATCATGTCATGTAATTTTATTGTCAAAAATACCATTAACTGGTTTAATATAATTCTATTGTGTATCAGCCATTTTATATAAGTATCTATATTTTTATTGAGACTTTCTTTTAACAAAATACTGTAATTAGTTCTAGCATTGTTTGAGAAACAAATGTTTAAAACACAAAATCTTATTTCATTTGTATTCTCCTTTCCATTTCTGTATTTAAAGTTTGAAGTAAAAGGTTATAAATGTAAATCTTTTTTAGCTTTTTGGCTTTAAAAATAAAGTGGACTCCGAAATAACTCATCACTGGAGTGGATATCATCTAAATGAAAAGTTTTTGGCCCCTTAAAACCTTAATTTCTTTGTAAGTGGCAATGGAAGGGCCCTTAGAACTTTTTAGATGAAAAAAATGTTTATAAAAACATTACATAAAAGTTACTTTATGATGGAAGTGGATAGTTCATTTTGTGGAGTTACATTTATTGTGTTGAGTTGTAAAAGTTTACGTAACTTTTTTTAACCGACTTCAAAAAAAGGAGGAGGTTTCTCAATTCGACCGTATATTTTTTTTTTTTTTTTTTTTTTTATGTGTGTTCGCGGATAACTTCGTCGTTTATGAACCAATTTTGATTATTCTTTTTTTGTTGGAAAGGAGATATGCCAAGGGTGGTACCATGATAAGGAAACCAGGATCTGATGATGGCATCCCAGTGAAACCGAGGGAAACATTCGAAAATCGTAGGAGCGACTAGTGCGTTTGTTAATTTTTTCGTTAAGTATTTTAAAGCACTACAATTTAATGAAGGCCTGGAGTCGATCTGATGATGGAGCCGAAAGACAGTCGAGGGGACTCCTCAACGATTTACAGCAGTTACCTTGTGTTTGGGCTTGATTAATTTGTATTGATGTGAACTTTACACCTAGATGGGTTGTGACTGTCATTAGGGGTCTGATGATGAAGACGAAGGACAGTTAAGGGAACTCCTCAACAGTTTACAGTAGCTACCTTGTGTTTGGAATTAATTAATTTATATTTATGAGAACTGTAATGGCAAAGGAAAAACTTTGCACCCATATGGGTTATAAGTGCCATTACAGGTCTGATGATGGAGACCATAGACAGTCGAGGGAATTCCTCAACGATTTACAGCAGTTACCTTTTGTTGGGCTTACTTCATACGGTTCAATACGCCAAAATGTTCAGGTCGTACAAAAATAATACCTACCTAATTAAGATTGTAGTTTTACATAGGACGACCACTACCTACTAGTCGTGCTGATGCGTCAATTTGAAACCGAATTTAAGTTGCGTAATCGCGTCATTTTTCGTCGTGTGGCCTACTCAATAATTAAAGTAACTTGAGCATTTGCTCTCGGAAATCATCATTTGGTAAAGTGGAGCTGATGATGAAGACCACAGATGGCCATCGGAACTACTCAATGACGAATATTTCACGGGTTGCGATTCGATTACTTTAATATGGTTGCTAAGCAATTTATGCTCGTTACAATGCGTATGGTGAAGTGGAGCTGATGGTGACTTCTCAATCAGCTCCAGTTCTCCTGGTTCTTACTAGGAGAACTCCTCAACAATTAACGTCCCTGCATCGGGAAAAGCAATATTTTGTAAAAGGTGATGATCCGTTGATATTAGGCTATTGTAACTTAAATAAATTACAAACTGACCCACTAAAAAATGAAAAATAAAAACTTTTACAAAAAAAACAACCGACTTCCAAAAAACACTATAAAGTTAAAAATAACTTTAATTTCGGAAGTCGGTGGCAAAAAACTAAAATACAAATCCAAAGACACCGACTTCCGAAATTAAAGTTATTTTTAACTTTATAGTGTTTTTTGGAAGTCGGTTGTTTTTTTTGTAAAAGTTTTTATTGAATGCATTACAAGAACCTTAAATAATATGATTACTTTTCTAACTTTGCATCCTATTCGACTTCGCAGGAACTCTTGGATATGTGTCGGCTATTTAACATCCTATAGGCATTTTAGGGTTGTGAACCCTATGCCATCCTATCTCCGGGAACGCTTTTCATATATAGATAGGCCTGTCCGTTTGATGCACCTTGCAGGTCGCATCTTAGACATCTCCTTAAATCCTCTCCCCGTTCTACTAACTTCTACTCCTTCACTGTGCACGCAATTCACTCTTGCAGTATTCAAAAGAAAAGTGAAAGAACACTATCTTTCCTCTTCGTCATAGTTGCCTAAATATGTATTTTATATTTTATATTGCATTTGTATTTATTTATATAGCTAGTTAGTCATTTAATTTAATACGTATTTTAAATAGTTGTGTTAATAAATATAGTAAAGACTTTAAATTACATTAAAATGATGTATATATTGCAGTGATATTTATTTTAGAAGAATGTAAGTATATGCTCATGTTGTATGTTTATAGTGAAATATTAGTGCTTAACTTCCGGGCTACCCGGATGCAGCTGAATACCGGTATTTTACATGGAGCGACTCCCCCCCTCCCACTCCCTTGGTAAGACTGGTAAATGAAACCTAGTAAGTATATAATACCCAATTCTACCTCAAACAATAAGCTAACCTGCATTTTTTGAAAACTCAAATCCTTGGATACCACTTTTAGTAAAAAGACAAAAATAAGATGCCATTTCAAAATACAAAATACATACAATATTCGAGAATAGAAATTCCTACCTTACGTTTTCCTGAGTAGTTTCGTGTCCATGCGCTCCTCTGATTGCATCACGTCCAATGTTACCCCGCTCATATCCAGCTTCCCTTCGAAGTAATAGCGAATGGAAAGGTCTTCCGGTAAGAAAGGACGCGTGCAGCCAACAAAATGTGTTTATGAATTGCTTCATGCTGATTTGGAGAAAGAGTCCCTGGCTGTATTGGAGTAAGGCAAGAATTTGCTTTTTAACGGGGGTTTTCCGAATTTGCCTGTGTCTATCAAACTTCAAACTAATATTATAAAGGCGAAAGTTTGTGAGTGTGTGGGGGTGTGTTTATATGTTTGTTACTTCTTCACGCTCAAACTGCTGGACCAATTTTGATCAAATTTTGTATGGAGGTAGCTGACACCCTGGATTAACATATACTTAGGCTACTTTTTATCCCGATATTCCCACGGGATCGACATTTACGCGGGTGAAACCGCGGGGTGCAGCTAGTTATTTATATAATTATAATAAATTTCAAATTGTCGAATTATTGTATTTAGGTCTTGAAAAAAAGATATGTCATAGATACATCCTTGTTTTAGGAAAATTATCCGTTCCAAACACGATAATTTGTAATTTGCTCTATGAAAAAATAAATTAAGTAATAATTTTAGTTCACTACACAGTAGGTGTCATGATATGTTAGGTAAACCTAAGGGAAAAAATCGAACCTAAGAAAAACTTTTGATCAACTGCAAATATTCATACTGTAGTATGGATTTTCTGCGAAATGGTCGGCTCCGCATCGTAAATAAATACGTCACGTTTCGTTTGGAGGAGGCGGCGTTTCAAAGGCAAGGGGCCCGTGGATGAATAATAATAGCAGCACAGGTCGATCAATCAGGTTAAGCTACGCTTGCCGCGGTTGGTCTGTGGATGGGTGACCGTCTTTACATACCGTGACCCCTCCGTGACTCGGAAAGCACGTTAAGCCGTTGATCCCGGTTGTCATTCTTGTTTCTTTGATAGTCGTTACGGGTCGTCAGAAGCCGAAAGTCTGACGACCAGTCTTACCAAGGGGTATCGTATTACCCAGTAGTTGTGGAGGTCAGATAGGCAGTCGCTCCATGTAAAATACTGGTATTCAGCTGCAACCTATTAGACTGGAAGCCGACCCCAACATAGTCGGGAAAAGGCTAGGCAGATGATGATGATGAGCTTTCCCACTTTTTTTGATAACCGACAAAAAATACAGGTCCAACTTCGAGAAAGAGGTAAATCGTGGAATCCGACTCGGCTGCAGGACAGCGTTTGGGAAGCTACACAATATCTTCTCGTCCCAAAAACCGCAGTGTCTCAAGACGAAAGTCTTTGACCAGTGTGTGTTACCTATGGCACTGAAACGTGGTCGCTCACAATGGGCCTTAGAAGGCTAAAAATCACCTAAAGGGCACTGGAGAGGGATGCTTGGAGTTTCCCTGCGTGATCGTGATTGAATTAGAAATTAAGAGACCCGTAGGAAAACCAAGGTAACCGACATAGCCCTAAGAATTGCCAAACTTAAGCGGCAGTGGGCAGGGCACATTGCTCGCAGAACAGATGGCCGATGTGGCCGAAAGGTTCTGGAGTGGCGACCGCATAGGTGCCGGAAGACGTAGCGTTGGATGGCCTCCCAAAAGGTGGATCGACGATCTTGTGAAGGCCGCAGGAACCCGTTGGATGCGAGAAGCACAAAACCGGTCGAAGTGGAGGTCTATGTCCAGCAGTGGACGTCTTTCGCCTGAAATGATGAATGATGATGACGAAAAATTTATACGCTAGGAGATTCAAGGTAACAGTTTGCACATCGATGCTACCGTATATAGTTTATTCTAGTAACATACACGTCACATACAGCATATAAGGGAATAAGATTAAAAATTTGCTGTCGAATTGACGATAGAGAGAATTCTTATAACCCTACCCTAGTGTTGTAAACTGACACCTGTCAAGAGTGATAATCAAATTAAGACGACAATAAAATTTGGTTACGACAACTATTTTTGCCTCTGCTTTCGTCAAAAAAAAAATAGGGGTATATAGATATAAATACAATGGTTAAAACCCCCGTAAGTATTCACAAGCACGTTAAATGATTATGAAAGCAAGCGCGCTTTCATTTGTTACCGCGGAATGTCGTGCGAATTGCGTTGTTGAGCGTAAGTATGCGTAACTCAGTCGTCGCAATAAATATTTTTGACGTTTAAAATGTTGGCAACATTACGCTGCGTAAGCGATCTTTTGTTTTGTGTGAGCATGTCTAATATGTTTTTACTGGGCCTCTAAAAGTAGCGGTAAAGAGGGTTTTTTTAAATGTAATTTTCTTTACCTATTTACATTTATGGTATCGACTTTTTTGTCATATTATAGTGTTTTGTATCCAGACACAAAATAAATAGTCATACGTTTGAAGTTCTACCACAAATCAATGTATTTTAAGCTTGTAAGGAAACTGTGAGTAAATCAGACGATTTAATTTCAAACGAGAATTTAATTGAATCACTATAATGCCTAGTGGGTCAAGAAATTCGCAGACAAAACGACCCGGTCCTGATTTCAAACGTGTAAGTATTTCAAGGGTTTATCAAAGACTATAGTGACCCTCCGGGGATTCATCCTCACCCTTCACGACTGAAGTACCTTTAGGGAGAGCGCCCACGAGCAACTTAGTGGCCCAATAACTTTTATGTCTCTGTCGCTGTCTCCTCGCCGAGATTTGGACGATGCGCACACGGGAGCCACAGCAACGTTACATTATTGTAAAATTTTCGGTTAAGCGGCAACTACCTCGCCGGCAACTTTTTTGTCGCCGTGCGCACACTTGCATTGCAACCAATAGACGGGCGACAGTTGCGTCTGAACCCGTGGACAAAAATATCTCCCAGCTGTCGCGTCGCTACATGCGCTCACTTTCATACAAGCCCGTAGACTTGATGTGAGAGACAAATTAGTTGCGGAGACAAAAGTTGCTCGTGGGCATTAGACATTATTCTATAAAATATTTGCAAGTCAGCCGTTATTCATGCATGTTTATTAATAAAATAAAACTTTTTATTAATTCCTCAAGCAAATCAATGTAAGATTGCTCGTTATAACTTTTACCGAAAACACTCACGGGTTTTTTCAACTTTTCAATGAATAGAAGAATTTTAATAAAATTGGTGATAAATTACAGGAGCTATGAGTCTGTGGTGTAAATTTAGATTAGAGGACGAACGGGCAAGTAGGACATAGTTCTGAGTTTTATTCGTGACAAAAATTATTTGTAACTAAATTGAATGAGTTCTTTCTTTGGCTTCACAACTCCAAATACACGATAATATAAACCGTTACAGCCATTTCACCCTCTTGTAAGAGTCAGTGAAGGAGAAGGGTTGCCTAAGAGCCTGTGATAGACTGGCAACCTGTTACTGCTGCATTTAGTTTCAAGTTATATTGTGTACAGCACTCGGGTTGTTAACACCCCTTTGTTCAAAAAGTTATTGGGAAATTTCATTTTACAAGGAATTGCAGAATTGTCAAGAAATATGCTGTCACCACAAATTCGCACCAAACATTCTACTAAACTAATAGAAACCTACCTACGCGTATAGTAAAATTGGCAAAATTCCTCGGATCAAGGAAATCGTGTCCGTCCCAAGTAATTACGGCAAACAAAGTAACCTTCGGGTTTATCCCTCAAATATTTTGATGGACTGCACACTTCATTTGCTGGGTAATGTATTTAATGGAAACCCTCTAAAACATATTAGGTATAACTCGAAATGAAAAGCTACATAACATTTTGTACGCAGCAGTTTTGATGCAAATAAAATTCCATATCTTTACTAATAATAAAGCTAAAGAGTCTGTTTGAACGCGCTATAGTTCGCGCGGAATTAGTTGGCCGCGCCTTGGGTGGGGACGGGGGTGAGGGTGGTGGGGTTGCCAATTGTTCGCAACACACGTACTGAGTCATGACAAAGCACCCCCGCCCCTCCGTCCCACCGTTTACATACCTAAGGCGCGGCCAACTAGTTCCGTGCGGACTAGTGTCGGATACTACCCGTTGGATTAAAAAAAAATCTTTTGCATTTCATAGCCCAATTCGTGACGAAGGGTATTTAATACTATACAGGAAGATTTTTTATCACCATCCAAATTTTTACAGGGTGTTCTACCCATGAATATGAATAACTTTCACTAGGGGACCAACTCTGAAATCACGAAAAAAATCTGCTGTTTAATACAAAAGTTCAATACCTACTTGACAAAAATGTATAAAACAGTACGCTGGTTATGTTATTTAATTATACCCGCTAATAATACATATCACAGTTTTAAGCCGAAATTATGGAGGATTCAGGTACGGAAAACTATATTTGTTGTGAAAAAGTGTCCGTCAAACTGCGTTAAATTAGGGTGGCGCCACAGTAGCAACATGATAAATTTCTCACAGCAGTAATTTTAGTTTATGTTTAAAAAAATATTTTGGACTACATAAATAGTTAAGGTTTGGTATACTGGGCTGTCATAACTACTCTTGTTACTAAAAATATTAAATTAACTAACTCGGCATATTTTTATCCGTCAAGAACTGCTACATTCACACCATAGTATTTGCCTACGCTAGCGCCATTTTAGAGGGTTTTTGAACTGTTATTTACTGCTTAGAGCTGGACACTTTTTCAGGTTTCTTCCATATGAGACCGTTCTCCTTACCCCTACCCTCCATAGCCGAAACATTCTAGAAGGTAACAATAATAAGTCTAAAATATTTTTAATGGAAAAAACAAAAAGGATCCTTTAAAAGCAGAAAAAGATACAACAAAAATAAACGCACGTTGAAGCTATTTCAGGAAATGTGGCGCGGACATTTCTTTTTGTTGCCAGTCGTAATTAAATGTTGTGACGTCAGCGCTCGTTTTCTAAATTCGAAAAAGCTATCAGTCAGTTGTTTTAGTAGTAGGTAGGTTTTAAATGTTAAATATGAACTTGATTTAGCAATTTTAACTGAAATATGTGTTCTTCATATTTTCCGATGAACCGTTACATCCATTAATGCTGTTAAATACTCGTTAAAAGTATCAGGAATTGATCACAACGAGCTCAAAGGATAAACTGCTTTCGAAGTAAGAGTTATTTATTTTAAAGGGATTTACATGATTTGTAAACTTCCAAATAAATCTTGATAAAGTATGTATAAGCAAGAGTATGGAACATTTAAAATCAATGGTTTTGGCCTTATTCCTGAATCACTGCGAAAGAAAATATTTATGTGATGTGACTGTGATAACAGCTCTTTTTTAGGGTTCCGTTCCAAAATGGTATAACGGAACCCTTATGGTGAGACTCAGTCGAGTCGGTCTGTCTGTCTGTCTGGCACAGCTGGATATCTCAAGAACTACTAATGCTATCAACTTGAAATTCGGAATAGTTTTAGATGACGTTTGCCCAACTATTTCGCAAATAAGAAAGAAATAAAATTATAATATATTATGTATATTTTTGCAACAGGGACTGAAACCGGTCTGAAAAATTCTAAGTGGGGCTACTAGGGCATGTCGGGGTATTATTCACAGTTCGCGCTCAATCGCGGCCTCGATCGGGTGTGTGCGCGTAAGCGATACGTTGTAAAAAATGTCGAAAGCGAAGCTAGTTTCAAAAACAGTGAAGTGTGCAAGTTGCAACATTGTTATCAGTGAGATTCTTGCTTACCTGCAAAATAAGGTGGATACAATGGACAATGAGAGCATGGTGCGGATCTGTGCCTCAGCATTTACTGTCACTGACGTGGAAAAGGCGAAAGGTCTGTTATTTGACTCCATCAAAACAAACAGGCGGAATATTTCGAGAAGGAAGGATGGCAAAATCCAGCGGGATCTCGAGGATATTATTGCCATTTTCAAGGAGACTGATCCCGAGGTAATGCCTATTTTTGTGGCCAGAGAGCTAAATAAATTGCCACCCGTCACGTTTGATCATGTGGATGTGACGGCTTTATTGAAAGATATAGTTCGATTAAAGTCAGATGTAAATGAAATAAAGGAGACATATGTAACTACGAAGCAAATTGAAGAATTAGATAGTAAATGGTCAAATTGTCGGTATCCCTCTGACTGCCAAATAAATATGAGGCGTGGAGGGTACTTACTCGAAAGTGGACCGATGGCAATTCAAACGCCGAGAGACGGGTCAATGACCGAGCGAATAGTAGACACCTGTCAAAGTCAAGACTATCTGTCAGATTCACCTGTCGAAGGCAATGATGTGTCATACTCAATCAACGAGAGGGAGGTGGTGGCGGCGCCGGCGGCGGTGACTAACTGCAGCGAAGGAGCGCGCGCCTTACCGTCTCTTTCCCCCGAACCTACCGAGATAACGGTAAATGAAAGTACGCAGCTCCCCACTTTGTTAACTCGCGCGCAGGTTGGTACTAGTGCGACTGCGACGGAGTGCGCGGGTGCAAGCGCGACGGAGCGTCCATCGGATATTATGTATGAGAACGAGAGACCAGCACAGGCAGTGAGCGGAGATAACGGGTCGTCGCCAGCTGATTTATGTAAACAAAGCGCGGCGATCGGTAATGTGACGGCTGATACGGCGGTGGTGCGAAAGCTGTCTTTTGCGGAAACCGTCAGGAATAGTGAGGAATGGAAAAAGCCGAAAGAGGATAAAAATTGGATAGAAGTGCAGAGAAAGCGATTAAAAAATAGGTTTATAGGGAGCAAGGGAAAGGCCGACTCAAGCTGCAGTAAATTTAAGGCGGCTGATACAAAAATACCACTGTTTGTATCAAATGTGCACAAAGATGTGATGGAGGCAGATATCGTGAGTTATATTTATGATAAAACAAAGGAGAAGGTATCGTTATTGAAAATTAAAATGAAGAAACTAAGAGATTATAATGCATACAAGATGTTCGTAACGAAGCATAATATTGACATTTTTCTAGACGACAATCTGTGGCCTTCGGGCATTACGTTTAGACGTTTTGTCAATATAAGGGATAATACTCGTCTACAAGGCGAGAATGAACAACGGGAATGATAAACGACTACATGGAAAATACACAAATGCGTAGTACATTAGTCAGCTTCAATTGCAAAGCAATGAAGAGATCAATGGAGGGGATACGAACACTGTGTAAGGATGCAGATGTCTTAGCGCTACAAGAAACATGGTTGTTGCCGCATGACTTGCCATTACTTAATACAATAGACGAAGATTTCGGGTGTACTGGCACGTCCGCTGTGGACACGTCGCTAGGTCTCCTTAGTGGCAGGCCGTATGGCGGGGTGGCAATTTTGTGGCGGAAAAATGCATTTGAGTCGGTCTCTGTAATAGATTGTAATAGTGCGCGAGTATGTGCTATAAAAGTGCTAACACAAAATGGGTCAGTTATAATTTTTAGTGTGTATATGCCGGTTAACGGTATTGAAAATTTACCTATATTTACGGATTGCCTGAGTGTAATAAAGTCTGTGATAGAAGTAAACAGTGATAGTGAAGCGGTATATATTCTAGGGGACTTTAATGCTCATCCAAACGAACTATTTTGTGATGAACTGTTGAGTTTCTGTGTAGAACAAGACTGGTGCTGCATTGATATGGAGAGCCTTGGTATTCAGTCTGGTACGTACACGTTCACGAGTGAGGCGCATGGATGTACGAGGTGGTTAGACCACTGCATTGTCACTAAAGCTGCTAAAAAGACTGTCCAAAAGGTGTGGGTGCAGCACGACGTGTATTGGTCTGACCACTCTCCACTTTATGTAGAATGTGACATTAATAAAATTGCTGTTAAGTGTGCTATTGATAGTAAGTTAGTGTGTGACGGTGTGATCTGGGGCAGAAGAGAGGTTGAGCAGATTGATCTTTATCACAGCATATGTCACGAGGAGCTCAAGGGGCTGGATTTTCCGGTGGAATTCAGTTCATGCGCTGATACATTCTGTTCTGACCCGGTGCATACGGCCCTGTTGGATAATATGTACACCACAATTACAAATATTTTAACTCGTGCATCTGTAAGATCCTGCACCCGTAAATGTTTCAGAAGGGGTGGGTACATAACCGGGTGGAACAAGCATGTCGCGGACGCTCACAGAAAGGCTAGGCTGGGGTTCCAGCTATGGGTGTTAGCTGGTAGACCACCAAATGGTACTGTTTATGAACAAATGTGTGAAAGTCGGAGGGAGTTCAAGTCCAAGCTGAAATGGTGTCAGAACAGGCAGGAACAAATTAAGATGGATATTCTTGCCTCAAATCTTTCAGGGGGGAATTTTTCAGCCTTCTGGAAGAATACAAACAAGATGAACCCTAAGCCAAGTATTCCTGTGAGCGTTGGCGGCATCAGTGATCCTAAAGGCATTGCGAATAATTTTAGAGATCATTTTATGGTAAGATCTCCTCTAGGGCCAGCGGTGACCGATGCAGGCGGTGCTGGGACCGGTGTATCCGGGAGACCGACGCGCTTTTCAGCCAAAGAAGTTGTCGCGGCAATTCAAAGGATGAAGAGGGGTAAGTCTCCAGGGTATGACGGTCTCAGCATCGAGCATTACAGGCATGCAGGTGTACATCTGCCGCGTGTACTGGCTATGTTTTTTACACTGTGTATCGGTCACTCATACTTACCGGAATCGCTGATGAAAACCTTGGTTGTACCCATTCTTAAGAACAGGACAGGGGATGTGTCAGATGTAGCAAACTATCGGCCCATCTCACTTGCTACAACAGCAGCGAAGATACTTGACAGTTTGCTTAATCAGTGTCTCAGTGGGTACTTACATTTACATGACGCACAATTTGGTTTCAGGGCGGGACTATCCACTGAGAGCGCTATCTTGTGCCTTAAGCATACTGTCAGGTATTACACGGAGAGAAAGACGCCGATATATGCCTGTTTCCTCGATTTGTCAAAAGCTTTTGACACAGTGGCCTATGACATACTGTGGCGAAAGCTAGAGGAAACAGGTATGCCAACGGAAATTCTTAGGTTTTGGTATAAAAACCAAACTAACCAGGTGAGATGGGTGGATACACTATCTGACGAATATAGGTTGGAATGCGGTGTGAGGCAGGGTGGCCTGACATCTACCGGCCTTTTCAGCCTTTATGTGAACCAGTTGATAGAGGAGCTCAGCAGGACGCATGTCGGATGCTACATTGACGGAACATGTGTCAACAACATAAGCTATGCTGATGACATGGTCCTGCTGGCCCCCTCGGTCAACGCCTTGAGGACATTGGTTGAGATATGTGAACGCTACGCTACCGAGCATGGTCTAAGATACAACTCACAGAAAAGTGAGGTACTCATTTTTAGGGCAGGAAAACAGACGCCTAGTACAGTGCCCCCGATCATGGTTGATGGAACGGCGTTAAAAATTGTGAACCACTTTAAATATCTGGGGCATCTGGTCACGGAGGACTTAAAGGATGACCCAGATATAGAAAGAGAACGCAGGGCGTTGGCGGTTAGGAGCAATATGCTGGCCCGTAGGTTCGCTCGATGTACTAAGGAAGTTAAGATCACACTTTTTAGGGCATATTGTCAATCTTTTTACACGAGCGGCCTGTGGGTTCGGTATACGCAACGAGCCTACAACGTCCTGCGTATTCAGTATAATAATGCGTTCAGAATGCTGCTGGGGTTGCCGCGGCACTGCAGTGCGTCGCAAATGTTCGCAGATGCGCGAGTTGACGGTTTCCACGCGGTAATGCGTAAGAAAGTGGCGTCATTATTGCAAAGACTGCGCGGTAGCTCCAACAGCATTTTGCAAATGATTGCGTCCCGTTATGACTGTCCCATACAGGCACACTGGGTGGGAATAGTAACGGGAAAATTGTAATGTTTAATGTTTATTTTAGTTCACTTTGTATTAGATACCTACTAACATAGATCTTAAGAACATTGTTACTAACACTTTTATGGACTCTGTCCGAAATAAATGAAACTATACTATACTATTATATAAAAGAGCTTTCTTTTTTTTTTTTTAGGCCGCATAGTTTTCGACTTTTGATGAAAAATGTAAAAAAAGAAACCGTTTACCGATTTTTTAATTTGATAGAAGTTCATTTAAAGATTACAGGAAAAATAAAACGAAGTCGCTAAATATCACACTTTTTCAGAAATCATCAACAAAAGTTACATTAGTTACACTATCGGTCAAAAGATGGCGCTGACATAAAACTGCAATATTCTACACCGCAGTGCATAGTGTTAAAATTCTCTGACGAATATGGGCCTCGCCGATGAAAAATTAAAAACATGACGGTACGGAACCCTCGGTGCGCAAGTCTGACTCGCTCTTGACCGGTTTTTGTAAGTACGTACTGTAGGCCGTACGTCAGAGGTAACAAAACCAGTATTATCTGGTCTCGTATTCTACCGAAACTTCGTACTATGCTAGACCAGTTCAAAGTTGAAAGTGGTACCACCGACTGTACCTACCGCTATTGAGCTATCGCGTATCCGACTCTCAGGCGTGCAACAATATGTTTTTCAAACATATGAACATCATTTATCACTGAGTTCAAAAACGAGAGGGGTCGTGAGAAAACCGGCACATTCGTCCCTATGTAAAGTAATAGGTAAGGCTACCTTCAGAGCATGAATAACAGTAGTATACTATCGATTCTATAACGTTAAAGATGATTGGCAAATTGTGAAAAGCTTTTTGTCAAAAGCGTGTGTACCTTAAGACGTTGCGGAAAACTAAACGCCTCCGGACGTAGTATAATCATAGCATAATCAGCCTATAACAGGGGTGGCCAACTTGGTTAGACCCAAGATCTACTGTTTACTGACGACACCCTGTGCGATCTACCAATTACATACTTCTTGAAATCTTATATGAAAAACATAACCCTCCTTCTGACGCAGCCGGGTTAAAAGCATAGTTCAGTACACAATTATGTAGTATTTTTTATTATATGTAAAGAAGAGGGAATATATAAAACTGAAAATGATTCTTAGTAACTAACTAATAATATTAATGTGAGCATTGCATTTGAACAGATTAGCAAAATCAGGTTTGTAGTTGGAAATTATTTTTTGCCTTGCCACGATCGATTGGACTAATAGTCGCGATCGACCAGTCGATCGCGATCAACCAGTTGGCCACCCCTGGCCTATAATATTCCCACTGCTGGGACACAGTCTAGGTGAGAGGGAGTGACCCGTAAACCACCAAGCGCGCCTACGGGTTGGTAGATGTCATATGTCTTCGAATTTTTGATTCTAGTACATGCCGGATTCCTCACCATGTTTTCCTTCGCCGTTTTTTGAGCAGTGGTAAAAAAAATTACACAAAGTTAAGCGCCTGTCTAGGTTCGAACCTACGACCTACACCTCGTAAGTCGCGGTGGTTACCACTGGGCCACCCCTGTTCCCCCAGATATAATAACAAGAAAACTTCTACTGTGTTTCATTCCGTATCCTTCAACCAATTAAGTTAGTATTTGATTCCTTTTACCTTATTAACGAGCCGCAAGAAAATTGCATTGTAAAAGTAAAGAAAAAATATTGGTTAAAAAGTATTAATAAAACTTGACACCTGAGACTATCGGTTAAAGGCAATCAGATTATCTCATAAAAGAATACCAATATAGGTAATCTTAGAGATAGCTCTTCACTTTACAAACTTTACGCATTTCGTGTAATCATAAAAAGTTTTCACAAGCTATAATCAAGTTACGTAAGCAGTTTATAGAATCCATTAAATACTGAAGATCAGAAAAAAATCGTGTTTCTAAGTACCTCTGCAAATTTTTATAAAATCTTATCTTATTAAAAACTTTGTGCGGTATACCAAAATTTAGCGCCGGCCAGCATCAAAGTTTTATCTTAATTTTTTGAAATGCCTTCTTTTGCTTTTACTTGAGGTACCTTTTTGGTTAATGAAATGTTTAGCCAAAAGACGAGGTGTTACTGGCCACTTACAGCATACCTGACGGGCAATTCTCGTGTTTTTAGGAACGTTCATAGTCTGATCTCAGTCTCAATCTGTCAAAAATACCTCTAATTTCCCTACATTTTGACAAGTTTTTGACATTTGTTTTTCGCTGAGATGAGACTGCCACTAGATTTTGAACGTTTTTAATTATGGGAATTGGCCTTCAGGGGTTCACTTTAGTTTTTAAAGAATTTTGTAATAGAAAACCCCAGAAAGAACGAAATGAACTATGACTTGAGACTAGTAAATTATTCCAAACATTAAATATTGATTTATATGACATCTTCATTCATATGGTGTAATAAAGAGTATTCTATTCTATTCTTCATAAATTATTTGATTCAAGTCCTTTCCTATTTTACAGGCCGATTTATAGCCAAGATTTTTCCAATCGTTTTCTAACGAATGTTCTTAACAGAATTTCATCATTTCCTCCTTCACGAAGTACGGTAATGAAATTCGGGTGGTAGGTAATAGAAATCTTATTGATGCGAATGCGAATGAGACGTCAGGAAACAAACTGAACCGGACCGAGGAGATAAATATTTATTGATTATATCTATAACAACGGAGGGAGAGACAAAAGAAAGGTATTTCTATGCAAAGGACTGTCTGTTTCGAATTAATGGAACGCTTTATAGTGGCGCAGACATTTGCATGGAGATCTTTGATGTAGATAGTTAAAATATCCGATTTGCATACTAATGCTGCATTCGACGACCTCTGCTTGTACATACTTTAAGTTATCACAATGTTAACTGATCCCATTTACTTTGCGAAAATTGTACCTATGTATTTGTTAGTACAATGAGTGGCTTGCTTACGGATAAGCGTGGGAGAAAAAACAACTAATACTGTAATCATTCTTAATAGGTACTTTAGCAAAATAATAAAATATCTTATTTCCTTAGACATTTTGTAAGTTCCTAATAATTACAACTTTCCAGAATAATGTATATCCAGTGTAATAACTAACTACCAACAAAGTTCGACGTAACATTGAAGTAATTCTCCCATTCAGTCATTGAATACTTCTAAGGGGGTATAATTACCGCCTACCGCCTGACGCAGGTCCTCACCGGACACGGAAGTTTCGGGAGGTTCCTGCACATCATCAGGCGGGAGGAAACGCCCGGGTGTCACCATTGCCAGGATCGCCCAGAGGACACGGTGGAGCACACGGTGGAGGTCTGCCCCGCTTGGGCGGAGCACCGCCGTGTCCTCGTAGAGGCGATCGGCAGCGGCGGCGACCTCTCGCGCCCGGCCCTGGTACAAGCCATGGTCCGGGGCGAGAGGGAGTGGGAGGCAGTCACCTCCTTCTGCGAAGCAGTCATGCTAGCGAAGGAGGTGGCGGGACGGCTCAGGGAGAGAGCCTCCCGTCCCAGCCGCCGCGGGAGACGCTCCGGGCGTCGGGAGCCGCGCGACGACTCCCGGCCACCGTAGGCGCGGGCCTGCGGGCGGAGAGTAATGGGTAGCTCACCGTCCGATCAGGACCAGGCCCGTGCCGGACGGCGCGTACGTGTTCCACGCGCGCCTCAAAGAGATGTCAGCATCGAGGAGGGGCCCCATAGGGCCGAAGCCTGCCGGGTCAGCAGGATTGTCCGAAAGGGTTACCGCTGGCCCGGAACATAAAGGGCTAAGGAAGGAACACGGGTGGGTTTTAGTCAGTAAGAATCTGACACTCCCTTCCGCTCCACCCAGAGCGGGAGGGGTCATTTGATGATTTCACATCCGAAAAAAAAAAAACAAAAAAAAAGGGGGTATAATTAATTAACCCCCTTCTCTTCACGGATAGCCGAACCACTGAAATTATCAGAACTTAGTTCAGTTTTTCAAAGTATAATAAACTATTAACAAAGTAAGTATGTAATTCTTACTCCTAATAGAAGAACAGTGAGCGACCGCTTCGTTCAAAGTCTGAGTCTGGTTTAATAAGTTTGGACAGAAATTAATATCAGCCTTACGAAAGCTATCGAAAACGCTAACAATGAGTTACAGTTGTCAGAGTTTTAGGAATAATTCAATTTTGTACTTCAAATTCCACACTCTGATGTAACATAAATCAATCTCGTTCTCGTTGGATCCCTTCTGTACTGAAACTTTTGAGCTTGAACTTCTAACAAACTTTTCGCAAATGCAAGAATACACAAAACGACGTTAAGAGGATGGAGTCGCGTTACGTCCGCTACACGTAACGCCCGTTCATTGCCCTATTGTATTCTTGAAGGTGATTTTTCTCGGATCAGTCGCGATACAGCCGTTCTACCTATGAGTAGGTACACTCAACGCCAAAAGTGCTTGTGATAACTAAAATACAGATCCCAAGACACAATAGTTTTTTTCATAATCCAAGTAACAGTTTCGGAGAAGTGCGTGGACATACATGCTTCATAAAATGTTAATTTGGTCTGTGTTATTTTTCTAATAACAAGCTCTTGTACCGTTGAGTTTTCTTTTAGGTAGAACGGCTGTAAAGCGACTGATCCGAAAAAAAATCACCTTCAAAAATACAATAGGGCCATAAACGGACGTTACGCGTAGCGAATGTAACACGACTCCATCGTTAAGAGATGCACTGAGTGAAATAAAAAACCTTCGAGTACAGCCTTTTCCATAAAAATAAAACATAACGTAAAATAACGCCTGTATTCCACGAAGGTTTGAACAGAGATGTATCCTGGATTTATTCTTCGTTCGTCCTGAAGTTTTGTCCCACATTCCAAAAAATTCTTAGTTTGTCCCATATCACTATTGAAGTTGTGCTTCGTCCCAAATTACTAGTACTTTAAAGGTAAAGTCAACAAAAAAAATGTACTTATTTGTTAAACAATAATTCAATAATTAAACAATTCCAAACATGAGGCATAACTTATCCATTAAATAACGAGAGAATTTTGCAAATCCGTCGATAGATGACGGAGTTATGCCCGAACATATATTAAAAAAAAAAACAAATTGATCTCCATTTTTTAACATATACAAAAAATTTATGCCCGAATTTACTTGAATTTAATTAACTTTAATATCGGCCGTAGAAGGAATATAAAATAGGACGAAACGGGAATAAAATAAAGTAATTTATTTATTTTAAACAAATACAAACTATTTACACTAGATACTAAATTAAATGACTAACTAACTTACTATACAAATAAATACAAAAACAAAGGACACTTAGGCGTCGAAGTACTCGTCCGCATCGCTGTCATCCGGAAACGTGCCCAGAAGACATGCAGCATTGCCACGTTGAATGGCAATGCTGAAATAAAATAATTAAAATAATATTTTGGGACGAAGGAAGCATATTGTTTGGGACGACACAGGATTTTTTGGAATGTGGGACAAAACTTCAGGACTAACGAAGAATAAATTATACCCTGTATTAACATCCATATTTTGCCAGTTTATTTAAGTCCCACTTAAGAGGCGAGCCTATTGCCAAATAGAAATATGTTTATCAAAATTGGATCCAACATAATAATGAACATTTCCGCGTTTATCGTATCAAATCTAATTCAATCGCAGAAAGATGAGGGCCCAATTTACTCAATATCTGCCTGGCATATCTCGAGTATTCCTTACAATTTGACTTCCTCGAGCCGGCGGCATTGTACGCATACTCTTTAGCGTCGAGTGGATGATTCTTTTATTATCAAAATACCCTTGATTCAAATGGCCTCTTCCAGGGCTCTCGTCACAAAACGAGGGCATTCGAAAAGCAAATAAAACGTGCTCCCTTTTCACGAATTGTGATTTACATAATGTTTATTGCTTAGAAGCGCGATTTCGATATAAAAAGGTATAGTTGACATAATAATGTGTAGGTACCGTCGACGTTTACAAACATTTCGTACCTACATGTGTTCCTTAGACATCCTATATCCCTAAATAAAGTTTTATACGCGATTATTTTTAATGAAGACCGAAATTATAAAATCAAAAGCCGGATTTCATGAAAATAGTACAAATATTGTATAGATATCTGAGTACCAGGGCACGCTGAGTCCCACCCCAGCAAACGAAATATTACGAACATTTGATTTGGACTTCTGTTTGAGTTAATCTCCCGAGTTGATTGTAATGAAATTTCCTTCAGAGCAAACGTGTATCTAACTACGTTATGAAGCAAACGTGGCCTAGTTAGACACCCGCTTGTTCTTCAGCTTTATATTTTGAATCAGAGCTTCAATGTGCAGATTTGTATGCAGCATGTTTGCTGAAAACATTATTAAGTCCCGCAAACTGCCTGTTGCTCCTTCTGGGTACTTTTTTAATTTTAAGATTTCTAAAGCTATGGACCAGATACTCTGTGTAGACTCCACACCGTTTTTTTTTTTTATTAAATTCTACTTTAGCGGGATCAACCTACTAACCCAACACCTAAGGCTTTTGCATTATAGTATGAGTAAGTAGAACAATTTATAAAAGAAAACATTGCTTAAAATATAAGACAAAAATCCCTCAAGGTAAATACCTCATTAATCTCACACGTTGCGAGATATTGTTCGCTCATTGTTTCCGTACAAGCAAGGCTCCCGGCGGCTCCCGGCTCCGGCAAACGACGGAACCCTAAGCCAGGGCACCGCGAGCACAACGGAACCCCGCTTGTTCACTTGAACATTCATCAATGTCAACCGGCTAAACAGATAACTAACAAAGTGATGTATGGAGTGAATTCACTGTGAAACAAGGCAGGTCCGAATTGACGTGAGCACTGAAAAATAACATTTAAATTGTTCAAATTTTCCAACTGTATGGGCGCACGTGCATCTGAAACGGGCCGGCCATATTCCGATAGAACTGTAGGGAAAGTGGATCAGGCCTGTGTGAAAGTGAGGTTAAGCGACTGGCTTTGGCGTTGTTACAAGATTACTGCATCCGTTATACGTGATCCAAACTAACAAACGGTGTAACTTGGGTAAATGTTTATTAGTTCTCTGTTTTGATTAAATACATTCACTATGTATCTTGCAGGCATTTGTCCCGCATCCAAATATTTTGCGTATACTTCATTGATACCATTTATAAAACTGTGACTTTTTCAATGAATATTATTAGTTTTCTTTTTTTTTCTGTTTCCGTGAAATATAGATTCAATTGTAAAGGATCCACACACATCTATTTTTTTTGTCATTAACTTGTTAATTAACTATATTTAAGACCCTCTTGGTTGATCACTGTATCTTAAGATACCGGTTTACCTAGTTTAAGAGGCAGGGGTTATAATAATTGAGTACAGATTTTAACATAGAACCATGTATACAAAGTATAGTATCTTATAAAATATCAACTAGGTTCCCATCTGTATTTTTAAGGCAAATAAATTTATTATTTTATTTATTTATTTAATATGTACGACCGTCGCCAATCCGTCTTGAGTATGCGTGGTGATTCATGCTGGCGCCTTCTCTGTATGAGAAGGCGCCTTCTCTGTATGAGAAGGCGCCTTTGGCCTACAGTGATACATTATTAGGCTGGTATATTTGATTTATAGATACAGGACTTATTTCGCAGGTGTATCTATCTTCCGTGCATTTGTTTCCTACATTTAGGCGCGTATGCCAACAAACATCTTACTTTGAAGGAAGTTTATCGAACCATCATCTGCCTAGCCTTTTCCCAACTATGTTGAGGTCGGCGTCCAGTCTACCCGAATGCAGCTGAATACCAGTATTTTACATGGAGCGACTGCCTATCAGACCTCCACAACCCAGTTATTTGATAATACGATACCCCTTGGTAAGACTGGTTATCAGACTTCCGGGCTTCAATTCAGCTCTTAGCGCTAAATAACATTTATGAATAAGAATTTTGCTAATCAGTTGCTTACCAATTGATTAAATTTTAAGAAGCGTTTATAAATAACGTAGCGAAGCGTTTATAGAAGCGTTTATAATCAGCAAGCGTGCGCGCGCGCGCGTTTTTAGTTATGTTTTAATGGATTACATCCAAAGAGGCTACCATTTTGACATGTGTGTGTGTGTGTATATTCTATAGCCTAACGTAATATGTCTAAACAATATCGTCTTATTTATCTGTGTAGGCGTAAATATTTAGGTACAGGTTAATGGACGGCAGGATTTGCTATTGTATTTTGTTATAATATCTTTCATTGTTTGGTATTTTCTTATACTTATCAGTCAGCTTATTCCCATGAACATGAATAGATCTTGAGAACAAATGAACATAATTAACAGACTGGGCCAAATAACCGCTGTTTGTGTAATTTTCTCCAGAAATAATAAAGGCTCAATAGTTCAGATTTCCTATAATAATCCGAATGTTGGGCTCGAATAATAGCATGTGTTTATTAGCCTCGTCGAGTACATTCGACCCCTGTCACGGGGCATTTGCCGTGACTGTAACAAGGGTGCACCCCAAGGTAGAGTATACGTACTACTATACGCAGGTTATAATAACATTTTGTATTTAGCTCACGATTATGCAGCATCACCTCTTTATGATATCACGGAAAGTGATTCAGCGTTACCTATGTTGAATTATGCGTGCCTGGTACCTACATCAAATGTTTTAAGACATACCTACCTACAGAATAGGCTTAGCTTCCAAAATCAGTTTGGTCTAATATGAAGACACTTTTAAATTTCCGTCCACGATAAAGTTGTAACGTGCAAGTATTTCCACACATTTTATGGAATAATAATTATTTTCGTAGACGTGGACGACGTGGACGTCCACGAAAATAATCATCGACACGTAACAAATTATAAAAGCGGTCAATGGCTACCAAATGTACCCAAACGTCCATCTAAAGCTCCCTTTGCTTAATTCCTGGAGTTTTTCAAAACTTAAAAGTGCTTCTAAAATAATGAAAAAAAATCAAAAAGCAATCCATTTTATAACACTTAGGTACTCGTATCATAAGTAGTACCTATTTGCTGAGTCAAAAATCAAATATCTTTTGTTCACAGATGGCATTAATATTTCCTGTCGGGCGTTTTACCTAAGCACGACTTTGTTATTATAATTTATTCGATATTTTTCAATCTTGGCCAAACGATAAAGTAAGAATAAAACGCTGACATAAAAATTCGTAACTTCTAGTAACATTCAAATATCATTTACTGGAAGTTGACAGTTTTAATGTTTTCTTTGAAATAATAAAGTGAATTTGCGTGTTCAAACATTCAAATCGTGTAGCCGAATAGAGAGTCCCTCGTCGACTTTTCAATTTATTTGTGACAGCACTCTTGTGGAACATAAAGAATAGAATTATTTGGGGGGTAAGAGGGGGTGGGGTAATGTTGTGACGGAAATTATTCACGCTCGAAGCGTCGGCGATCGCGTCCGCCATCTGTTGCCGTTAGAAATTTGAATCGGGGGCATTTATTAAATAGCTTACCCATTGTTCCTTTGATTTGTGTCAAATTGAAAGACTTGCGTCGATTTAGACGCACGCGCGTTAAATTGGCACCCACTTACAAAGTTGTTTGAACCGGTTTGCGACGGAAATTAAAGTGTTCCACTCGATATATTTTGTTATGTGATATAATCCATCAAATTGCATAACAAGATCTAGAAAAGGTTATTTTTTGTTAAAGAATATCGACGAAATAAATATAGAATGTTGTCACAACATATAATAAACTAAAAATGAAAGTTATTTATTTATGTATACAAATATAAGCGGACAAAAAGAAAGAAACAGAAAAAGACGTACAAAGGAAAAAAGTATTGAAAATAATTGATGATATACGGCGTTGAACTGTAAGAAATTAATTGTTCTATTGATTTCTTAATTAATACGCCCACGCCGCACCACCTGGCGAAACTAACCAATAAGCAGAAACTTCCACCTGAAAGTAATATCGCTTCTACAAAAACTTTTACACAAACATTTTTAGTGTAGACCAACTTGGGGAAGCGGGATACTAATGTAGTAATCTATCCAAATTACAAATTTAATATCCACCTAGGCGAACCACTTAAATTGAATAATTTCAGCATCCATCATAAATGTGACGCATATTACGTTGTTCCAGCTGTTCCTTACTTCCACTAAAGTATTCTCGAGTTGCGTTATTGTAACGGTTTTTCCTGGACCGTAATAAAACGTTTCACATGTCGGTCGCAGTCGCGGTGACCGCGTGCGGTCGGCGTGAAGCTAAATTGATGGGTCTCTCCATCGCCAATGTAATGGTCCTTCAAAACGAACGACCTCTGGCCAGTAAGTGAAATTCACGTTTGATTAACTTTTACTCAAGGGCAGTGTTTTAGAGAAAGTGCTAGTACTTGACTGTTACACTGGAAAACGTTTATTGTGGCCGCCTCGCCTTTTTGCTGCTTGGACATTTAAAAAGAGTTTTACGTTTGTCTCTGGCTTTCAACTCACCGTCATTTCATCTTCTATTTATTGTACTTAGAAAATAACTTTAAGTGCGTTTAAAAATAAAGACAGCAATTTAAAAAACTGTTTGGGCTTATATGACCCCATCACCTGCCGAGTATGTCGTTAGAGGCGATTAAGAGATTATATCGAAATGATGAGCAGTAATATCTGCATAGGTAGCGTGTATAGTTATTAAGACGGTGTTAATAGCTGCGATTAGGAAAACATCTCACCTTCTACTAGATCATTAATTTGTTTTAAGCATCACCCTTATAAAGACGGCGTAAGTTAGTTAGTTAGTGAAATCTCCTGGAATTGTAATTAAGGTAGTTACTTTAATCAATTGATCTAGTCAGATTAACGAAAATGGATATTTTTCGGTTCCACCAACACAAACTACGGCAACCATTTTTCGTCATAAAAATGTCAAAATAAAACGCTTTAACTGAATGCTCTATGACGAATTAAATATACAAGTTTAAAGCAGAGGGTACACGTGGGATAGCTCGTAAACAGGAAAGCGAGCCTCGATGAGCTTTTGAAATTTATGCGCAAACATTTATCGTACGCTTTTCGGCAAAGGAAAACATCACGGCCTGTGTATATTCCTAGGGAGTAATTTTAAGGTGCGGATAAAATATTGCTGTGAAAGTGATAAGAAAATGATGGCCCATTATATTGGTACTGCGGAGATCAAGGAGTGTAGAAGCTTGTTATGCTTAATTTATTTTTGTCGTCCTTGAGCGCATAAAAAAGGTTTGAAAATGTGCAGTTGAATCTCGGCCATAAAACCTCGTATTCCCTATGTTATAGTGAATACAAGGTTTTATGGCCGAGATTCAACTGCCCACTTGTAATAATTTGGAAAAAAAAATCCCGTAACGGGTTTCGCTAGAGGTGTCAAGCGACATCGTAAACAATGAAAGGTCGTGTCCGAAGACGTCGCCCGACGTCACACGACTTAGCCCGACATCTCTCCGACACATCGACATTTCACTTTAAACTAAAAAAAAAACAAATAAACGTTTATGATAAAAAATGTACAGTTAATTCCTATGGGAACTATTTTCCCCATTAGGTCAATGACTCGCCTGCGCTTTCTCTTTTTAGTTTTGGCAAGATTTCAAGTAACAAAAGCTATTAATACAAGTAAAGTAAAGTTTCTTCTTTTCTATGTGTCTACGAATGTAGTTTATGTTCCTGCTACAGTCATGGTCGTATTCATGTTAGATTGTGTGTGACACCAGCCCGCAACTGTCCGCCCAATTCCGCCTTGCTGTCAACACGTGCACGTAATATCCGAAATACGATAGACTAGAGGTCGTAGGCAGTGTTGTGACGTAACCTTTGTGACGTCACTCCGGTTCTCATAATTTGTTAATCAAATGGTACGATGCAATACTAGACGCCTAAAATAAACACC
Source organism: Oligia latruncula (assembly GCA_948474745.1). NCBI lineage: Eukaryota > Metazoa > Arthropoda > Insecta > Lepidoptera > Noctuidae > Oligia > Oligia latruncula. Next base: position 10,058,265 of record OX419699.1, read on the forward strand.
AACAAATTAATGAAATGATTCGAACCATACAACGTCGAAATTTTGCACAGTGTATAGTCGAATAGAATAGAAGGCTTACCATTCTAAAGTTAAATATCACTTTCACCTCACAAAATAATAAGTCTTAAGTCAATGTGACAGTTATAAATAATTTTAACCTTATTGAAGTTTCAATTTTCTGAGAATTATTGTCGAAAGTGATAAAGCAATGACGAAATTGACTATACATACAAAAACGTTGATAAAACAAATTTTATTTTGATGATACATCGAACAACCAATATAAATTCAGTAAAACGATTCAGCGAATCGTATTCATGGAATATTAGTACTCGGTTGCAGTGAAATTCGTCCAATAAAAACAATTATTGCTTGTATAAACGCGAACGACACGGGCATAAACTAGGATTATTAGTACTTCTTCGAGACAAAGGAGGTTGTATAATAAGTACATTTACATCGGTTGGGTGACCGCATCCATACTTTATTACCAATAACAATGGAGAAGAGAATTTATACAAGTCATTTTTAAGAAAGCCTCAAGTTTATGAAGTATGAATTCTTTCAGTATTGTTTTTGGAATCCTCTTACAATTTCTGTTAGTTTTATTTTTAGTACTAAAAGACAGCTGGGTCGGTTCAGTAAACATTAATAATGAAGATATTGCTAGCCTAGCGGTCTGAAAGTTAGGTAATTTACCCTTGAATATCCTTGAACATAAGTAGGTTTACTCATAATAGGTAATTCGTAAAGTGATTGCCCGAATAATACTGAGACGAACTTCTATTCTGAATCATGAAATTTTTGTGGGTCAAACATTCCCATTCTTCTGGGGCAGTCGATTAAAAAAGTAGCGTACGCCGTTTTCTACCATGCATTCGCGATTTATTTGCCAAAACTGTAAACAAATATGAATTCATTGAAAAATAACCTTAATTCCTACACAATAAAGTTCAGTTTACGCTTCAACATCAAACATTTTTATAATGTTGTCAATAGTGCTGTGCTAGTCACTCTGAAATCAACTTAATTCTTATTGAAATCAAGTTGATATTTGTTTAACTTGAAATAAGGTAGATGTGTGCAGCACAGCGCACTTTTACTTTAGACAAAGGCGATCGTCGTGCGAACACGCGGTCGTCGCGCTTTTTATATGAATATGACGTACGCACGCGCGTTTTTGTATGCACGTTTCTGTGACAAATAAACCGCTGTGGCAACTTGCTAGTGATAAGAGCAAACTGCTAGAAATCGTTACGAGACGAAAAATCAATAAGCGACTTCTCTATCAACTCTGACACTATCCCTCTTTCTCTGTCTCTTTCTATTACATAAAATAAAAAGAGAGAGATATAGTTTTCATGGTTACCGAGGGTGCTTAAGCCAAAAGTGAGGTCAAAATGAAAATTCAAGTGGCTGCTGCAAAATTTATCAAATGTTTCATCACGTGTGTCGTTTTCATGCTTTTTTAAGGGTGCTAGACAACAGTGAGGTCAAAATAAAAATCCAAGATTGCGGCTGCGAAAATTAAAAAAAAAAAATCATTATGAGTTTCGTTTTCATGGCTTTTGAGGTTGCTCAAGCCGATAGAGTGGTCAAAATATGGCAAAAACTTTGTGAGAACTTCTAAAAACTTATACTAGAGGGCTCTGGTTCGACGTTTTTGTATGTATAGTCAATTTCGTTATTGCTTCATCACTTTCGACTATAATTCTCAGAAAATTGAAACTTCAATAAGGTTAAAATTATTTATAACTGTCACATTGACTTATGATGACTTATTATTTTGTGAGGTGGAAGTGATATTTAACTTTAGAGTGGTACCTAAGCATTCTATTCGACTATACACTGTGCAAAATTTCGACTTTCTAGGTTCGAATCATTTCATGAATTTGTTGGTGTTTACTTCAGGCGTCTAGTATTGCATCGTACCATTTGATTAACAAATTACGAGAACCGGAGTGACGTCACAATTTTTTTTTTTTTCATTAATTCTTACTCGCGCGATCAATCAAGTCGTGTTGTTGCGTCATAATAATTCATACAAACGATCACATCCATCACGTAACCGCGAATCACTTTCGATTAGGACCGAGGGTAATACTTAAACATTGATAGAGCGAAAAAAACATATGCACAGCACCCTAATTTCGTAACACACTTTCAAACACAACCTGAATCATTATGAAGGATATTGCTAATCCATGTTATAAAAAATTGTATGTTCAACAACGTAAATAACGCAATGAATATTTATTTATTTATTTATTTATTAACTCGATATCACTATCATTACAGGAATTTCCTAATTTAATAGTGTGGCCATAATTACAGTTTTATTATTTACCATAACATATTCTGTACATCGTTGTTTTTGTGAACTCACTCAGAGAACAAGTAAAAAGATCTATGCTGTCTGCTACGTCATTAAGTACACGCAAGGTGCGCGTTATAGGGGCTTTCCTCAGTAGATTGGTCCTACTACTGGGCACCGCCAATACATGTTGTTGAACTGTCTAAAGTAAAAGCTAATGCTACTGTTAGTGTATTACGCAAATACCCCGCTGATGTGCAAAGACAGAAAGAGTGTTCGCCTTCAAGTATTTTTAGCTCAATAACTTAAATAAAAGAGTATAACTCTTAGCCTTACACCACATAATTAAGCTGTCCATTGATGTTCAGTAAATATATACCATACCTTAATAAATTGTTCGGAAGAACTGTGTGTAACTTCGGCCAATAGCGGGGTATTAAACCTTTATTGCCTGTTGTAAATATGAAGGACTTAAGAACTAATTCTAAGTTAAAGGTATCTTAGGAGTCGGTTAACTATGCCATGAATTTGGAAGAGCAATTTCAAAAGGACTTAAACCATTACACAAAAAAAGTTTAAAAGAAGTTCGCATGCCGCTGTACTAACGTACTTAGAAGCTATGGTAGCATGCGACCATGGGAAGGTGCTTTCTTGTTTCATCTTTTTCAGTAGTCGGTATTTATATTTTTGAAATGTGCTATTTCAGCCCTTTCATTTGATACCCCACAAGGCACCATCCCAAAATATTTATTTTTAAATTCATTACTTTATGTCTTCTAGAGGGCGCCATAGTGTGACGTCACATAGCCTATAACCAGCGGACGGTCAAGACGCTTCTAACGACACCTCATTTATCAAATTATTATAAGTACTTTTGAAGTTATGAGGGAACAGATGAACATACATACATACATACCGGTCAAAATCATAACCCTCCTTTTTTCTTCGCCGTAGTCGGGCAAAAACGCAATGTCTTTATATCAGTCCGCCTGTTAGTGCGCTTATAACTCAAGAATTACATATTCGAATTACCTACATGTTTTTTTTTTTAATCCCTAAGTACATAATATGACTGTTTATTTCGGGACATCGCCAAGCGGTTGGTTGACTCATCACGTGACCAGAGGACTGGCCTATTTTTAGCCCAAAGAATAAGCATTGCCATCCAACGTGGTAATGCTGCCAGTCTTTTGGGCACTTATGCCATTGACAGCGATGCGGACGAATTTTTTGATGCCCCATGAGCTCCTCTCTTTTTCTTTTCCCTTCTTTTTTTTTAAACTATATAATATGTATATTTTAGAGTTGAATTGTAAAATGTGACTGTTGAAAAAGAAAATATTTTATTTTTTGTAAAGTTTGTTTGTTACGCTTTCACGCTAAAACGGCTGAACGTATTTGGATGAAATTTGGCACATGGGTAGACCATGAGCTGCATTAGGACATAGATAACTTTCTAACCCGATATTCCCACGGGATCGAGACTTATGCGGTTCAAACCGCGGGACGCAGCAAGTTTTAGTCTAAAATAAGTCCTTGTGAAGAGAGGTGCGATCGCAGCCAGTATCCATACTAATACGAGTATTATAAATTCGAAAGTAACTCTGTCTGTATGTATGTTACCTTTTCACGCCTAAACCACTGAACGGATTTCGACAAAATTTGGTAGAGAGATAGATTGCATCACGGGGAAGGATAGTTTTTATCAACATACCTCACGGGCGAAGCCGCGGGTGGAAGCTAGTTTATTATAAAAAATATTACTAGCAGAATAGATAAATCAGATAAATCACAGATAAATCGATATAAATCACAACAAAGGACTAACAGCACAATGCAAAATGTACCGAATATTACGTCACTAATTGACAGTGTTTTTTCCCGGCAATTAATCAAGAAAACAATTTCTGGATACAGTTTTTTTTATATTCATTTTCATACAGCAATAAAACAGTGAAATAAACAAGATTTATAACTAATGTTCCGCGTCAGTATTTTAAAATAAAGTGCTCCATTTTATATTAAAGTGAAGAAACGTGACTTGCGTTAGAGTTAATATTTATTTATGTGTGTTTATGAATAACATTTATAGTATTCACTGCAATTTTAATATCGCATAACAGCTCTTGAAAATTATCCGAGCAAAATGAATTGTTATGAACAGCGAACTTGAGACGGGAATTGCTATGACGCAACGAGCTTCGTAGCATTGCTACGAGCTTCGTAACGTTGCTACGTATGCCAAAGCGCTGTAGCAAATATCGCTTTTGCGAAGCATAACACTCTAATTCATTATTTTACCGTTTTACTGAGGTCTTCTGTTTTGAGATTATAGTCTTTGTGTCCTCAAAAAGAGAAGATCCGCAGGAGAACCAAGGTAACCGACATAGCCCGAAGAATTGCCAAACTTAAGTGGGCAGTGGGCAGCACAGATGGCCGATGGGGCCGAAAGGTTCTGGAGAGGCGACGCGTACCGGTAGACGTAGCGTTGGAAGGCCTCCGACAAAGTGGTCCGACGACCTTGCGAAGGCCTCAGGAACCCGTTGGATGCGAGAAGCACAGAACCGGTCGAAGTGGAGGTGCTTAGGGGAGGCCTATGTCCAGTAGTGCACGTCTTTCCTCTTTCGGCTGAAATGATAATGTCCTCAAAAACAGCACCCATATTATTGACCTTTAGAAGAAAACTCTTCCCCCACCTTTTAAAGCAAAATCCAAAATCCGTAGTCAATTTTTCCCGGACACGGGGTCCTACCCCATGCCCCGATTTAACTTACAAAATCAAGCACACAAAAGATATTTTATAATTCCCTAAGCGTGTAGTCAGCAGAAGCAATGAATTCTCCCACGTTCGCTCTGTTACAGATTATAGCAGCGATACCGTCGGCGACCGATAGGAACATGCCGTAATAAAAGCTTTGAACTTATGAATCTTTAGGTCAGGTATATTGGAAATTTTTCGATAAAAATAAAGTGCCAGATGCAATTTTCCCAGTAAATATTGGATGATAAACGTTGTTTTTGTCATAAAATTGATTCTTCATTTAAAAGGGAGAAGAATCTATGATAGCGCAACATGGTTTGTAGTTTATCGTGTCTCACTGGTGATAGTTTTTTATAAAATTGATTACCATTTTTTGCAGGAATCGATGGTTTCCATCGCGTCAAAATAAAAAAAAAACACTGATTGGGGGATGAAAAACTTTGTGAGAGCCCACTTTTCGTTTTATACATAAGTTGGGGGGGCTTGTGGCTAAGTAATAACAGCCGCACGAGTCGATCGATCAGGTTAAGCTATGCTTGCTGCGGTAAAAATATTGCAACATATAATTATTATATAAGACCTTGACGTTTAGCCTATGTTTTACTAATAAATAATTCTGATTCTGAAAAGGGCTAGGCAGATGATGACATAAGTTGAAATTTCATAATAGTATAACCACTTTAATAGTATAATTACTTTCAGTTAAACTTTTGACTAGAATTATAATTTAAATACCTATGCAATATACATATCTAAGGGCTGACTTTTCCAACGACAGATCAGATGACTTTATCGGAGGAATAATTTTGAATTTTTGACAGTTCTTCCATACAAAATCTGTCAGACGTCAATTTTATTTAAAAAAAATATTTTAATTAAAAATTATCGGTCGATTGAAAAATCAGCCCTAAATCATAAATATATATCTAATAAATAATTGACGACAAATCAGTTGGCTAAATTGATGGTCAAATATTTTCTTTATAAATTCATCTTTCATTCAACATACTTTATTTGTACCAATTTATAGTACGGTCGTCCAGACAATGCGTTCCTGTCAGTGCGACAATTCTAGTAAGTAATAAATATCAAATTAGTAAAACACATAGGTATTCGTTTCTATGATACTGTCGTACTCGTCGACCGCACTGTAATTTATATTGATATCAACTTTTTGTGTTAAGGTAAGACAGCTGGTACTTGATATAGATACCTAAAACATAATTCAATCAAATGGATGGTGCAGAATATCCTGAAAGTTGCCAGCTTCATATTATTATCATAATGGACAACGTAGGAGAAATATATTGGTTTCCCATTCCATATCGTCAAACATCCTTTCTTACATTCCCGTATCATCATTTCGTACAGTAAACACGAAAAAAAATACGATATGACCAATTGATAAGACTGCCTCGTTGGTCTAGTGATAGCAAGCGCTACTCGCTTAGCATGTCCTGGGTTCGATTCCTAGTCGGGCAAAGTGTTTTTGAGTTTTTTTATCGGGAATTCGATAGTAGCAGTCTGGATTTGTGTCCGGTTGATAATAGGCTCACCCCCGTCACATGGGACTTGAGAATAACTAGCGAAATGTGGGTGTACTATATATGTACACCTCTGCCGTACCATTCGGGGAAAACAAGCGTAAAGCTTTGCACTCTCTGTATTTATCAACCCAATCAATCACTTCAACGGCCAAATCAAACTAATATTATAAAGGCGAAAGTTTGTGAGTGTGCGTGGGGGTGTGTGTGTGTGTTTATATGTTTGTTACTTCTTCACGCTCAAACGGCTGGACCAATTTTGATTAAATTTTGTATGGAGGTAGCTGATACCCTGGATTAACATATTATTATTATTATTCCCGCGGGATCGACATTTACGCGGGTGAAACCGCGGGGCGCAGCTAGTACTGGATAAATGACAACTTAAATTATTGAATAATGGTATTTTGGTTAACCAGTTTTCACAGCTAACTTTAGATTTGACAACGGATTGGAAATTAGAATTGATTGTACTTTCAGAGACTGGTGATCATTAATGAAACTATAAACAGTCGCAGTTGCTTCTATTCCTAGTTTGTTTATTTTATAATAAACTATTACACTTTAAAAAATTATTGTATATCAATCTTCTTAGTCTACAATAACACTTAGTATAAATAAATCGTCTTCCAGACTTGGTGTGACATCGTATTTCCCCTCCAAATGAAAAATATTCCTTTCTACAATGTTCGGTACATTTGTCATTATCTCACGGAAAAAACACGTCGATATTTTCATTATATCAGCCGGAAAAAACATAAACACAGATCTAAACCATCACTCTTGTTTATGAGCAAAACATAAACATTTTGACAGAGAACAGATGTTTGTAATACATTACTGATATTAGGACAACAGTTAGCGGTGAAACCACAGTATAATGGTCTGCGCGATACAGAGGTTTATTAACAGACTATTACTACAGACTTATTTCAAACTGTCCGAATAGGAACTATACACCAGAAAAATTAAAAAAATTTAATAACTGCCATATTATAAGTTAGTTACTAGTTTACATACCTAGGACCCAATGTCCAGTAGGGTAGGTCCAACTTCGAAAAGAGGTCAATCGTCGAATCCAACTCGGCTGGGCAGAATTCGGGAAGCTACGCAATAATTTTCTTCTCGTCCCACATACCGCAGTGTCTCAAGACGAAAGTCTTTGACCAGTGCGTGTTGCCAGTGATGACCTATGGCACTGAAACGTGGTTGCTCACAATGGGCCTTATTAGAGTGGGCTATGCTTGAAGTTTCCCTGCGTAATCGAATCAGAAATGAAGAGATCAACCAAGGTAACCGGCATAGCTCGAAGAATTGCCAAACTTAAGTGGGCAGGGCACATTGCTCGCAAAACGGATGGCCGATGGGGACGAAAGGTTCTGGAGTGGCGACCTCGTACCGGAAGACGTAGCGTTGGAAGGCCTCCCACAAGGTAGACCGACGACCTTGTGAAGGCCGCAGGAACCCATTGGATGCGAGAAGCACAGAACCGGTCCAAGTGAAGGTGCTTGGGGGAGGCCTATGTCAACCAGTCTTTCGGTTGAAATTATGTTGACGATGACTAGTATACCTGGCGAAATGTGGATGTACCTTATACGTACAGCTCTGCCTAATCCTTCGTGGTAAATAGGCGTTATGTTATGTTTTAGCGTGTTGTATTATAAGCTCGTTGGACCTTATCGGAATGTTGTGAATCAGGGCACTTAAATCTTAAACTTTCACTGAATTTAAAATCCGAACAACATTTAAATCTGATTACATTTTCATGACGGATTACCCTACTTTTACTCCTTATAGTCACGTTAATGTCTAGCGTTTGTACGAACTGAGATATCTCCGAGACATAACTCTACACAAGCAGCATTGTACAGAACATTGAATATCTTGGGACCAAATCGGCAATGCCCCTGTTAGATTTATTATCGACACGCGTGACTGAGTTCCATTGCCATTGGTCTCAGGGGCCTATTTTGCAACATGACCGAACATAATATTCGTGGTACCTAAGTGCACGGGTTATATTTGATTACGGGAATATTTTTGGTGATTTCATAACGGAAAAATGAAGACAGTTGTCACGCAAAGTTGTTTTGATGTAGCATCAGTTCAAAAAATGGCAGTTGTGAAGGCTTAAATAATCACTAGCCAGTTACATATTTTATAATGTCACTGAATTAAAGCGGCAGTTGTTTATTGTACTTTTGATAAATTTAAAATTACGTGTTTATTAACAAGTTTGGCAGAAAAAACTGAGCAGTTAACTAAATAAAAATGAGGCATAACAAATATTTAAATAGGTAAATGAATAACTATTTAGTATCAAAATGGCTTAATGAGCAGTCAAAATCTAACTTGCTGTTCGCGCACGATTGGTCACAGCACAATTCTAACCTTACCTAACCCATTAGGTCGGGGTGCCTTAGCTTAGTTACTGCGACCAATTCGGCTCGCGCGAGGTTAGTCACAGCCGCGGCCATTTTCCATTATCCTACATACAAAGCAGCAGGTCACAAACTTAATACTTTTCTTCCCAGCTTACTCCAGAAACTGAATCTTAACACTTAAATCAAACAAACGTACGAAACGTATCCGTGTCAAGAAACGTGGCCTACTTAGTTCTTCAGTCCAACTTTTACGTCACCATTACAGTGAACAAAGTGTGTGCACGACAAACAATGCACACAATCCCGATGTGTGCCCCACAATGCAATGTTGTTGCATACATGGCTTTATTAACTATTTCATTTCAACTCCGTAAAGTATCTTCATTAAGCTGTTTAGTGGTATATTGAATGTTATGTGGTTTTTATGCTTGGATGAGAGCGTGTTTGCAGCTTGACAAAGGAGAAGTTTATGTGACAAAGTGGAAGGGTTTTATGACTTTTAAATAAAAGTGAGACAACAACATAACTGCATTTATCCACATCCACATTATAATAAAGACTATACTAGGATAGAACGTTTTCGACAGAAATTCATCAACAAGATAGCTAGTCTGACATCCTAGTATTGTAATGGGAAAAAAAATCTTCTGAAATAGCTAGGGAAAATAAAGGACATGAAATAATGTAGAAATGAGGGGGGAGGGCTAGTTGACTTATTAGAGGAGAAATAATGTACTCACCGCCGCAAATGAAGGGAGGTGAGAGTCAACGAAGGGAAGCGGTTAATTAATAGTGCCTGAAGTGTACGTGCAGGCACTTTACGTTATTGACGTATCATTGTACCTCACCGTCGATTTTAGTCGTAAATAATGTTATTTTACGTCACTGTCAGAATCACAGTGTGTGTGTATTTTCGTTACAAGAAGGTTGCTGTTGGGTTGCAACTTTCAGAGGTAAAATAACTGTGAAGAGACTGTAAGAGATTTGTGTGACTTCAATGTTACCTATGTTTCTTTTGTTTGACATTCTAATGACAATAAAATATCATTCATATTTTCACAAACGTGTACTTGATTACTTACATCAACGTAGTATCGTGTAGCTCACGTTATTTTATAACACTCAAGAAATTAAAACGATGTTAAAAGAATTCATTACGAATTTACGTTTTATTACGTCATTTCTTTCTAAGTTTATGCGTTTGACGCTGTAGGTTAAACTGTGTGAGTGTGTGTGGCACTCAACCAAGGAGATATGCAGGCGGGTGCCACAGTGTTTTGAACTCGTGTGCGTGTGCTAGTAGTGACTACTCGACTCTTTTACATCGCTCGTCAGAATGATTCTCATTACGCACGCTATAACACTCAATATTGCTTGCGCAATGTGAAATGGTAATTCCTGCATGCCTTCCACTATTTTGTCAAAATGCCTAAATACGTGAGGGCCAAGATTAGGTATCAATGCCAAAATGATGGAATTAGTATGTACTAAATGCCAAAAGTTTATGATCTCCTAAACTCATAATAGCCAAAAGATATGACAAAATAATAGAAGATACGACTTCTACGACATTACCAAATATACGATACATTTTTCCAATTTAATATGATCAATCAATTTAAAATCATAATACCGCCTTTCAATAAGGAGATTTTCACAAACTTTTCACCCCTAAACTAATCTAAGTTCTATCAACATTTTGAAATACCAATTACATAAAAAGGGTCTGGTGTGTAATAAATAATAATTATAACTTTCTACTAACATTAACAAATAACAACTACCTCAAAGTGCAAAGTTCGACGGCTCATCTTGCTGTGCTGCTGTCACTACATGACGCTGCCAGAATTGTCGACATCGGCTCAGTTGCCAAAAAGATAAAATATATATTTGGAGATTATCAAAACTGTCAAAATCAACAATTACGGTATCAATAAAATCGGTTATTCTAACACAATTGCGTTAGCAGACCTTTTTTTCTAATGAAATGCGATGTGCTGGGGGCCTGACGCCGGCTTTAAAACTAACCGCGCATTACAGCGGTTAGTTTTAAAGATAGCTTCCAGTTATGTTTTCCCGGCAGGCAAAGCATAATGCATCTTGTATAAATGTTGACGTTTTGCATCAATTACAAAGTGACACACCGCCCTTAGAGCTGGGGGTCGTAATGACACTAATGAGCGCCAATACAATGCGGTTGACACTAAAATATTCAAGTGTCGATTTTAACAAACTATTGACCGTTAATGAATTTGGTCCTCGCAAGTATTTATGAACTTAGTAATTAATATGTGTTGTTGAACATCGCTGACTTGCAGTACAGATGAGCATCGAAAATTTGAGAGCCCGAGAATAAGGTTGGGTGGCATCAATAGCTCCGTTATAGTTTGTGTCAAAGTAAATTTAATCGTAACCATAACAATGACCATAGAATCTACTATCTGTTGGAGTATTATTTCGAACTTTACCTGCAATGTCCGATCGATATGCATCATCCCAATATAAAAAATAATTTTCTTACAACTCGAAGGTTTTTACAATCACTCAACACAAAATTTTAATAATAAAACTCGTCTTATTAAATTTATTTCAGTGAAGCTCGAAGGAATCTGTTTAACGTACTAGCGCAGTTCAATACACAAAATGAAAATGTGCAGATCCGTGCTTCTGTGATTACGTTTTTCAATTCATTCGATATCAAAACTTTGCGTTGCTTTCATAAAAGGCTATTCGTATTTACGCAAAAAAATTTCTTCATGAGTAAATGTTGAAGATTACCCGTTTCGTTCGAAAATGAAATTATACGTTGAATGCGGTGTTCGTATATGTTCCTTTTTTATATTAACATTGAATGTAGATTGATGTACATAGGTAGAAAACGGTGGGGAAAGAGAGACTCATAATGCAGAGTTTCAAAATAAATATTAGCATTGGAATTGAGAAGCAAACACAATCGCGTCGGCACTGCCAAGTATCGCCTCTCGCCTCTGCGCATCGACTTGAGTATTTACATTCTTTATACACACACATATTTTAAAGTTAATTCAGTGATAGGTTTAAACCAATATAAAGTATTCATGATATCTGTTCTGCACGTGTTGATTCAGTTTTCTATTCTTCTGTAGCTTTTGTTTTGCTAAAGGTTTTGACTGTTTTAATTTATTCTGTTATATATATATTTGTTTAGTTTATTCAGCGTCAGCTGATAAAATAATCTACTGGTCTTAATAAAATCTTAAATTCACTGATAGATAACACATAACCTTTACTGGTGAGCCTAGAAACATGAAACTATGCACAGGAGTTCCTTTTATAACGTAGTCTAAATGGGGGTTGTAAGTTTGCACGGAAGTTCGTTGTTTGCCGATACACGGGTTGTAAACTAATAAAACACAACTTTTTGCAGTAATAGTTCTAAAAAAACCCTCAAAGCTTTGCGACGCTGTTAGAATGATTACCGACACTAAGCTAAGAACGTAGCTCCACATTATCTACGAACATTGTGGTCGGGACGGTAATAGGAATTTTACTTCCTAGCACGACCCGCGGGCGTAGTGTAACACTTTAGTTAAGATTAGTATTTATTTACAACCTCTTTGCTGTGCACGACGGTAGCAATGGCCGTAGGTCCTGTAAAGGACGAAGTTCAATATTTAATTTCTACTTTGGAAGATTTGTTAATCAAACAAGTGTAAACTCTGAAGTTGTTCTGACAGAAATCGTTAGAAAACTAAGGCTGTGCATGTACCAAACCGAATAATAGCTAGTCGTATAAAAATATATAAGCGCATTTATGTTTAAATGTAGCAGCTACAGCTATGCTTTGTTATTCTTTTTGATGAGAAATATCTTAAGTCTCCGAGCACGTTCAGGCAATCAGCGTTTAAAAAATGGAATTCGTACACTTTCTTTCCTGAGCTACGCTGAGCAAATATTTACCGAACGCTTCAAAAGTTCTAAGGAAAATCTTGTTGAACACAATAATAAATGTTTTAGTCAAATAATATTCAGAGAGTTGTTCTTTAACTTGTTATTCATGAATGAAAATACTTACCTTTGTTTACGTATTAGCAGTTACGAGAGTGGAATTGTTTAGACAACAATGGTTTGTTTTTAAAAGAGTACCTAATGATGCAGTCTTACTTATTTAACACTATTTGAAACCTCGTTTCGGACTGCCTCTTTGGTCTAGGGGTTGCAAGCGCTACTGCTATGCATGAGGTCCTGGGTTCGATTCCCATGTTGGGCAAAGTGTTATTGGGTGTCTATCTGGAATTTCTCAGTAGCAACCCGGAGTCTGGATTAGTGCCGGGTGTACGGACAACAGGCTTGAATATGGCGAAATGTAGATGTACATAATACTAATCAACCCTTCGGGGAAACAAAGCTGAGGGGCAATTCTCGTAATTTTAAGAACGTTCACAGTCTGATCTCAGTCTCGATCTGTCGAATATACCTCTAATTTTCCTACATTTTTGACAAGTTTTTGACATTGATTGTCGCTGTGATCAGCGACTAGATTTTGAACGTTTTTAATTACGGGAATTGTCACTGTCACCATAAGTTGTCACTTTTTTATCGTTTTACGACTGTCGTGCTAGCCGTTCCCATTGACTTGACAATCTGTCGTCACTGCAAAAAAAGGCGTGAAGGACAGTCAATCGTGTAATCCTATATGTGAACACCTCCATTTAAATACACAAGCCACGATGCTTTAAACGACACGATAATCTGTCGTCACGACATTGTGGGAACCCCGGCCTGAGGGTTATTTATAGAACTAAAGTATATCTATTTGGAAAATTACGTGTAGTCGGTATGTGAAGTTAATAGTAGAGTCAGTTTGCGGTTTCTAACTGTTGTTCGCAAGTGCGTAAAATACATATTTATCTCGGCTGCTTATTTGAGTTAGTTTACATTTTAGGAACATCGTATGATATTTGAATGTTTGTTTTGATGAACTCATGTTAATTAATCTTAACGTTATATTTATTTTGGCCTTGCTATATTTAAGCCGCTGCTTTTTGAACTAGATAGCTGAATTTCATGCATGAAAGGTGATTGGTATGAGCATGCGCAAATAAATAAGGTAGATAGATAAAACAGGCACGTCGTATGTATGTTATGATTGGGGCCTACTCTAATACGTAACGCTAAAGCAATCATAATTTACTCTTACATGCCTCCATATCACCTCTGGGGTTCTACGAACCCGAACTCGAACGAATACAATATTTTTATCTCACGAAACGACGCGCGCTTTACTTGTGGTAACCAAGTGTACAAACACGCTGTGGATATGTGTGTAAGTACAGGAGCTCGTAGTACCGTCCGCGACAAGAGCGAGGTTGCAAGTGTGTGTCTGTGTGTTATATGCGGACGCTACTCGTCTTCACGCACGCATTCACAGCCGCTTCGCATTCGCTGTTTGTACACTTTGTTACCACAAGTAAAGTGCGTGTCGCTTCGTGAGATAAAAATACTGTACTTACAAACAAATTAATTTGGAACAAATTAATGTCGAAACCCGTCTTGTAAAGAAAACAAAAGAAACACAATATCAACCTGTTTAAAAATACATTACCTACTTACAGTACTTAGTTTCCTTTATATTTGCAGGCTCCACTTCTCGTTTGACTCAATATAAAATAATAATGCGTAAGCTTTTGCTTGTACGATCCCCTACTTGAAGATAATTATTTCCTTCTCAAATAATATTGATACAGGTCACCGGCTGGGTACGGTGGAGGGCAGAAATACAAGGTAAATTGTTCATTGAGGTTAATTAAGACAAAGTAAGCAGATGAAGATGTTATATTAGATTTGTGAATGTTTTAGTTTTAAAAAGGTTAATTAAATTGAAAACTCCGTTTCATTAAGTTTCGATTATGGAGTCTCTTTCAAAATGGTTGAAAAGAGTGAAAATATCTAAGAGGTAATTCTTTAAAGAAGACGTTACTTTCTATTGCTAAATAACATGTAAATATGGTCAGCCACATTACTGAATGGGTATTTTCAATGGCAGGCTGAGCTATTATCTTATACCAACCTACTTACGTTCCTGCAAATACTCATCTGCCTAGCCTTTTCTCAACTATGTTGGGGTCGGCTTCCAATCTAACCGGATGCAGCTGAATACCAGTATTTTACATGGAGCGACTGCCTATCTGACCTCCACAACCCAGTAACTGGGTAATACGATACCCCTTGGTAAGACTGGTTGCCAGACTTTCGGGCTTCTGACTACGTGTAACGACTGTCAAAGATCCACCAATGACAGCCGGGACCAACGGCTTAACGTGCTTTCCGAGGCTTTTCTCATTTACTAAATCTTAAACAACAATCTATTGCATGACTGTATCCCTCTTTAACTAGAGCCATATCTTGTTTATTTATAAATCACACAGACAACGTAGCGTACACAGATT
Source organism: Oligia latruncula (assembly GCA_948474745.1). NCBI lineage: Eukaryota > Metazoa > Arthropoda > Insecta > Lepidoptera > Noctuidae > Oligia > Oligia latruncula. Next base: position 10,073,696 of record OX419699.1, read on the forward strand.
GCTTATAGATTCAAGTTGTGTGCGACCCGGGTCGGTTGTAAGCTGTTTGCATTGGTCATTTGTCGACGCGGCTTATCGGGTATTATTTGCCTTGCTTGCCCGATTCAATTTCCTAGTTCGACCCAATACGGATCCTACATCTACGGTATGGTAACAAGCTTCATGAAGCGGTACAATATGGTATTGTATTGTTGAGCTGTAATGGAAAATGAGAAAAATGTTGAGCGTATGAAAGAAATCTTGTGTTATGACTGCGAGGGATAGGTTATGAAGAATAGTTGTGCTTGTTGTGTCACCGAAGGTTCAATTTAGCTTCGCTGTGATTATTCTAGGCACAAACATTGTACAGAATGCTCCTAATGTTAAAGTAAAACTTACCTTTAATCGGGAATTTCAAATACAGACGTGATGCGATGTATACGCCGAATAAGCAAAATGTTCAACTGTAGTTCAAATTGACATTAATTCATAAACAATTTCACATCAATAAAAATGAACATAATTTAATAGGCTTCTTAAATTCTACTAGATGTTCAGAAAAAATTTGCTTGTAATAAAAACAGCCTACACAAAATTATGCCTCAACGCTAAACTGGAAATAGGTACCAAGAAATTGCCTGACGAAAACACCCTTTAACAATCCAATTTCGCACATTATAAGCTAACTCACTTTCGTATTAGCGAGGATAATTCGAACAGGATTAAGCCTTTTATTATTTATTCCATTAACGCAATCAACGGTTGAATAACAATACAAAGTTTTTAATTTTATTCAGAACCAATCAACCGTTATAGTGCGGTCAGCATACAAAGAGACTAATTTATTCATTCCATTGTTGATACGCACAATTGGATCGATTTAGATTTATATGAACTCATATCGATGGTCGGATGTAGATTGACTTTTAAGTTGATCAAATGACATTTCGTGTCCGCTATGATATCGATATTATGCAAATAAACACGAAATATACTTATTAATTAAAGTGTAGCTCAGCTCACCAAGCTGATTAATGCTACCAATTCCATTCAGTACAAATGAATACAATGATAGAACGTGGCTAGCCAAACAATAGAGAGCTTCGTCATAATTGAAACAGTGTACATGTTTCTAAGTAATAGTACCTACTTGTGTACCTAACGATACAAAGGAAATGGTTTCGGCTGAAACTCTACTCTATTATACCATCAAATAACATTGGAAGGGAAACATACACGTGTTCTTATTATAATAGATACTACAGCGGCCCGCGGTTTCACCCGCGATATTTTCAATTCCGTAGGAATATCGGGATAAAAAGTATCTTATGTACTAATCCTAGTTATAAACTATCTGTGTACCAAATTTCATCTAAATCCGTTAAGTAATTTTTGCGTGAAGAAGTGACAAACATACAAACACACTCACAAACTTCCGCCCTTACAAATATTAGGGTGGTTATAAATATTATAATAACGTATCCAAAAGAAAAAAAACTTGTGTGTGGTCGGGGGACCTCCGACAGAAACGAAGGTTCCTTACGCGATACTCGCACGCACTTTTTAAGAGCTCTAAGGGACAATAGACCTACGTCATCATCTGCCAAGCCTTTTCCCAACTATGCTGGGGTCGGCTTCCAGTCTAACCGGATGTAGCTGAATACTAGTATTTTACATGGAGCGACTGCCTATCTGACCTGCACAACCCGTGTGTGGAGGTGGTAGAGGTGTGACTCCGTCGTTTCCGCCGCAGTTATGGGCGCCTTCTACTCCGTATCACTTTCATCGGGGACCGAACTAATAATGAATGACAACACGAATTGGAAGTTGTTCCTACTCCCGATATGTTTTTGCCCATCCGAAAATGTAGTTTGACATATATCATGACGGACCAACAGGTTTCGGACGGCCGCATATCTTCGTTGAGAGTAGATACCCAGTTACGGGGTAACACGATACCCATTGGTAAGACAGATTTTTCGGGCTTCCGACTACCCGTAACGACTATCAAAGATCTACGAATGACCGCCGGGACTAATGGATTAACGTGTTTTCCGAGACACGGGGTTTTTTATATTTAATGGATGGTTACCCATCCACGAGCCGACCGCGCCGAGCGTAGCTTAACCAACCCGTGCGTGCGGCTGTTATTATTTAGCCACGAGCCCCTGAAAGTCAAATAGGCTTAAAAACAGGACCAGCGTTGTTTGCAAGCACTTTAACTTGGGCAAAAATAAAACTAGTTAGAATTTATTAATCTCAAATGGTAAAGAACCTTGAGCTTAAGAGCCCAAATAACTTAACAATATTGTGATCGTAAATTTTTGTTTGCTGAACTTTTTAATAGGCTGATTTGTTTATTTATGACCGGAGGCGGCTACAACGTTTATTTTGAAGTTTTACTAAGATTAAATTAAAAACTCTGGAGTTTTTATTAAGGGGTCGTCTTTGATCATCTCTCTGAAAGTTAAAATATTAAAATGAAAATGAAGAAAATGTTGAGCTTAATTGCTCTAACTAGCTAATATAAGTATTTGATATAACTTATTATGTTTATTAAGGGCCTATTTTTCAATCAGCAGATAACTTGTATCTGAGGAATAAACATTATGGTTAACCATGGTTGGCTGGAAATTGTGGTTTTTGGTGGAGCTTTTGTAAATAAAATATCTCTAACCGCCAAATTCATTCCTCAGATAAAAGTTATCTGATGATTGAAAATTTTGCCCTTATTTAACTAACAAATTATTAAAATAAAAATGTAATATCCTAACCTAAATAAAACTATTGAAACACTGAAATATAGCATCGAAAAATTCCTCCACATCGCTGTCGACTGGTAATGTTTGATTCGTTGTGTTTAACTCATTAAATGTCCAAGCAATGCAAACACAACTTAAGTATCATTACACCACTCGTCATTTCTTGTTTTATGTGATTTGTCCACATCCAAGCAAATTATTACTCACTGATATAATTTTCGTGGAAATTTTGTCACAATCATCCTGCGGGGACAATTGATTACATGCCCTAACATCCGTTCATCAATTGTAGAGAGATAAACGTCAAGCTGAGTTTGCAAATGACAAATGTTTGCTAATGACTCGCCCACTGAAATCCGAATAATTTCCACGAATATTTTACAGGCCAGCTATTATGCCCGACGAAAATAATAATAATAATTATAGGTCTATCTTTTGAGAGCGTCGTTAGTAAAATCGAAATACATTTTTAATTCTCTGAATCTTGACGTTTGAATTGAGCTGGGTTGCTTGTTGAGAAAATAGACGTGTATTCTATTTTCAACTGAAGTGCTGTTAACATTGCCTATTATACACTTCTGGACACATCTATTGGCCCACCTTGTATTTTCAGTTTCATTTGGTCCTAGCTAAAATTTTATATTAGGTCGAGCAAAAAGTTTTTATGCAGTTTTGAACCTGGCACATTCACAATTTCATTCAATAGTCTTTTTTTGAATTTCGAACACAGAATTTAAAGAAACAAAAGACAATTTGGAGCCTGTTTGTTGATATCAAACAATCGAATACTAAGAAAACTTGGTTTTATTGGTTTACTTGGATTTAATTCTTGAAAAAGTGATTGATATCTTTGGTTTTGCAACAAACATTACTTATTCTTAACATTAAGGTGAGGTTCTATCAATAATCTATGGATACTTCACCTGAAGTCGCCGCCCAAGCTGTGGCACTTATTCAGGCCGGACACAGCCAAAGAAACGTGAGTGCTCAACTTAATTTAAGTCGATCTGCGGTCCGAAATGTTTATCGGAGGTACCTAGAGACTGGCGGCTTTGTTCGTCACCAAGGAAGGCCACGATCTCGGGTCACAACTGAAAGGCAGGATCGATTCATCGTGACGACCAGCTTGAGAAATCGTCACCTTACCTCCATTGAGACACAAAACCAACTTCGCGACTTCCACGGAGTATCTGTGAGCGCTCGAACTGTTCGGAGAAGGTTAAAAGAACGCGATATGGTACCACACAAGCCAGCTAATGGGCCCAAACTAACGCGAGCCCACCGAACAGCGCGCCTTCATTTCGCACGCAGTCATTTAAATTGGACACAGCAAGATTGGAGCCGTGTACTCTTTTCTGATGAGTCTAAAATTGTGTTACATGGCAATGATGGAAGGAAGAAGGTCTACCGATGTAAGGGAGAGCGTTTCGCACAATGCTGCTTTGAAGAGAGGGTTGCTTATGGCGGTGGCTCATGGACTGTCTGGGGCGGTATATCCGCGAGCGGCAAAACTCAACTTGAGGTTGTTACAGGACCACGGCTGCCAACATTAAATGCTGAAAGGTACATTCGTGAGTGCTTAGAACCTCACGTGATACCATACGCGGACTATGTGGGCCCAAATTTCCTTTTTATGCATGATAATGCAAGAGCCCATGCGGCCGGCATCATCAGGGAATATCTTCGGGATGTGAACATCACAGTTATGGACTGGCCAGCCAGAAGCCCAGACATGAACCCCATTGAGTACATGTGGGACGAGCTAAAAAGACGTGTTAGGGCTCGTCAGCCAGTTGCCCAGACGATGCAGGAGTTGAAAACTGCCATAGAAGAGGAATGGGAGATGATCCCTCAAAATTTCATAGAGCGGTTGATAAACTCTATGCCTAATCGTATGAGAGCTGTGGTAGATGCCCACGGAGGCAACACGCGTTATTAAATTAAACCTTTATTTGATAAAACATGTTTTTTATTCAAAAATCAATTGCGTTTAACAAGACGCATATCCGACTTGTTAGGCGTAGCTCCATGTCGTATGGTATTCTGAATTCAAATTTAAAACAATACGATCGAAAAAGATGGTAAAATGTATCAGGTTTAAAACTGCATCAACAGTTTTTGTTCAATCTAGCAATCATATTTCGGTAGGGGCCATCGAAACCTAAACTCTAAGGTGGGCCAATAGATGTGTCCAGAAGTGTATTTTTGGCATTTATATTGAACGTGAACAAATATTACTTAGAATTATTATTTTGCTCGATATTTCAATTATTTTTGAACTTATTGAGCACTTAGCTATAATTCTTTTTTTTATTTTTATTGCTGAATGGGCCCGCTCTTGACCTCCATCACGCCTGATGGAAAGCGATGGATGAGGTCTATGATGGAACGAGAGTACCCAGAAGATGCCTATGGCACTGGAACTCCCACGTATCGGCGAAACACAGCTGGCTACTTGACGACATACTATACCTACTACTTAACATTGCATACCTTAATTTTTTTTAAAGAGTAATAAAAAAGACAAAGGCTTCATGTCTGTGTGTGAGAGGGAGTGGGTCATAATACACTACGCGGGTCCATTGCGGGATTGTGGATATTGATATTTATTATATAGGTGGGTTCATGAAAGCTTTATATTTTAACTGACATTAAAGATGAATTAATTCAGTATTCATAATTAATTTTAGCTTAAAACGAAAGCATTCATGCTAACATAATAAGAACAGATACCCTACATAATTTCGTACCTCATCTCTACACCGAACCTACAATCGAAGTCACGATAATCCGCAGTACAATGACACAAGTAGTTACGCACTTAACGGTCGCATTGAAAGGGTGCTCAACACTCAACGGATTGTGGGCCTGTGAATAATGGCGAAAGAATAGCTGAGGGTGCCACCGTTTTTAACGTCGGCTGAAAAGACTCGTAACTCCAGAGTCATTGAGAGCAGTAATGTGAAATACGTGATCTAGTATCACGACACGTACCACGGATCGGTTCCCATAGCTCTGGTTTCGGTTTGGCGAGACTAGCAATTCGTGCGGTGACGCATGCGTTTTATTATACGCGTATAAAAAATTTGGATCCACGTGGAAGGCCTTTCAGATGATTTACGACTTGATATGCCGGTTGTTTAGCTAATATATTTTGTGGGAAGTTCAGTCGCGTTTGCGGGACAAGGCAATTTGTAGAGTGAGGTTTTCATTTACGGTTTGGTTGGAAAAGTTAATAGCTGTAACTTGATGGAATTGTCTTAATTAAAAGAAGTATTTTGAAAAAATAATCAAGGCAAAATAAAAGACAACACATCGTAACGCCAGTATTTCCAAAAGGGTTAGGCAGAAGTGTATCTATAGTACACCCACATTTCGCAACTTATGTTTCAAGTCCCATGTAATAGGGGGCAAGCCATTGCCATCAACCGGGCACAAATCCAGACTACGGGTTGCTCCAGGTTGCAAAATAAAACTAGCATAAAATAAAATAATCCTGTAATTATTTACCTACAATTTTAATTTGAACTCTTTATATTATGAACAAGTATATAATAAAAAATAAAAGGAAAAGAGAGGAGCTCATCGGGCATCAAAAAATTCGTCCGTATCGCTGTCATTGGGCTAAGTGCCCAAAAGGCTGGCAGCATTACCACGTTGTATGGCAATAATCTTTGGGTTGAAAATAGGCCAGCCTTCTGGCCACGTGAAGAGTGTTAGTTATTTAGTTTACTTAGAATGAAACCCAACACACTGAAACTTTACTACCTCCAAATACATTTCAAATTCCAAGCTCTCATAAATTCCGGAACTTATTCCCTCTATCTGAAGATCTATATAATTTAAACCGTTCCTTGATATTTTTATAGAAAATATTTTCCTTGCTAGCTTTGTCATACGAACGTTGACCAATGAGGACCAGTCAAGTTTAGTCAGACATTCAGCTCACGTATGTTTGGAGGAGAGATGCATTCGTTCACATAACATTTATTCAAAAAATAGATTCTTGTAAGATATCCATTTTCTCGAATTTTCTTGGTCTGCTTTGAACGAAGTATGAAGCGGGTTATTTTATAACAGTGTTTGCTTGTATAAATATTGGACGTTTGATAAAATATTTTCGATTGTTTTTCGTTTATGATTATTTGGTAACAATACCTACCTTATAGTTTAGTGTTGAATTATTGATATAATCGCCCCGCGCGTAGTTAGTGCCTTATTATCAAGGTTGGTTCATGTCATGCCAATTTTAATAAAGCTATTTAGTTTGTTTAACAAATTCAGTTATTTTGTTATTTTGACAGCCTGCTATCAACTTGAAATATCGCCACTCGGTAATGTACAGGTATAGATTTGGCAAAACAAAGTTGATCCATTTGCGGCAATCATAAATGTAGTGTTTAGGGTGCATTGATAGGCAAGTGACGCTTTTTTGTTTAAATGGAGATTAACTGTCAATGTTCGGTTTATCTGAAAATTAATACACCACGTTAAAAGCTATTAATTTAGATTTATTAAAAGTCCGCCTCTTAAAAAGCTTATCAGAATGAATTAAAATTATGTTTTCTGATGAAGTTCGTATCGTGCAGGATTACGAGTGGGAGGTACCTAACTAGTCTTCTTTTGTACCTACATGAAGTTAACGGTAAAGTTCATCGATAATGTTCTCCAAAAACTTTACCTTTTATCTTGTTATTAACAGTAACCAAACTTACCACATAATTCAATGCAATAACGATACGTATATCAATAAACTTCGTTGTCTAATAAAGTTCCCTTAGTTCTAGAGGCGCGGGAGTCTATTGAACCTTAAAACCTCGTTCGATAATAATATCATCGTAGATTTTCAGAGGTAAGTAGGTACCTACCAAATATTCGTTCGTTAAAGACATTTTTCCGATATCAGGACCTACTTGTGCAAGTGATTCTGAACACGTCCGACTATAGAACCATATAGCGTCGATGCTCTCTCGTAGACAAGAAATTGCCCCTTTACGGCTCATGGCGAAGATTTTATGTCTTCCACTTACGTACATTGACTTCCGAGGTCGACAATTTCCTGTATTCTAAACGTGTTACGCCTGAGAGAGTGCGATGTAAACGTGTTTTAAATCTGATAATATTAGCTTCTATTGTTCGATGAGCGTGTGATGTGATTTCATGCAAGATTTTGCAGGGTAATACAATTTTTGTTTATGGGTTAATAGAATAACATTATGTGTAGTTTTATTCACTAACTTACGAAAAAACTCGGCAAGCAATACTTATAAAATCATCATTTTTTTATGTTTTTCTTTTTTTCGGCCTTTGCAGTTCGTGTATGAACCATCTCACTATGCCATAGTATTAAATTCTGTTAACTATTCCCCTGCGATTTTTAAACACATTTTACCTTGTATCTACGACCTACAACTGACCTGTTTATTCAGGTTCCCTTAATTCACAGTTATCCTATGCTCAAGACTCCCGGTCTCGGCCACCTGTGACCTTAAATGTAGCCAGGGCTTCCCCTTGCGATGTATTAAGACAAAGTGCATCGGATCTGTTTTAAGCTAAATTTAGGTGTAACGTTAAGACTACGACACACTATAGTTTATAATTAGATCATTAGTTGAAGAGATGGAACCTCATTGCTTAAATTGGGGCATGGAAAGGCCAATCAAATGAGTTCGTAACGGAACTAAAAGTATCTGCTATTTGATAAGGGAGTTCGGAAGCCTAGTAACGACGAAAATGAATTTGATTTATTCTGATATTTTTTTTATTATCATTCCCCTAATCACATACAAATAAAATATTACGACTGCTACTAAATAATAACAGTTTTATAATGATGTTATCCACAATAACTCGGCGTATCGGAGTGGAAACAACGGAACAAACATTAGTTGGAATACATCCAAAACATTGTCTGGTATCGAAGCCAAAATGAGCGGATAGTAGCATTTTGCTAATAAATTACACTACTGACTTCATTTTTTATAGACCAATCTCATTCATGATCATGTTCTTATTTAATCAGAGTTACAAAAGCTGTTGTAATAGAATCTTTTTTCCTTGTATCTTGTTTGAAGAAATAATGGACGTAATTAGAAAGAATCAAGAAAGTCCCAATGAATTTCGTTCCAGCAACACGGGAGGAAGATTCGTAGAGTGACAGAAATATTGAGTTGAAATATTCTTCTAAGTTAAGATATTCTTCGTAATTTATTTCGCAATTTACATTGAAATATCTACCAATTATTTTCAACTGAGAAAAGTCACCTATTTCTCTTCAAATAAATGTAATACAAAACTGTAGACTTAGAAGCATTTGTGAAGAACCATAAAGCCTTTGAAAATATAAACTTTTAAGTTCACGGGGCTAATGATATTTGAACTCAGATATTGTCAACCTTTTGCGTGCTTCTAACGTTAGTTCTGTGTAACGTTTACTTTGCATCCCTTGCTAGGATATTCCATATTATCTTACATTGTGTTAGGCACGTAAAGTGGAGCTTGGATAATGTGCTGGAGTGAACGCAAGGCGGTAATATCTGGGGTCGGGGTTGAAGACACCTGCTTTTAACCCCGATAACGTTTCAGTCATGTTTTCTCTTGTCGGTTAACTTTGTAAACGATGGGTGATAAAAAGATTATTTCTTGTTTTTTTTCTAAACTTGTTATTTATTTTTGCAGTATACAGGGTTATTGGTAAAACATTAACTACCTCTTAAGAGGTTGAAAGTTGTTCATAATGATGATTACAATGACTCGTCATTATGAAAAACTTTTACTATGGGACCAAACCTGAAATCGTGAAAATAAATCAGCTGTTCCCTACATTTTGACTAAAATGTAAAATACTGGTATTCAGCTGCATCCGGTTAGACTAAAAGCCAACCCCAACATAGTTGGGAAAAGGCTAGGCAGATGATGATGAGTAAGCGTCGCAATCCTGAAATCGCCGACACGTTTTGAGCATGCGTAGTGATCAATGTTAATGCCTTCTCTGTATGAGAGGAGACCTTTGCCCAGCAGTGGGGCAATTATAGGCTGTTTTTTTAAGTTTCGTTTGCTTTTTGTGGCATCAAGTGTATTAAAAATGAAGTCCCTTCAAATTAAATTACCTATCTGTTTTCACGCTATACTTATTCCACCCACTCACTTTTTTTTATTTCACGCGTTTGGTCTGTTGATGGGTGACCATCTTTACATACCGAGCCTGCTCCGTGCCTCGGAAAGCACGTTAAGCCGTTGGTCCCGGCTGTCATTCGTGGATTTTTGACAGTTGTTACGGTTCGTCAGAAGCCCGAAAGTCTGACAACTAGTCTTACCAAGGGGTATCGTATTATCCAGTAACTGGGTTGTGGAGGTCGGATAGGTAGTCGCTCCATGTAAAATACTAATATTCAGCTGCATCCGGTTAGACTGGAAGCCGACCCCAACATAGTTGGGAAAAGGCTAGGCAGATGATGATGACATAATCCACTTTAGAATTACCTTCCAAAAAAAATCACCGGTATCTTCAGCAAAAAAGCTTATCCACTCCCTTTTCGACACAGCAGTAAGTAGATATAGAGTTGTGCGGTAAACGAGCATGTATTAAAAGCCCATAGAACGACTGCGCGGTCCCCTTCGTTAATAAAGATTACCAAGTTAATGCCCCAAGGAACGAGGCAAAGCCTCTTTTTGTTGCTGTCCATATACACGTATACACTTATAAGTAAACCCTACGAGTTGGAGATTAGAACAGTGGGAACGAGCTGCTTTAAGGAAATGAAGTCAGTGCTAAAATGTGCAGCGTGTTTTAAAAGGAGAGAGCTGAGAGTATACCTATAAGCAGTTTATATTAAACTGTTATAAAAAATTACACACTTGAAATGTAGTCAGGGAAATAATTTGTACAACCAACTTAAATTGTCCGTATATTCAAACAACTATCATTCTTTGACAGTTGTATGAAATGCCTGTAACATGGCAAATTGATATAGGGTGTCAATTTGCTTAACAATTAATATCTCTGACTGTACTGACTTTTACACACGTTTTCACGTTTCAAGTCACATCAACTCAGTCAACAGATCTCCCAGATTGATGCGAAATTCGGGAACAAAGAAAGCGTCGTTCTCATGCCATCCCAGTATGTTTACAGTGAAATGTTTGGTTACAGCAGAACAGAAAAAAAAACCTTTTGAAATAAACATTTCACGATTGCTTTGTGAGAAAAAAACTTGGGTAACGTCGCGCTATGCAATCCAGAGACGGACATAAACAGTGCCGGTGGCTCGGTAGACTCAAAGCCATGTGATGACGTCACCAGCGTCAGCTTTGTTTCTTTGAGCCCCGCAAATGAATTCAACGTCTAAATCTCCATTGACGTGGTAAGTTTTTTACGATTTATTTTAGAAGCGGAAATGAATGACACAAAAATGCTCTTTCATTCTAAAAGAGAATTGGGCAGACCGAGCCGGAAGTGCTCTTAACAATGATAAACCTATTTGAGTACATCAAAGGATGGTCGAGGGATCGTTTTTACTCTAATGAAACAGGGCAGTTTTTTGGGGAGATGCTTTTAATCACTGACTCATTTTCTGGGAGCCAGGAGTCTGAATATGAGCCCGGTTGTTGACAATAGGCTCGCCCCCTATTACATGGGACTTAAACATAACTGGCGAAGAGTGAGTGTACTTTAAGTATATAATACAGCATAAGCATAATCAGCTTATATCGTTCCCACTGCTGGGACACAGGCTTCCTCTCTGTAAGAGGGAGTGGGCCATATTCCACTACGCGGGCTCAGGCTCGTGGGACTTTATATTCACATCTCTGCCTAATCCTTCAGGAGTTACAGGCGTGATGTTATCATATGTTTTGGGAGTCATTTTGTGGGTTCCAGAAATCTATTTATAAAAATTATCATTACACAAGTATTTGAACAAAAACCCTAATGGTGGAAAGCTATTTAATTTCCGACATTCTCAACGTCGCCCAAGGGAACCTTTTGTAGCCATCGTATTACTAATACCGATATTAACGAACACAATGTCAATTCGACGTCCTGACGGCGACAGATAACCGCTCCGGGCTAAAAGGCAACTACTTAACTCGTGAAAAAATCCACATAAAAATCTCGAAGCGTTCGACGCGTCCTTTATTAAAATAACTGCAAACAAGATGGCGGCGATTTTCTTGTTTACATTTTAATGCATACTTAAAAGTGAAATATGCGGTCGTGCTGGGCTCTTAACGTTATTAATAACATCCCACTCATTGTTCTTTGAATCATGACAAGTACCTATGAATATTTTAACGTAATTTACCGCGTTAATCTGAGCTTTGGTTTATATTTAAGATTAACCGAAGTGTCTTTACACTTAACGGGCTAGCCTATGGTTCTTTTATACACTTTTAAAATAACCATAGGCAAACTCGACCCACGAGTCGAGACATAACAAAGAAAAAAACTGGCTAAGTGCGAGTCGGACTCGCACACGAAGGGTTCCGTAGCACAAGGCAAAAACGCCGAAAAAATAAAGTTTGCTGTATGGGAGCCCCCCTTAAATATTTATTATATTTTGTTTTTAGTATTTGTTGTTATAGCGGCAACAGAAATACACAATTTGTGACAATTTCAACTGTCTAGCTACAGCGGTTCTTGAGATACAGCCTGGTGACAGACAGACGGACGGACGGACGGACGGATGGACGGACGGACGGACAGACAGCGAAGTCTTAGTAATAGGGTTCCGTTTTTACCCTTTGGGTACGGAACCCTAAAAAGGAAAGAAATAATTAAAAATGCGTTTATTGGCATTACAGCAAAATAAAATACACCTTAAAACTATAAAAACAGAAAACAAAGATTATAATGCCAAAAGGACCCGATGTCCGATGACAACACAAGTTGTACCGCCTGACGCTGACTTTCAGCTGCAACCTACGAGTGCCATACGCTGGAATAACAAACACAGGGAAGTGTGTGACTGTTATAATACATTAAGAGAATTAATTAAATGTGATAATATAGAAAAGCTCATACAAAATCAAATAAAATGTTGTGGCATACATGTAACAAAAACAACAACAAATAACCATAAGAAAGTAGAAGTGAATGATAGCTGCTACAGGTACACCCTGCTTTGCCTATAGGTAGGTGCTAGAATTCAAGTCAAAATATATCGGATATAGAATAGAATAGAATAGAAATACTCTTTATTATGTACATCAAATAAATTACAGACATAAAAATAGAAACTGTACCTGTAACTGTGTTCTGTATACACAATTATTAACAAATATAATATTATCATAATTATTCATATTGTTCTTGGCTTAACCGTATGATTGAAATGTCCAGCTTATTTATAATTGCATTGATTAACTAACTAACCGTCTCATTAATTAGATCCAAGCAATTAAATTTTAGTATCAAACTAAATTTTAACATTTAATAAACGTCATTTTACAAAAAGAGAATTAATGGTACGAGTGACACAAGATAATTTTCTATTCTATTTATATTCACACCTGTTCAATAGAAAGTGCTTACTGGCTTTAAATCCGACATTAAAACTTAAGCACTTTGTGCAGTACATTAAGCCGCAGAAAACTAGAAAGTGCATGTTTTTCAACCTGTTTTTAAAATACAAGACAAATATGAAATACTTGTGATGATATCAGACGTGCGGAGTTCAATCTTTCGTGTCTTCAAATTTAATAGCGTGGTACAGACGATCAAAAATGATGTCAACAGGTCTCTGGATGGGTGACCATCTTTACATACCGAGACCTCTCCGTGCCTCAGAAAGCACGTTAAGCCGTCGGTCCCAGCTGTCATTCGTGGATCTTTGACAGTCGTTAAGGGTAGTCAGAAGCCCGTTTCTGACAACCAGCCTTACCAAGGGGTATCGTATTACCCAGTAACTGGGTTGTGGAGGTCAGATAGGCAGTCGCTCCATGTAAAATTCTGGTATTTAGCTGCATCAGGTTAGACTGGAAGCCGACCCCAACATAGTTGGGAAAAGGCTAGGCAGATGATGATGGTACAGACGATCAAACTGAAAAACTTTCTCCATGGGACCTAACCGAAAACTAACAACCATACAAAACTTCAATACCTACTCGACCCAAACGTATGGGAACAGGTGACTATTTTTTCTTAATTACAATGTCGGTCCCATGGCGAAAGTTGTTCAGTTTGCTGATCTGTACCATACCCTAAAATTTAAGCACACCTTTCTGATACACGCTGTATACAGCCGAACGATTCTGTAAAAATCTCACCGTGAAAACTTAGGTGAAGTGAGTTTGTTTTTGCTAGTAATTGACACTATTGACAGCTCACTCCACGCTCACTTCACCTAAGTTTTCACGGTGAGATTTTTACATAATAGCACCGCTGTTTCTTCAAACTGTTTTCTGTACACCCAATAAAAAAAAAACATAACATAAGGTACCTACCAAGGTACTTTTTCAATATTTGCATGTCAACATACTCGTATTTAACTGAAGTCCATGAACGTGCGTAAGACCTCCACTGTGCGCCGACTCTATACGAATAAATGAATTTAAATGGCCGTTTACCTCGTGCCTGCTGCAACGCGGTCGTGCATTAGGCACTAGCGAGAGAAAAATAAATGAAAACTATAGCAGAGCTGCCATTCCTAATCAACACTGTAGCTAGAACATTACCCAGACAATTGAGTTTCTACGGAGAGAAAACCTTTAGGGAAAAAAATACTATTCCGTTCTAATGTGCAATGTACAGTTGCAAGTATTATTTATGCAAGCAAGATGGTTTTTCCATTACTTTAGTTCATGAATTTTGATAGCATTGTTTAGCTCAAATTAATATTTGATTATTTTTGTGGTACAATAGAAATGGTTTATCCTATTTAATTTGCTTCATTTTTATAGAGAATATTGACATTTTCCTCCCCATTTTTTCTTATTACTGTATCATATTTTAAACATATTTTATGATTTATCTCAAAAAAAGTTTTATTATCTCATAAATACCTGAAAATTGTTAATATTTCTTATGAACAACTTATTCACAACCCAATAAATATATTTTAAACTACGTGGCTATTTATTCCGTTTTATATAATTCGCTAGAATTATCTAAATGGCACCTCTGAGTGATATTTATATTTTGAGCACCTGTTATTCTAGCACCTAATATTAATTTTACTGCGTGTTAAGGGCCAGCTTAGTAATTACCTAAAGGTCCTCTTTTAACAGCCCGTTTTTTATTGCCATTGTTCTCACCAAATTTTGTAAAATTAAATAGAATTGTGTACGAAAAATGTCATGTTTTTCGTACACAATTCGTCTCGTGGCCTCCGAGAAGGTGTATCTGAATCGTTCAGCTGTGTTCATGGCTATAAACTACCTTCAAGCTACTGATACATATGGTAGCTGATTACAGCCTGTATTGGATTTTAATGACCATAAGTACCATGGGCGGTTTCAATCGGATTTGATGCGTGAGTTTCAAGTAATTAAGGTTTTTCATTAGATGTGCGTAGGCTTAGTTTATAAGTAAATATTTACATAGTCTACACGTTAATTTCAAGGAGGCAATGTTTACGTAACATTTTCAGCCATTATATCGTATCAAACCTAGTTTTCTTATGTACCTAACTAAATTAGTATTTGGCCCTAATTATTTTATTCTACATTTTAGTAAAATGTTTTAAATTAAATTATTATTATATCAAACGCGAGTTCTACTTTGTTTAATCATTGTAAAAGGAACAAAATGTTAGTATTCATAGTCTACCACGGAGCTTGTACATTGTATATAAAATATTATATTAAATCTACGTAGACGGAACAAACACTTTTTCATAATTAATTAGGGTATTTAAGTAATAACTAGGTTATGTTTGAAGAATGAAAAACATTAATATTAATCTTAATAATATAATTCTTCTGTACGTATGTTTGTCACCTAACTCCTCCTAAACGGCTGGACCGATTTGGATGAAATTTTGTGTGTATATTTCAATGCGTTCCTGAATGCTTTGAAAACATAGTTGGACCCGGTAGGTGGTGCTGTTTGACAACGGTTGCCAGGTTCGCTAGTATATTATAAACCTATAAATTAATATATTCGTGTACCTTATCTGTATTGACATTTACTTCACGAACCTTTAGTTAGGTCCTAAACACATGTGACATCCACCAACCCGCACTAGGCCCGTGTGGGGCGACAACATCCTTTGTTGTAAGCAATCTTGTATAAGAGGGTAAAAAACTATCAGAAGAGATCAGAAGGCCAATTTTCTTAATTTAAAACGTTCAAAATCTAGTATAGGTCCACCAGAATCTCATGGCATAAAAAAAAAATATGATTTGAAAATGAAAAATATGAAAATCACTATTTTTTTCATGCCAAGAGATTCTGGTAGACCTACATTCAGTCTCGTTTCGACGATAAACAAATGTCAAAAACTTGTCACAAATGTAGGGAAATCAGTGGTCAGACTGTGAACGTTCTTAAAATTAAAATTACGAGAACTGCCCCTCTGGTTAATAGTGTGGTCAATTTAGGCTACGTGTACGATGAAGCTTTAGTAAACTTTATTAAAATGAAAATTAAGTTTTATGTTCATTTAATTACTAGCTTCTGCCCGCGACTTCGTCCACGTGAAATATCAACCCCCCCTGGATGGGAGGGTGAAATTTCACGCTCAAATTCGAACATTATAGATACACTAACTTCTGGGGGGAGGGTGAAATTTCACGCTCAAACTCGAACATTATGGGTACACTAGCTTCTGTCCGCGACTCCGTCTGCGTGAAATTTCACCCTTCCCCCATTCACCCTCTTCGGGGTGGAATTTTGAAAAACCCTGTCTTAGTGGACACCTACTCTTCACAAAGAACACACCCTCCAAATTTCAAGTCTCTAGGACCAGCGGTTTAGACTATGCGTTGATATATCAGTCAGTCAGGGCTTTGAATTTTTTATAAATAGAAATATAATCGTTACCCGTTTTAGATGACAGCAAAGTACTTAATTCGATCAAAAACACTAGCATGATTAATTTACTTGCCCAAAGACTTCAAAAAAGATGTTAATTTAGCAAATATGTACGGAGACGGTGTATTTCGTAGAGTTTGGCGCTTGTTTAGGGCGCCATCAATCAACGTCGTTCCACAGATAACTGAAGAAATGATCTATGCATCACTGAGACATTAGTGTACTGTGGTTCTTACGAACACTATCCCGTGTTCTTTGTTTTTTTTTTTAATACTGTGATGTGTGGTATTAGATGAATGGAAAATAAGAAATGAGTACATGAGGAAGTCTGAAAGTGGCACCGGTAACTGAAACGTTGTGTGAATATGGGCATATGATGAGCACAGCAACTCTCCTTATTAATATCTTAGTGTTACCCTGGACTAGTTTTTAACATTCAGCAAAAACTTCAAGAATATCAAGCAGAAGGTGCACACTCGCAACAGTCTTCTTTGTCGACTGGTCTCATCGATGTGTGGTCCTTCACCTGACGACGCGGACTACTGGACTGGTGCTATCTTTTTCTGCAGGAGAATTCGCGTGCACCGTGTGGAGTCGTTCTGCCCATGCAAAGCTGGTGGATACAGCTTTGAATGAAACGTGCCAGATCATCACTGGCTGCCTAAAACCTACCCCGGTAGAAATGCTGTATCCACTAGCAGGAATAGCGCCACTAGTGGTTCGCAGAGCGGTGGCAAGCTCCAGCGAAAGAGTCGAAACGGTCTCCGATACACGACACCCTTTGCACGACAACATCCTTGTACCACAAAGGCTGAAAAGCCGAAACAGTTTTTTAAAATGTGTCGTCCCACTCACTGGCGAACCATCACAAGAAAGACTGAAGCTGTGGTGAGACAGTGCTTCTTTACCCAAACCGTTCGTCCCACCCGCTGAAGACCTCCCACCTGGACATGAGATTAGACTCCGGACCCAGGTTGACCGAAGCAAGGAAAACCTGTTCAGGTGGAGATTCTAGACGACTCCGCCTTGGAGTGTAAATGTGGTGCTGTTCCACAAACGATGAGACACTTAATATCGTGTCCTGCGTGTCCTGTCAGCTGCACGTTACAGGAATTGGTGGACGCTGGTGATGGCGCCAAACAAGTAGCTGAATTGTGGGCTGATTCCATTTAGATTGCTATCGACACGCTAAGAAGAAGATGGGCAAAATGTCGTGACGAAAGTTTTGAGTATGAATGTCGATAGGTATTACAGTAGGGGAAGACCCAAGAAACAATGGATGGACTGTGTGTTTAATTTCATTGATGCGACGTTATGATCCGTGACCCCGGCAAATGAACCCTGGGTAAATTAATGTCGCCATTAAATTGGCACGCTGTATAATAAGGGATCTATATAGTGTAAGTTGAATGTACAGACACCAGCACATCAAGCTACCCGTAACTGTCAAATTTTCCCAATCAACATTGAACCTTATGTTTCAGCGAAAAGGTTGAAAATTTATTAAAGAAATTTGACAGATTGTAGTAGCTTGATGTGCTGGCGTCTGTACCAAAATTTTACTGATCAAACATTTATTCACATTCATATTCACCAAGAAGATCTCTAGCACAAAAAACTCTAATTTAATTTAGTTTTAGTTCAAAAACACAAATGTTAGTTTTTGCAAACATTTGAATTTCAAACCATTTTCGTCAGCATGAAAGCTTTCTCCAAAAAATATGGAATCACATTCCGATTATAAATCGTCAACGCTATTACGCTAACATTTATATCGACAGCCGTGTTCAAAATCAAATGCATAAAAATGAAAAACGTCCGGAACGGCAGCCGAATTAAATTTTATAAGGTGTAAAATTTTGTAACACGCTCAAATCGCCTGTGAAACGTGATGAATTTGTCCTTTACCGCTAACGAGATAACTTGCCCGATTAACTTAGTTAAAGTTCACAAAGGAAAAAGGTCCATCCCTCTGGCCCTTAGTACAACCGCACAGACTGTATTAGTTAGTCCTATTGACGGGGGATTAGCAAGATTAAATTTCAATTTCGACCGTTTGACGACATTGATAATGATTGTCCTTTGAACTTAGGTTAAACACTTGATTGAAGTTTCAAGAAGATAGATTAGATTTACTCTAGAATATTGCCTATGACAGACAAATGTTGTTTGGACCGAGATAATAAAATCACAAAATCTTCCATTGAATCGGTCCACTTACCCTAACACACATAATTAGTCTATAATGTTCCCACTGCTGGGACACAGGACTTCTCTCTGTACCTAACTACGAGTTTACAATTAACAGTCACGCCTTTAAACTTCTGCAATAACAAGAAAATAAAACGAAATATAGACATTTTATCCGCGAACCAATAAAGAAAACTTTTTAACAAAGGGCTTAATATCAAGATTGCTTGTCATCAGAAGCCAGCGCAACTTCCCGACCGCCAGTCATAGTTTTGAGGTTGTCTCCTCGATATTATTTATGAGTCTTTCATGACAAAAGTAGGCGGTCGCCAATTAGCTTTTTTCAGGTATCCGTTACATAGAGTACAAAAGGTCTTTTGTTCATCGTGGCTCTTCGCAAAAATTACGTTGAACAAAGACTCATCGATACGCCACTGTTTACCTATTTGTCTTTGCTATTGTTTGGTTCTGACATACTATTTGTATCCGGGGTTTGCGCCCAATATCGGATACTCGTTCTTTCTAATTTTTCGGATCACACCTGCGATTAGTGCTATCGGATAGATATCGGTAATAAGTTCGAAATGAGGAAAGTATTGTAAGTATTGGTTTGATTCGGCTTTGTATGGATAGAATAAATACAAGTCATAGCTATACAATCTTTTGTGGCTAAATAATAACAGCCGCACGGGTCGATTGAAGGTTAAGCTACGCTTGCCGCGGTAGGTTCGTGGATTGGTGACCATCCATTTCATATCTAGATCCGTGCCTCGCAAAGTTGTTCAAGCAGTTGCTCCCGGCTGTCATTCGTAGAACTTTGACAGTCGTTACGGGTATTCAGAAGCCCAAAAATCTAACAACCAGTGTTAACAAGGGGTATCGTGTTACCCAGTAACTGGATTGTGGAAGTCAGATAGGCAATCGCTCCATGTAAAATACTGATCAACAGCATCCGGTTAGACTGTAAGCCGACCCCAACATAGTTGGGAAAAGACTGGACAGATTGATTGAACTATACAATCCTTGAACAATTTAGGTTGCTTCCCGATGAACGTAACTCGGTGTAATTTATACCGCTTACAGTGACTCGTTACAGCGTTTCAGTAAGTACGTTGCACTCGTTTCATGTAATATTGTGGCTTGCGCTATACTCTCACACAAACTGAGTTCTCGAAAAATAAGAAAATCTAGTTTGATAGTAGAACGAAAATTCATTTAATTTTGGCTACCGTTAATTACGTTTGGTTTGTTACCTATTAATCTACCCTATTACATTTTCTCGTCTTTTTAAACAAAATTATCTACGAGAATTGCTAGTGAAATTAGATCAGTTTTAAGAACGTAATTAAACGTTCATGTCACACAAACTCATCTGCATGCGTTGCAACCGAATGGCCCAACCGAACGGGGCTCCGACGACCGATAGCCAGATAAATATTTAACTTGCCAGAACAAGTATACCTGGCCAGTGACGAACAGCGGTATACACGAGCACTTGCATAATTATTGTGGCCAGTATTTTCCTTTAGAGAGGCCTATTTTAGAAGTGAAGTACGATAAGCTAAGTAGCAACGCTTCCAACGCAATGCGGCAGCTACCTACACGATAAAGCCTAGTAGATACAAACTACGAGGCGCTTCTAGACCTTTCTTGGAGACATGCTGGTCTTACAAAGTCAACACGCAAGACTAACTACGTCACTAATTTTGTCTGTACTTGGCATACCTAAGTGTTAATTCTCTTTGGGTCATGGCGAAGAATATCCAATTATCGCTGGAGTGACTAAAGCCTGTATTATGTCTTTAAATTGTTAAGTTTTGTTTTTAGGGTTTCGTACCCAAAGTGTGCCAACGGGACCCTATTACGGAGGCTACTGTCCATCCGTCTGTCTTCCACAAGGCTGTATCTTTTAAACCGTAATAGGTAGACACTTAAAATTTTCACAAAGACTGTAGGTACAGTCAACAGCAAAAGTAGATGATCAAAATCAGAAATTCAACACTAATAAACGGAGTTCGCGTCAGAACTGTGTGGCGTCGAAGTACTACTACTTAGAATACTTACTACGTAGAATACTTTTAAATCACTTCGACGCCACACAGTTCTGACGCAAACTCCGTTCATTTGTATTGAATTTCTGACTTTGATCACCTACTTTTGCTGTTGACTGTACTACTATGACTGCTAGAACAAATAATAATAAAAATACAATTACATAATTTAAAAATGAACGAGACACCCCATACAAGAAACGAGTTTTTTTATATGTAGAGTATATTGTACCATGGTATCTACAGTAAACCTTCGTGTGCGAGTCCGACCTGAAATTGACCGGTGTTTATTAGCTAAAACTACAAACTCCAAACATTAAGTATGGGAGGTAAATACCCTTTTGACCGTACCTTGTACCGATCATTGTTTTCCATGTTTAGCGGCTAGTTTACAGACTATGAAAAACTTGTTCCATTAAGCGTAAAGTTTTGCATCTTAAGTAGATGGGAGCAACGATACGCTAAGTTTACTGGTTCAATTCATTCTACAAAAATACGTTTATGCCAGGCAAAGTTTTGCAGCTTCCACGTTATTGAAAACTGTAAATCTGACTCTTTATTGCTGTTTTGTATTGAAGAAAAACAAAAAAATTATTCAAATTCAAAAATCATTTATTTCAATCCATTTATATATAATACGCTAAGAGTTCAGGTTAAGTATTTTTATTTTCCAGCAATTTAAACTCATCACGTAACCAGAGAGCTGGCCTAGTTTTACGAAAGAATCAGCATCGCCATACAACGTGACAATCCTGCCAGCCTTTTGGGCGCGATGCGGACGAATTTTTTGATGCCCTATGATTCTTTTCCCTTTTTTGTTATATACATGCACATATTATGAATATTATTTTAACTTGTATATTATTTAAATACTTAGTATAAAATAATTATATTGTCTTATTCACGTTCATTCCTATCTGGGGATTATAGCCTGTTCCTTAAGACCTCGTGCAATCGTGAAGTAGAACCTTACTTCTTTTTTAATATCTGAAAATCCTCAGGGATAATCTGTCTCTATCAAATGCGAAGGGTTATGTCAATGTCCGGACTCCGCGATTCCCGGCGGATCGCGTATCAGTGCTACCTCTGTCACTTCTTGATGGAAACGAAGTTGTTTTCCCAACACCCTATCTTACAGTCAAGCAACGGGTTGGCAACCTTTTTTTTTTATGTTTCCGGATGGGAAATCATCAAATGACCCCTCCCGCTCTGTGTGGAGCGGAAGGGAGTATCAGACTCTTACTGACTAAAACCCACCCGTGTTCCTTCCTTAGCCCTTTATGTTCCGGGCTAGCGGTAACCCTTTCGGACAATCCCGCTGACCCGGCAGGCTTCGGCCCTAAGGCCCCTCCTCGATGCTGACATCTCTTTGAGGCGCGCGTGGAACACGTACGCGCCGTCCGGCACGGGCCTGGTCCTGATCGGACGGTGAGCTACCCGTGGCCGGGAGTCGTCACGCGGCTCCCGACCAACACCGACGCCCGGAGCGTCTCGCGCGGCGGCTGGGACGGGAGGCTCTCTCCCTGAGCCGTCCCGCCACCTCCTTCCTCCCCTTTCTTCCTTTCCTTTCCTTCCTTTCTTTTTTTTTCTTTCCTTTCTTTTCTTTTTTTTCTTTGTTTTTTTTCTTTTCTTCCTTCTTGGGTTGGCAACCTTACAAATACTTTATGCTATTTTATAATTTTCGATACCTTTCAATAAACAGCATTCAGAGTTTCTGGAAGTACGAAAGAAATCCGTTTACCATGCCAGAAAGAATTACGTAACTATAGCTTATTCAAAACCCATAAAAGCACATAAGCACACAAGCGAAAACAACTTTATAATACTTATTTAAAATTTCCAACTTCATAAAAGCGCAAATACCCATTGTAATGTAGTGTCGTTACCAGACCACGCCCGCTTTATAGCGTGTGTTTATGACCGACACTCTACGTCGCCTACACCCGCCATAACTTTGTAGTGACGTCATAAACCACTATGCATCCTCAGGAAGCCGATGTGCATGATTGTACTATTCCATAATGTCGTTTGGAAATTTATCGCGATAAAGTCTGTTATCTGAAATTGTTTATGACGTCACGGTTAGCTTGTGATTTCGTACTTCTTTCGTATTGGTATAATTTTATTTTTAATAGCGTTTATGGTCTGTTAACACTGTCTTTCAATGAAGATCTAAAGTATTAAGGTTGCAGAAAGCGATAAGGCCGCCCTTTGTGTGTTTTGTAGAGTTAAACATATATTTTTTGTTACATATTTTCTTTGTGTACAATAAAGAATAAATAAATAGCATATTATATTATATATTATATTACCAAATTATTGAGCCTCACAATATGCCACGCTATATTTTCTAGCGAATTCATAAACCACTTTTCCTCCTCATCAAAAACCAATAAGCCGTCTGAAATACCTAGTGATAAAATCACTTATCTAAAAATACTTTATGCCGCAAGTTCGCTTTCTACTACCATATTCAGTGAAGGCTTTATGTATCAGAATGATATATTATACATGAGTTGATTTTTCAGTTTCTCTTCACACTTTTAGTACACGAAAACGCTTTGGAATACTTTAGTTGGCATTGTCACAACTTGGAATAGTTTTTGGGTGTTAAAGTCTATAGGAAAATTTGGCCATTTTTGTTGGATTATAGTAGATATTTAGAATGTTTGAGTTTGTGGCAACATTACGATCTTCTTCATTATATCTGAGTATGTCTTCCTTCACACAATCCATCAGTGTACGTTATAATAAAAAAAATCAGAAAAAGGACAAGTTTTAAATTCTATTGAATATTTCTAAAAGTCAAAAATTGATTTTCGTAAATACCTACGCAGGTGTCTATCGGAAATATTCTGATGCCAGTGAGAATTATACTAAGCTGGTGGATAGAACCGAAAAAAGTACAATTTCCACATTTTACATGAAGGATACTTTTTCTCTACTTTAATACCGTACTTGACTGTTTTTTTTCTGAAATTTAATACTGTCGTATTAAAGTGCAGAAAAAGGACAGTCGAGTTCTATGGAATAATTCTAATAATAAAAATATATGTTCGTAAATAAGGAGGTATGTACCTGTAATATTTCTATGTAGAGTGGGTATTACGGTCAGTTGGTGGGTAGAACCTCAAAATAGGTTCCATTTCAAGACAATTTTATGATGTTAAAAACTTCCAATTTCCATCAAAATCGTTCAATCCAGTTTCAAAGCTTTGCAAAAATTCTTTACCAACATCTATGTAGTTTCATGAAACGTTTGTAGGCAGAACAACAAAGAGTAATTAAATTTTCCCCTACTATCCTGTGATAATGCCGCCGTTATATCCAATTTCAAAGGTAAACAAGTAAGGCGAGGGAGGAGCTGAATCAACTTCATACATATGTTCGTACATCTTCACCCCGCTGGTAATGGCAAAGGTCAAATCAACAAGAATATTAATTTAACTAAAAATAATCATCATAATATGTGTATGTATGATTTATATTTAAGATAATGTCGTATTTTGTAGCATTTGATGTATTTTTTAAGTTATGTATGTTTATGGTGTACAATATAGTGTATTTATATAAATATGTTTGTGTTTTATTTTTATTATAATATCTAAAAAATAATATTACTCCATTATTATTATTTTTAGTATCATAGGTATGCTGGGAGAGATTTCTTTAGAAATAAGCATCACCTTTGTACGTATTTTTCTTTTTGTCTGTTTATATCGTAGGTATGCTGGAAGAGATTTCTATAGAAATAACCATCACCTTTGTACGTATTTTTTCTTTTTATCTGTTTATATACACACACTTTTTGTTTGTGTACAGACGCCAGCACAAAGCTACGACAGCACTACAAAGCGAAGCTACTACAATCTGTCAAATTTCTTTAATAGATTTTCAACTTTATCACTAAATCATAGGGTTCAAAGTTGATTGGGAAAACTTGACAGTTTCGGGTAGCATGATGTGATGTCTGTACATAGGTAAATCAATATTCCACTGATAATAAAAATTTTGAGCAGGTATTTGGAAACGAATCACTTTGTTCCAAAACTGTTAGAACCCCTGGCAATGCAGTGTATTTCCAAGAACTTGCCTTTTGATGCAAAAAGCGATAGAGTAGTCTTAGTTTAATGGAAATGCTAATTAGTTTTACCCGGAACTGAAGTGTGTTTTCTACAGTCTTTAGAGAGGTTTATTAAATAGTTTTATCAACAAGCAGATGGACGCTCACTCAACTGCTTTGACTCAGAAATAAAAAGCTGCGGGGTAATTACGTAACACACTATCAGTAGCAATGGCTTTCATTTTGACAGTTCAACAACATTCATTGCGTTATTTACGTCGTTGAACAGACAAATTTTTAGAGCTTATGAAGCAACGGTTTAGCAATATCCTTCAAAATGATTCAGATTGAGATTGATAGTGTGTTACGCAATTAGGGTGTAGCGGTGCTATTTTGAAAAATCTCACCGTGAAAACTTCGGTGTGAGCGTGGAGTGAGCTGTCAATAGTGTCAATTCCTAGCAAAAACAAACTCACTTCACCTAAGTTTTCACCGTGAGATTTTTACAGAAACAACCGGCTGGTCACAAATGCGCAGGCAGAAAAAAAGTATCCTGGAAACTGTTGAATCCTTTTAGAAACCTGTTTTGGAAAACAATCCTTTTTTTTTTTTCGTAGTAGTGAAGAAGGTACCTAAACATAATTGGCGAAATGCGGGTGTTCTATACCTATAGGATTACAGGCGTAATATTCTTTATTTGCAATAAAAAAGGTTCCTTTAATAAATAACATTTGGAATGAGAAAGAAGCAATCACGAGTAAAGTCACGGCTGTCGCAGGTTGCCGCGTGTCACCGAAGCTTTGTGGGTCGACGTCGCGTCGTCGCGAGCTCTGACATCAATTTTATCACATGCGCTTGCCAACCCGATGTGCACACTGAGTCCCTGCTATTCAATTGTGGCGTGATTTATTTAATTTACTATACTGTGCACTTTACCTACTTCGTTTTGAATCAGTCTGTATTGTAAAGTTCGACGCTGTTTTTTCTTATACCTAATTAGAATTATTTATATAAACAACTAAATAAAATTTTGAAGTGTAACCTTTTATTGTAGAAAAAGAATTAGGGTTCCGCGTGAAACAATTAAAATCCATGAAATCTATTTTATTTTCCAACATGCACGCGAACAAAGTCGCAGGCACAGCTGCTAGTTTGACATAAAAAGTACACAGATACAAGGTGAAACTTAATTTAAGCGCGCAAATAACCTGGCACAGATTTACTTTGTGCCAGGTTATTTTATTATTACCAATACTAGGAAAAACCTGCGGGGCAATTGCGTTACGCATTATCAATCGGAATCGGTTTCATTTTGACAGTTCAACAACATTCATTGCGTTATTTACGTGTTGAGCAGACAAATTTTTCGAATTTATCAAGCAACGGATTAGCGGATTATGAGAGGAGGTCAAATTATTATAAGGAACATGTTATAGTTCACCTTGAACCAAATATCACAAAATGCATTTAGTCCTAAACGAATTTAAAACATCGTTCTATTTCTGTCAATCGCTTGAAAGTGACAGAGATGGAATGATGTTCTGAATACATTTAGCTTTAAATGTATTGTAACTGGGCCTTAACGAGTTGATAAAATTACGTTGCATAGGTACACTATGAGGGATTGTGCTTCACTCTAGTGTCGATGTAGAATTAGTAATATCTATCATAAACTCTTCAACCAGTTTTGTGAAGGAGGAAAAAAGTCATAAAGTTGAATAAATTGTGGAATAAGGTCAAGTCTATCTCAGATTTCCACACGTCACTGCCGACGCAGACACGTTGCGAGTACTGACATCATATTTATCATTTATGCGCTTGTCGACGCAATTTGTACACTGAGTAAAATATAAATTGAATTCTATTTATTTCTGCGTTATGCGTTGTATTAAATGAAAGTGACATGTTTACTATTATTTTCCGCCACTTTGTAGTTTTATTATCTATTATTTTCACTATTATGATACCGTCCAATGTTGTTTTCTTTTTTTTTATATATATTGACATTTTGTAAAAATACAAAACTGTTTTATAAAAATTTACCACAGCGTTATTATAAAAAAACCTCTATTATAAAAAGCTTCGTTTAGTTTAGATACAACAAACTTTATTTCTTTTACTAAGTCACCTAAAAGCCTTATCAACAACAACTTAGATATCTTAAACTCAATTTATTGATACTAATGATGTTTGAAAAGTTGGTTTCTTTAATAATATTTTTAGTAAGATTACGAGCTTTCTTTTAAGAAAGTTTGCCAAGCTTTTTATCACTCCATCGTCGTCCTGGGAATAATCCATTTAGTTTGTGCTTTGTAAATTTATACCGAAACGTCACCATAATTAACAAATTTTTCAAACTTTACCGTTTCAAAGAAAGAGTTGAGTTTTTACCGTTGGTTTTCTTTTTAATTTTACGTAAAACCTGTTTTTATTAGAGTAATAACATGAACCTAAATCGACCACATGAGTTTTATTCTATGTACGAGTAGTAATTCATAGTTAATTTACCCTCAACTTAAAATACATCTATTAAGTTAAAGCTCAAAATCAACTATCATTTCGCAGCCTCAAAGATATCTAAACTTAAAATAAACAACAGCAAACCTATTTCGAAAAATACGTTCAAACAGATACAGCTCCACATAATCGCGGTACAACTTTTACGAAGACGCTCTCGTTATGCACAATCCGTGTCAGAGAACTATGTTGCGGGACGTCCCCAGTGTGTCTCCAACTTTACGCCCTCGGCGGTTTGAGCTCGCATTACTACTGCATTTACTTAACGTCGTCCCTCAAGAGATGTCATCTGCTTCGTACGAGACCGCCATATTTTTGAGTAAATTATTTATGAGTTAGAGGAAAAAATCGTTGTCTTTGATCCCGGGACTGCAGGTTTAAGCTTCGCTTGTTTTATTTGTGTAACTTACAAAGTCTTTCAAAACAAAGGTTAGTTCTAGTTTACACGATGCTAACTTTAATTTTTCTTTTCCAGCCCTAGTTCCGAGAAAGTTATCAGAAAGTTCTTTAGTTTATTACCTGCAGGTGGAAAAATAAGTGGTTTTATCGGATTCTTGCTTGTAATTCGCTCAAAAACAGTTGCTTTCTAAGTCTTTGCAGATAGACGAGGTCACTGTGCCACAAAACTTCGTTAATGGCTTCACAAATGAACTATTTTCCAAATTAACAAAAGAGAGATTTCATATAAATTCAAACATTATGTCATATTTGAATTTATATGAAATACCTCTTTTGTTAATTTGGGTTGGAACTGGAGCAGACAATAGTTTCTCAACATTTACGGGCAACTTAATATCAAAATTTGAAACCTTTGATCTTAGAACAATAACAGCGAAGTTTGGAAGGCTTTATTCAACTTGTGACAATAAGAGATGCAAGTGTCGGGGTGCAGCCGTCTTAGCGCCGGCAAGATTAAGAGATTAGTCACAACTTGTTAGTTGCGCAAACAAACATTTATCAAACGTGCTTAAAGCTTTCAGAAAACTAAGATGAATGTATTTTTCGGACTATTTGTTCTTACTATTTGATTAATAATTTAGTTTTGCTATTTTATTCTCGTGAAATATCTAAGTACTAAATTATCATTACCACGGAGTAGCGATAGCTGGTCAATCTAATTTAAATGTAAATGTATTTTCCTCGTAGGATAATAGAATTTATACTAAGTAAATTGATAAAAGGAAAACATTTTTCAAATCAAACACAGACAAAATTCACCGAGCCATATTTTCCATTACGGAAACTTGTACTAGAAAATTTTGTGTCCAATATTGAGCAGTTTTGATTCCCACCAAGAAAACCCAATCAGCTTTTATCCGGTACAGCGATCCCTGGGACTAACGGTCGGATACCGACCGAATAGTCCTCTGTAACGTTACATAAGAAAATTCAACACACAAAAAAGCCTGTGACGTATTAAAAATACCAATATTTTGTTGCGAATTTTTGCATCCTGCAAAGGAGACGCAAGACGCAAGTCACGCCCGTTCCCTGGCATCTGTGCCACAGAGATCACGTACCCCAGACGTGAATTTTATTCCACGCATCCGATACCGTTGGAGAATTGAAAAAGGCATTTCACCGCATCCAAGTCGGTTTCTCGCATCGAATATTGCTTTAAAATTTTACCTGTCACCGTATTTTTTGCCGGAGTTTCGTGGAAATTAGAAATAGTGTGTTTGTCACGTATGAAAAAACGAATGGCTTCGGAAGCGTGCCCGGAATTCAGTTCTGTAGATTGAATAGTGAAAGTTAAGTTACCGACTAGTGAGGATGTTTGCATCTTGTGTATTGATGATGACTATGGATGCAGCAACGGCTTCTAGTCTTCTACACATAACATAACATCACGATACGTATTTCCCGAAGGGTCCGGCAGAGGTGCTACCAGACCACCTCACCACACATCACATCTACATTTCCCCATTTATGTAATAACTAGTCGCTAGTCTTCTAGTGAAACATAATTTCTAATTTAACTTAAGCAGAAGCTTGACGAAAACCATTTAGCCATAAGTAAACCCAACGAAAATTGTCTTTGACGTAAACACAAACAGTTAATATGAACTACTTATTGCCATGCACAAGTTGCAGGAGTCAATTATGGCAAAGCGGGTTGCCTAATAGTGCACACAGGAGTTAGACTAACGACTTGTGCACTGCTGCAAACTCCTAGTCATCATTTTCTATTGGCATTGCTAATCGGCAGCATGTGTTCTACTGTTTACAGTTGCTGCCTTTTGGTTTGTAAGGAAACGAGTATATTTTGTGAAAAATTGTTAAAGCTTCGAAACTGTAGAAACTATTTTTGTTTCCAGTAGCTGCCTTTTGTAAGGAAACGAGTATTTTGTGAAAAATTGTTATAGCTTCGAAACTGTAGAAACAACTTTTTTCTGAATCAGAACCAATTAAGGATGGTCGTAGATCTACTATTTCTAATTTCGATCATTAAAAATTAGAGAAAGAAAACTCTATGGTACCTACATTAAGATTCTACTTTTTAAAACCACAGATGTATATTGAAGTGGTTTCAAATTTACTACGTAACATGACACGATCTAGCCGCCCACTTGCATATTGAAATAGGAGCTAGCTGCTCCGGAGCGCCTCTCGAGCCACACCTACATAAACAAATTCAAAAGATCTGTATACATTGCTGGAAAAGAACTTCGACTTTCACAAAATGTAGGCTAAATTGAGAATATTTACATTGCTAAACCGGGAGTAATCCGCACCATACTTTAATGTGAGCAAATACAATTTTGCTAGATATGGAGTAACAACGTCACGAAATAAAAGGGTGGTAATTTTTTCATCATCATAATCAGCCTAGATAACGTTCCTACTGCTGGAACACAGGCCTCCATTCTGTGAGAGCGAATGGGCCGTAATCCACCACGCGGGCTCAGTGCGGGTTGGTAGATGTCACGTCTTCGAATTTTTTGGTTTAAAAAAATTCATCCGTCTAGCCTCTTCCCAACTATGTTGGGGTCGGCTTTCAGCTGCATACCAGCATTTTACATAGAACGACTGCCTTTTTTTTTTTTTTTTTTTTTTTTTTCGCTGAGAAATGACTTTACGCATCTCCGCTCGTCGGGGGAAGAGACGGAGTATGTGGGACTCCCTGCCAGGGTGGCAGTATACCCACTAAAACTCAGCGGTGTTCCCTCATCGCCTTGATGGGGAGGTCATGGGAATCCGGCTCAGCCTTTGCATCCACAACCCCCCCGGCGCATGCCCGCCTAGCTGGCGGGCCCCGCATGTCCCCCCGTCTGGGGGGCTACGGGAATGGCCGGGAACACCTGGCCATTCCCGTCCGGCACTGGTGGAAGCCTGTGCAATACAGGCGAGGGTGCCCCCGCACCCGTCGCCTGCTGGCTTCCACCTGGGAGGAGTCGGAGATGACTGTCATACTGACGTCTTCTTCGACCCCTCCTCCGCCTTCGGAGCGGCGCCGCGAGAGGGTCTTCCTCCCGCACGCGCTCCGCCGCCTCCTTCTGGGACATGACGTGTTCGCAGAAGGAGGCGACTGCCGCCCAGGACCCCTCATCCCCTAGCATGGCGTTGACCAAGCCGGGGAGCGAGAGGTCCGTTCCGATCGCCGCGGTGAGACTGCGGCGCGGCTCGGACCACGACGGGCACACCTCGAGAGTGTGCTGCGCCGTGTCCTCCGCCGCGCCACAGTCGTGACACGACGGCGTCTCCTCCCGCCCGATACGGTGCAGGTACGATCCGAAGCAACCGTGTCCGGACAGCACCTGCACCAGACGGAAGGAGAGGAACCCGTGCGACCGCTCGAGCCAGTCTCGCAGGACCGGCCCAATCGCGTCGAGGGTTCGGCGGCCGAAGGCTGCGGCGGCGAGGTCCCGCGTCCAGTGGACGACTATGGCGTCCTTTGCCTCCCGCCGGACGGCCTCCCGCTCTTCCGGGGCTGGGCGTTCTCCTCTCGCCCTTCGCCCCGCCGTCCATTCATATACTCTGGCGAGCACCCACGCCTCGAGTTCCCAAGGCGGGGTGCCGGCCAGAGCACATGCCGCGGAGAAGCCGACCGTGCGGTAGGCCCTCGCCGCCCGCTGGGCTATGACCCTTTGGGGGGCCCGCAATGCGGCGGCGTTCTCCCTCCTGTGGAGGGAGTCCTCCCAAATAGGGGCCCCGTAAAGGGCCATACTCCTCAAGATGCCGGCGTAGAGTTGCCGGCATCTCACGCTGGGCCCCCCCAAGTTGGGGAGCAGCCACGAGAGGGCGCCCGCAGTCTTCAGCAGGCGCGTCGATAGCCCGCTAAAATGCGGGCCGAAACGCCACCTGCTGTCGAGTACAAGGCCCAGATATTTCATCTGGGCCTTCACCTCGATTCGGACGCCCTCCACGAAGATGTGGGCGTCTGGTGGTTGGCGCTGCCGAGGCCCATGGAAGAACACGGCCTCGGTCTTGTGCAGCGCCACCGTCAATCCTAGGCGGCGGATCCTCCCTGCGACCAAGGATCCGCCCGCCGAGGCCAAGTTGGCCGCCTCCCTGAAACTCTCCCCCCGGGCAGTGAGGAGAGTGTCATCCGCGTAGCAGACGACACTCGTGCCTCTGAGGAGAGTTCCCCGCAAGAGCCAGTCGTAGCCGACGTTCCAGAGGAGAGGTCCCACGACTGACCCCTGCGGAACGCCGGCCTCGACTGCGTACCGCCGGACTTGGCCAGCCCTGTTCACGAGGACGATCGCCCGATCCTCCAGGTAGCTGGCCAGTAGACGCCGCATGTATAGAGGCACCCCGTGGAATCGGAGCGCCTCTAGGATGGTGCTGTGGGGAACAGAGTTGAAGGCGTTGGCTATGTCGAATGACACCGCCAACAATCCGTCCCCCACCTCCATCGCCTCCTTCACCTGGCCCTTAAGGCGGGCCAGCGCGTCCACTGTGGAACGCTCAGCCCGAAAACCAAACTGAGCGTCCGACAAATCCGGCCCCACATTCCGCAGGTGGCTCTTTAGGCGGGCAGCGATTATCCCCTCGAACATTTTGCCGACCTCATCGAGCAGGACGATGGGTCGGTATGCCGAGGGTGAGTCTGCAGGGCGGCCCTCCTTACGAAGAAGGCACAACTGCCCCTCCTTCCACGGCTTCGGGAACCTCCCAGACGCAAGACATGCGCTAAAGAGGTCCCGAAACCGCTCCTCCATTTGGGTGGCGGCGATTGCCACCACCCTCGCCGGGACACCGTCGGGGCCCGGAGCCGTCTTCTTGGCGCGGATGTGCACAATCGCCGCGCTGAGTTCCGACTCCGTGACAGGAGGGGCCTCCTCTTCCTCCTCAGCTGGCGGAGCCATCCCCCGCGGAGGGTCCATCACTGGTGGGGTGAAGTTGTCCCTGCACGGGAACAGGGACTGAACCACCCCATCCAGGAAAGAGGGCTCCAGGGTCTCGGCCACCGGGGGACCAAAGGGGCGCAGCTTGTTGCGCGCCACCCTGTATGGCCTCCCGTAGGGATCGTTGTCGAGACCCTCCAGCATCTCCGCTCTCGCCGAGTCCCTGGCGTCGGCGATGGCCCGCTCGAGGACCAGTTTTGCCTCTATGTACACCTCATAGAGGTGGTCCTCGTGGGCGTGGTCTCGTCGACGCCGCCGCCGGCTCCGCGCGTAGGCCCTCCTGGCCCCCACGCACGCCGCTCGAAGCCCCTCCAGCTCCACCGACCACCAGTACACCGCCCGATTGGGCAGCGGTCGGCCTGACCGAGGCATGCTAGAATTGCACACCTCGGTCAGAGACTCCCTCAGGTGTCCCGCCACGGTGTCCACGTCCAGGCCAGCGGAAGGCGGCGAAAGCCAGTCCTGGATAAACGCCGCCTCCGCCGCCGCCTCCCTGTCCAGGCGGGTGAGAGCCCACCGTGGAAACGCTGACCGCCCCGAGGGGGGCCGCGTCTCTCCGGGGCCACCAGTGGAGATGTCGAACCGCACGTAGCGGTGGTCCGACATGGTCTCCACCAGATCCACCCGCCAGTTCAGCACGCGCGCGGCCAACGCAGGGGTGGCAAAAGTGACGTCCACTATCGAGCCACCCCGCCGCCGCACACATGTCTGGACGTTCCCTCTGTTGAGGAGGGAGAGCCCAGAGAAGGCTGCCCACATCTCCACCGCCCGCCCGCGAGGGTCGGTGACTGGGTTGCCCCAGGTCACCGACTTGGCATTCAGGTCTCCCAATACGGAGACCTGACGCGGCGCCGCCCTGCCGACCACTGCGGCCAGGACTCCGAGATAGTTCTCGAAGTCCTGGAGAGGGCGGTTTGGGGAGAAATAGACGCCCACGAGGGCTACCTCTCCCCACGCGGCGGCCACGTATCCCGGTCCCCTCTCTAATAGCGAGAGGGGAGGGGAGTCTGTGGAGGACCGCGCCGCTAGTGCCACCAAGCCGTCCTCGTCACCCAGCCAACTGCCGGGGATCGAGTAGGGCTCGGCGACCACCGCTACGTTCACCGACCACTCAGCCATGGCCTGCACCAGCAGGTCCTGGGCCGCTCTGCAGTGGTTGGTGTTCGCCTGGAGGATGCGATGATTAGAAACCATTATTCTGACATCGCACCCCCCTCCTCAGTTACCGCCGCTGGAGCTGGAGTTACAGCGGCGGTGACAGGGGCGGTGGCGGCGACAGGGCGAACCTGCGCCGGCACTATGCCCTTCCTCGTGGGCGGCTGGCAACTCCTGCCCCCCATTCTGTGCCCCGCGGGGCGGCCACTGGCAGCACACGCCGGGCAGTGTGGCGTGGCGGCGCTACAAGTGGCACTCCTGTGTCCCTCCTGTCCGCACTGGAAGCAAGACTCTCCCCAGTCGGACTTGGAGGGACACGTAGATCGGGTGTGGCCCGGCGCGAAGCACTTGAAGCACCGCGCAGGCTTGTCCTCAAGCGGCCGGACCACAGCCGAGCTGAAGCCCACGAGCAGCCGTCCCTTGGTCGCTTTAAGGGCGGCCGCCGCCACGGCGACTGGGCACTCGACGCGGATGACGCCCATACCGCGGCGACCGGGCCTGATGGCTCCCCCCTTCACCGCGCTAGCGCTGCAGCCTCCCGCAGCGGCGACGGCCGCCACCACATCCTCTTTGGTGACCGAATCGTCCATATCGATCACCTCCAAGGATGCGGTCTTGACTGGTCTGGCGACCGTCGCCACATCCGCGATGACCTCTTCCAACTTTTTTGCAAAGAGGTCCGCGTTTGCACCGCGCTGCTCCCCCCCGAACTCAAAAATTCGGGCTCCGGCCTGGGTGCGGCGGCACGTAATGTTGCCGATCCCCAGCCGGGAGGGGTCCGCGTTAGCACGAGCCCGTCTTAGGACGGACTCGTACGTTTCGCCCCGCTCCGCGGCCTCCGGGGTGATGGTCACCACTACCGCCGCAGTTTTGGGAGGAACCAACTTCCTCCCTCCCGCCGGAGCCTTCTGGGCTGCCGAAGCAGTCGCAGCGGGCTTGGGCTTTTTGGCCTTTCTCCCCCTGCCCACCTCCGTCCACGCCTGGTTGGACGGCGTGGTAGAGGGAAGCATGGCGTCCTCCCGCTGCGTGTTCTGGGGGGCTGCCGGATTGGCAGACGCTCCCTCCGCGCTTGTGGTGGGGGTTTGAGGGGCCACAGTGCTCCTCTTGCCCTTCCCTTTGCCCTTGGAGGGCTTCGAGGCCTGGGTCTGCGCACCCGATCGCAGGTCTCCCGCAGGCTGCGCAGGCACAGGCACCGGCTCCGTCGGTGGCGGACTCTTATCCGCCGCTAACGGCGGGCGGAGCCGCTTTTCCGGCAAGAGCCGGTCCTCAATGCCCGCGAAGCAGCCCCTGATGAAGGCCCTCTCCTCCATGACAACCCCGCGGATTATTTCCACGAGGCTGCCAGGGGAGGAGGAGCCTCCGTCTGCCAGATCAGGGGCAGGGGCAGGCGCAGGTTGGGCGTGCCGGGCCGTGGCCTCAGCCAGCTTCTGGTGCAGCTGGCTGACCTCCAGCTGCAGGCGATCCACCTTCGCCTGCAGCTGCCGCGTCTCGTCCGTGGCTGTGCGCTGCATCAGCTCCAGGACAATGCCGTGCATGCTCACAGCCCGGCATTTGAGGGCCTTCTGGAAGGTCCCCTTCAAGTTCGAGGACTTGGAGGCGACCTCCAGTACCTCCTCCTTGTCCTGGAGCGCCATGCGCTCCAGCTCCGCCAGGGAGTGGTCGGCGTACAGCACTGTAGACGTGCCATAGCCAGCCCTCGACCTGGCGGCCCGCGCCTGCCGCTCCCTGGCAGCGACCTTCTCCTCCAGGTCCTGCTGGAGCTGCTCCCTCCTTGCCAAGCCTAACTGACGCTCAGCGTCCACCAGGCCCACATCGTGGGTGGGAGTCGAAGCAGGACTCGAAGCCTTT
The DNA here is from genome assembly GCA_948474745.1 of Oligia latruncula. Taxonomy (NCBI): domain Eukaryota; kingdom Metazoa; phylum Arthropoda; class Insecta; order Lepidoptera; family Noctuidae; genus Oligia; species Oligia latruncula. The sequence goes on from OX419699.1 coordinate 10,109,584, forward strand.
TTTGACTTCGCCTTCCTCCCCGACTTGCCCACCGACTCCGAGGAGCCCCCGGACTCGAGCCTCAGGTAGGCCCGCTTCCGCTGGAGGCGGTCGTTTTCGGCCGCCGACGTGTCCATGACGGACTCGTCGGAGTCCGAAAACTCCGCCCGCAGGCTGGATAAGCTGGCCGCAGATGGTGCGCGGTCAGCTTCGGCGTGGCCCTTAGAGGGGCCGGTGGATTGGCCCTGGTAAGGGCCACTGCGTTGGCCCTGAGAAGGGCCGTTTGGATCGTCCTGGGAGGGACTTTCAGATAAAAACCGCCCGGAGGCGTCTCGCCTTAGTTTCTTCGGCATACTTGCAGTCGTCCGCCTTTTGTCTGCAAGTCACAGCACACTTTTGCCACCGGTCTGCCACTCCGTTACGGTGGTCAGACACGGCGTTGCCCGGGGATCACGACGAGGACGTAAGTGCTGTGCATACTTTAATGTGAGCAAATACAATTTTGCTAGATATGGAGTAACAACGTCACGAAATAAAAGGGTGGTAATTTTTTCATCATCATAATCAGCCTAGATAACGTTCCTACTGCTGGAACACAGGCCTCCATTCTGTGAGAGCGAATGGGCCGTAATCCACCACGCGGGCTCAGTGCGGGTTGGTAGATGTCACGTCTTCGAATTTTTTGGTTTAAAAAAATTCATCCGTCTAGCCTCTTCCCAACTATGTTGGGGTCGGCTTTCAGCTGCATACCAGCATTTTACATAGAACGACTGCCTGTCTGACCTCCACAACCCAGTTACTGATACCCCTTGAGCGGTAAGACTGGTTGTCAGACTTTTAGGCTTCTGACTGCCCGTAACGACTGTCAAAGATCAACTAGTTGATTGTTGTTGTTGGTGTAGTTGATTGTTAAGTTAGCCAACTTAACATTTATATGAGAAAAAAGAAGAGAATAATATGGTGAAATTAGCCTGACCTACACCAATGTGAATTCATCCTAACCAATCGAACTGTAGACCGTTTTCAGCTGCAAAACTTACAATTGCTCTTCTTCGGAAGAGTGTCGTAAATAATAAATAGTTTACAATAGCTTACTCTCTTCCGACGATTGTATATTTTGAACATTTTGAAAAGGTTGTCAGTTCCATATTGTATAAGTTTTTTATTGCAATACGGGAAGTATTGAAGCTATCTTTCCGTGAATATTTTAAAACTTTGTTCTTGAATACAATAAGCGTGAAGGTTTTTAACTTTTTTAGCACGTAAAATGATTTGGTTCGTACTTTCCTACATAAATTGTTGCATTGTTGTTGTTGCATTGTTGTTGTTGTTACCTCATCATCCACCTAACCTTTTCCCAACTATGCGAGTTGAGAGAGAGGGAGAGAGAGAGATGTTGAGTTTCTTGAATATTTCTTCATTCAGTACAGCAATTACTCATTTTAATATAATATTTTAACAGTTGTCGTAGAGGGGCTTGTGGCTTAGGAGGAGCTTGTGGCTAAGTAATAACAGCCGCACGGGTCGATCAATCAGGTTAAGCTACGCTTGCCGCGGTTGGTCCGTGGATGAAACGAAATTTAAATCTTGTATAAAACGCACACTATGCAGCCAGGCATATTATAAATTGGGGGACTATATCGCCGATGAAAGTGCTTGGCTAAACGCTGGTCCTGCTCCATAAGGACGCACAAATAATTTGATTAGCATTGGAAAATACTGTTGAAGCTGCTGAAGATTTTAAAATACACTTTTTGCATTATATAAATTCAATCTCCTAGTATTGTATAATTGCACAGCACATGTGTGAGTACTATGTACATACTATAAAGCTTCCATTTACTGGGTACGCCTTTCATTGACTTGAATGTGCCCTGGCGGCTGAGAGTATGTCATGCTCACTCAAATGTCTCGCTGATGGTGGCGCGTGTGTTGGATCATTTAGCTCCCTATAAAATGGTTGAGCTGAATGGTGCTAATACATGCGTCATGTTCGTGAACGGGCGCCGTCAGTAGGGACTGGTCATCTCTTTGCTGCCATGGCTTATTTTAATTTAATTTAATATTTGAATTGTTTTTTTCATTACGGACGCTTTTAACGTTCTGCATCGTTCTCACATGCATAATTTTTAACATGAATGATGTAAACAAGACTTTGTAACCATATTATTTTGATTTAAAAGAGTGTCCATGGAGTTTCTTGTCCGTTCTTCTCCATAGGTACCTACGCTTTGGAATGGGCAACTAGCTTCACCTTTCTGACTGACCGACCCCTTGACAATTCAAAAGTGCCTGTAATTGGTTTAATTGAAATATATGCTTTGAGTTTGAGTTTGAGTTTGAGTTTGATGGGTGACCATCTTCACATACCAAGAACCCCCCATGCCTCGGAAAGTACGTAAAACCGTTGGTCCCGGCTGTCATTTGTGGGTCTTTGACGTCAGAAGCTCGAAAGTCCGATAACCAGTCTTACCAAGAGATATAGACTATAGTATTACCCAGTAACTGGGTTGTGGAGGTAAGATAGGCAGTCGCTCCATGTAAAATACTGGTATTCAGCTGTATCCGGTTATACTAGAAGTAGACCCCAACATAGTTGGGAAAAGACTAGGGAGCTCTTGTTAAAAGGTTCACGAAATTTATATTTGTCTTCCTTAAAATTCTCATCAAATCTTACCAATCAAGATGGCATTAAGAAGTCATTTCAGAGGTCTTAAATAGGACTAAATTAAAGAATAAGGACAAAGCGTCTCCTCGTCCCATTCTATCGTTGTTACCACGTCGACAAAACAATATCGTAAAATCGGAATGGGATTGAATACAAAGGTGGGGCCAACATACACATCTACCTACACTGACTTTACAATTACGACAAACGTATATCTGCAAACTCGTAAGGCAGAGAACCGAATTACAATTCCGTATTTGGTTGAGACCGGCTTCCCAAAGAAATTGAAAATTTTCTATTAAGGGAAATCAACAAAGCTTTACAAACGAAGTCAATGAAAAAAGTCAAAGCGAAAGAAGAACGAACCTACTTCAGCCGAGCGTTGGCAAGTAGCGAAGCAATTATTGGAAAACTAACTGATATAATTAATTGAACCATTTGAACGCTTTCTGATCGAACGGTTAGTATGTTTGATCGATTTTTCATTTAGCTTTGTTCTAATAATTAAATTGCAATTAAACTAGGTACATTTGTATTATTAGGTATTACCGTGAAATTATTTCAACAACCTCACTTCAACTAACTTCGCTGTTTGTGTATGTGAGTTTAAATGTTTGTAAATGCACCCACAATACAGGAGAAATTCCTAGTGTGGGGCAACGTTTTATAAAAAAAAAAAAAAAAGAAAGAACTAAGATTCCTTTGTAATCGAATTCCATAATGCAATACAGGTCTGTCCACCGCCAGAAAATAGAGGCCAGAAGTCTGAAGAGGCCAGAAGAAAACTATGCGGCCTAAAAAAAACATTCAAACATTTTTTCTTTTTTTTCAGGCCGCATAAAACCAACAAATGCAAACTACGCTCCTTCATAAGATACCCCACATGCCCCAGTAGCCGCACTTCGAATTTTTCCGACCCCGTTTCAGTCCCTGTTGCAAAAAATATACATATATTTTTATTTGTTTCTTATTTGAAAAATAGTTGGGCAAACATCATCTCAAACTATTCCAAATTTCAAGTTGATAGCATTAGTAGTTCTTGAGATATCTAGCTGTGACAGACAGACAGACAAACTTAGTCTCACCATAAGGCTTCCGTTTTTACCATTTTGGTACGGAACCCTAAAAATGTATTCGAGCATGTTACAGAACATTTTTATATTACGTGGGAGAGTGCGAAACTGGCACGCAGGGAGCTCGGAAGTAGCGCGCACTAAATTAAAAGCACAAGCGGCGAAATTAAAATCTGCGGTTACATTCACGAGAGGTTCCGACGCTAATAAACTTATGTGAATAAGCTTTACAACGGGAAATAAGTATTTCCCTTACAAAAACGTGGCAAACGAATAAAACGTAGGAACGTTCTCCGAACAAATGCTTTCGTGTGTAAAGGAAATTTTTTATTTAGTTTAATATGACAGAACAAAATGGAATAACAAGAAATCTTGTTTGAGCCACATTTTAATAATTTTATGTAGCTATTTAAATTACAAGTAGGAACGGAAAACCTGGTTCCATTCCCAGAATGTTTCGCTGTGTATTTGAACTGAAAAATACTTTTAGTTTGGAAGCACTACTTAATGAAACTTATAGTTGTGTTATTTTAACTAATATACACTAGAGAGTTCACTTTTGGAGGTTCATCTGATATACAAACTACGTTATTAAAACAGCAAGTAAATAAGTATAGAATCTCTTTTGCGTTTTTCGGTAAGTTAATTACAGTGAACTAATTAGTAAATTAATTAGGTACCTATACGGATTCGTATTTTTTTTTGTCACTGGGGTTTCACTCGTAAAAAACTAAATAAATAAATTGTGAGATTTTTAATTAAGTAGAAGGCTGCTACACTATTCTAGACAGACATTTCTGAATATGAAAGAGAATTAATACTTTTTAATGCACTTTTAACCGCCTTCAAGAAAGGAATAGGTTCTATGTTCATCTGTATGTAGGTATATTTGTCGATTTCTCCGTGATTACTGGGCCGATTTGCGTGATTCTTTTTTCATTTGATAGAGGAAGCTCACACGGTGGTCCCATATTTATGTTATTAATTTTGCTTTTGGTAGAGCTTTAATAACACGTAATTACGTCCACTTTGTGCATGTTGATGATGTTATAAAACTTCCCGTCAAAGTTGTTTAGGTACGTACCAAGCAGTGGTATAGTTACTTATTTGTGTGGGGTAGGTACCAAAACTAAACTTTTATTTTAATTTTTTATTATTACCTCCTTAGTGATTGTATGTCTACCAAATGGTTATATAGTAGCAATATTTCAATCGTTAAAGCTATTCCATTGTATACTGTTTACAACTTGGAGCGCTACCAAGGCATCCACCGTATGTCTGGATAAAGTTTTAGTCAACTCGTAAAACAACGTAAAAATATAGGTACCTACACATATTGTGGTTTTGTAACCCAGTTCTCGTTTTTTTAGTTTAGGTTTTAATGATTTAGTGTAATCGTTGAAGTTGATTTTAGATTTTGTTATAAAGGAACGTACAGTAGACCGCACTTCGATGCCTAGCACAGTAAGGAGTACCAATAGAATGCGAGACCAGCTTATACTGGTTATGTTACAACTGACGTGCAGCCTACCTAACCCCCTTACTAATAAACGTATTATATCAGATGAATAGTTACACACTGCACCGATTTCTCTCTTTCAGTTGTCAGTAATTTGACTTATTATGAAGAAGACAAAGCGCTGTGTAACTACACAGACGCTATACAACGTTTATTAGTAAGGGGGTTACTGTACCGATACGTATTGCGTTATTTTATACAATACCATACGATGCCTGCTTTCTTTCGAGTAGAATGTACGAGTAGGTACCTACCTACTTATTAATATTTTGTTTATTTTATTTCTATATTTTTTTTTCAATTTCCCTAGCCTTTTAATAATAATAATAATCATTTTAATACCAGGCAGCTAAGGCCCATAGATAAAATACACAAAATAATCTTATACAATAATAAACTCGGCGTCGTGTTTCGCTGTGTGGTGTTTTTTGCCAACTATGTTGGAGTCGGCTTCCAGTCTACCTGTAAGCAGCTGGATACCAGTATTTTACATGGAGCGACTGCCTATCTGACCTCCATAACCCAGTATACTGGGTAACACGATACGCCTTAGCAAGACTGGTTTTCAGACTTTCGGGCTTCTGACCACCCGTAACGACTGTCAAAGATATACAAATGACAGCCGGGACCGTGCTTTCTGGGGCGCGGAAGGGTCTCTGTATGTTATGGATAGTCACCCATCCATGGTCCAACCTCGGCAAGCGTTGCTCAACTTTAAAGATCGACCCGTGCGACTGTTATTATTTGTCGACGAGCTCCTCCTTTGTTTAAATAAAAGTAATTTGTGAGCCTTCATATTTGAAAAACCATCACAATAGTCCTCACTTTAAGGAAAACCATGAAACAGTTTTACGTTTTTATTACACAACTTATTCGCAAAAAAACAGTGAATTTCATGTTTCTTTTTTTTACGTCACTACTGTTACATTGTATAAAGTTGAGTTACTCGCATATGCGAACAGTGGCTCTGTTTCATATCTAGGGCACCCAACTTTTAAACTGTGATCTGTTCCAAAACTATCTGATGAAAATATAAACAAATTAATCAGAAAACGTACCTGTGGATGCCAATTTATAGTGCTACTTATGAATTGAATGCTTTGATTTGATCATTTCATCACTAATAACGCGAAATTTTAAATCACCTTACAGATGTTTTTTTCGTTTAATAATTGAGGTTTATTTTATAACCTCAAGTTTTGTCGAAGTTTTTGTTTTACTGGCCTTCGCTATCCCACTCCTGGACAAAGGTTCCCTCCACTCCTTCCATCTTTTCCGAGCCCGTGCGTCCTCCTTCTAGTTTTGACAGAACCTATCCAGCTCGTCCTACCATCTCCTACGTGGTCTACCGCGGCTCTGCCTGTGTTTTAGGACACCAGTTCTATGCTATTTGGACCCACAGTTTGTCTATTTATGCGGCAGACACCCTGTCCAGTCGCATTTAAGTTAGGCAACCTTTTAAACCACATCAGCTATCTTTGTTTTGGAGCGTAGTATTGTGTTTCAAACACGATAAGTTAATTTAATATTATTCAATCAATAATTATTGGAAAAAGTGTTGAGATGTAAAGTTGAAATCTTCTAAATACGGATGACTGAATTACTTGTTCACTTTAGTTAGTGATTGCGTACGAATTTAACTTCAACAGGATTTGTTTACACTTTATTTTAGAACAGACTATAAGTAAACTTTGTTCCAGGTCCCAGAAAATGTTACAGTAACGTCATAATTTATACAACATGGATCTAAAAGTGCCATAAACTAAAAATAGCTCTCCTTAACTGCGCTAGCTTCCGAGCGATTTAGTATGCATTTAACGCATAGATGCACCCTTTGTACTTCAATACGCCTACATACATGAAAGTGCTTTATCCCGTTCGTTATTCTTTGGAACGAAGTTATCTACAGAAATATCCTTTGGTGACGTTTCGCCTTTGCTCATTTTACATCTTAGCTGTAAAAATCTGTTTGTTTTTACTTTAGTGTGTAAAAAAAAACGCTACAAACACTCACACTCACACTCACTTCACTCACTCACTTCACTGTTTTCTTTTTTTTCAGTATTTTCTTTTTCGTTCTCTATAATAATAACTTGGATCTGTAAAAACGAATATTAAAATTTAAAAATTAACGAATTACATTGCTATTTTGTTACAAAGAACACTCTAGTTCCTAAGTGACTTCCTAGTATATTTAAAATATTAATAATAAGCAAAAGGGACTGATCAAAAATCTAAATCAATTTGTATACAGAACTGACAAAATCTATCTAATCATTTGTGGTCAGCCCTAACAAATTACTAGCAGCGACTCGCGGTTTCACCCGCGTAAGTTTCGATCCCGTGGGAATATCAGGATAAAAAGTATCCTATGTGTTAATCCAGGAAATGCTCTATCTCTGTGCCAATTTTCATCCAAATCTGTACAATGGTTTACGCGTGATGACGCGTAACAAACATCCAAACATCTTCACAAACTTTCACATTTACAATATTAGTAGGTTTATAACTGTATGATATTTAACCAATTATTATTATCGAAATAAACTCTACATTCTTAGAAAAACTAATAATTTTAGTCCAGCAGGTTTTAATGTATTGTTAATTCCTCTGTAAACTTGATTAATTAAACTCAGGTAACGGCGAATGCATTTGCGAATTAAGTGCTACCGTAAACTGGTTTACTACATGTGCGAAAGTACAGTTGCCTACAAAACGAGGATAATAAATAATAAATAAATGTATAGAACAAGTTTTACTACAGAAGAATAGAATAGGTAATGAAAGCAGAATTGTGTCGGGGATCTAGTTTGGTGTGTTCTTTACCTATCCAGGTAAAGTCAAAGTCAAATCATTTATTTCAAATAGGCACATTGAAGGCACTTTTGAACGTCAAAAAAAAAAACTAAATAGAAATGATTCTAGTCGCCCATTCCAAAAGGTAGTTTTCGTATGGAGTTTTCGTATGGTAAAAAAGTTTTGTCTAAAGGTAAAACGAATTTGAGTATTGATTGAGTAATAAAGGGATTGACAATTTCTAAAGTGTTTTTTTTACCCCTCGTCTGTTAGACTGTCACTAATGACTTAATTGTCATTAGTGACAGTTGAACTCATACCTACCCGGTATACCGCTACCCGATGCACAGATGGCCAGAACAATAAGTAAATCAAAATGACTGATTACGAAAACTTCCTGATTATATAATTATGTTTCTCTATAGGCGACTCGCACAATATAATAATTTTTAATATTATTTAAAAGTGGTGATTCGCACTTTTCGGGCGAATAAATTCGTGCGAATTGACTAATAAGCCGATTATAACTTTTTTTTTGTCGGGGGAAACCTCCAAAAGGCAGGAGAGGAGGTCGGGGAGTGTGGGATTTTTACCTCACTAAAACCACCCCGGGGATCACCATCAGTACATAGGGGTGGTCCCGGTTCCTCTTAAAAGACCAATTCCGGAACCCCCGATTATACGAGTACCTACTATCAATGTGGTTTTACAAAACTGGTAATTATTACCGGTTATATACCTGTTTGCTCAGTTAAATGGATTAGCTTTAATATTGCTTTAAGTTATGTAGATATTCTGAAATCGTCAATTTACTGGACTACTAAGATTTTTCTTTAAATTGACCAGATTTCCAGCTGCAATCGAAAGAACATTCCAACGTAATCGACTGCATTAACTTGAAGTCGTTTTCAGTTTCAACAAGCACTATTTTCCCAGCAAAATATTGAACGGTTACCAATTCCCGTGACGCATAAATCCGGCGTCGCCTTCAACATTGTGGGAGCACCTTCAACAACACTCGCTTATCGACTGCCTTAAATCTCTCTCGGTGAGTTGAGCACTCCACAATTTATTGTTCTCATTGGTTTGCGAAGCGGCCACACCGCGGAAACCAGTCTACACGCGTGAAATCGTCCCTCCACACGAGAATTGGGAACTAATACTTTTTTATTTTTCTACAAAGAAAACACACCTGTTTTTTCGTCTCCCCACTTTGCGGAGGAAGGAAGGATTTCGGTATTTCCTGCGCTTTTTATTTTTCCCTTTATACGGATAGGCGCTATTTTGCTTCGGCGGAACCCGCATGGGATTTGGATTCGACTTTCCTTTTTGGTCGGTCGGTTAGAGTGTACCTATGTTTGTCGATGTTTTACATCTAACTAAACGGAGATCTATGCATTGTTACTATTTATCTATCCAAGCGTCAGCTGTTCCACAATAAAACTTCAAAAATAAATGTTCTAGAACAAATTACGTATAATTCACAAAATAATTAAACCGCGGTTCAAATTCATTTTATTCTTTAACATATTTTCAGTTGGTACTTATTAAATTATTTGTAAAAAGATAGGCAGCTTTGAATAAACATAACGTTTTTATTAAATTAAGGAAAGTCTTACGAAACACGAAACGAAGGTAAATATTTTGAAGGTAAATAATCTGCTGAGCAAAAAATCTGTCATTCTTTCTTTTATAAATATTTTGTTTACCTGCCATTAATTTTATGATAAGACATAAGGGAGAAGCGCCAATACTTTGTTAAAAAAGTAAATAATAAATTCCGGCATCAATTGATTTATTCTGAAGTCAGCACTTATTAATATAGTTTTTAATGACCGCCAACGTAGCCCACGAAATTAGAATTTTCTTACGTTTTTTGCAATTTGCATGTCAGTGCCAGGTTGTATGTTGAACAAAATTATTGAATGAATGATTCGCGACCGTAACAAGTATGTATTTACAGAATTATAATCATTAAAATCATCAATATAACCCTCTAAGTTCATATAATCCTATTGAATGACTATTTCATGGAATATCAATCAATTTAATGATTATAATTCTTTAAAGTCATAATTTAACGGTCGCGAATCATAATTTTAATCAACATAAGTACCTACAACCTGACCTGCGAATTGAAAAAATACAAATTTAAATAATAATATGTAAATATTTTATACGAAATTTAAATCTCGCGGGCTATATTAGCGCATCACCCGATGCGCTAATGCAACACTTGGCTAGACTGGAAAATGATTAAATAAAGCACTCAAAATGCTTTTCCATTGGTAAACTATTATATACATAGTTATTTTTTTTAAATCGGCATGACAACTTCTGACATTAAGGGGCTTACAGGACCTAAACACAAAAAACGCAAGTTTTAGAACCAATAAAAGTACCTATATGATCGACTACAGTAAACAAAATCAAATATATATATTTTATTCTTCATGATAGATGTTAGGTAGTGTGTTGAAAACATAATACGACTAATTTGATACGATAGAAAAAAATTATGAAGATACCTCTAAAAACTTTCTTTTTACAATAAAAACCATATTAATATGTTACATACAATCATTCTGATGATTTTTTGTCAGATTATTCTACAAGCAACATACCAAAATACCAGTGTTTTAATTGTTTAGTCCAAACAATAGATTTTTTGTATTATAAAATTGCTGCATATTTTGCAATAAATTAACAGCGTTGTGTCATCGCACTTCTCTTTCTTTTCTATGCAGTCCGACAGTGACCGCGCTTTAGGTCATGTAAGCCCCTTGAAATCAAAAAGCGATCATTGTTTAACCGATCAAGCCCCGCGCGTAACCCTATGTAGTACGATACAATAGAAAATCAATTGTCTCATTTGCGGGGATCAAGAGATTAAGATTGCCACATTACTGACGCTTACCACTCTTACAGCCGGCACGGTTTTGACGTAGTGTACATGTGCAAACTTACTCCAAGTTGGCACATGTACACTTGGAGCAACAAAAAATAGTCACTTTTATTGCTTGTCATTATTCTATGGGTATTGACATAAGTAATTTATTTTTAAACATTTTAAAATGTTCTGTTTAGAAGAAAGTTAAAGAAAGGAAAAACGCATCTAACGACTCTTGCCAAGTAACGTGCCGCCTACTGTACCAGGCATGCATAAATTCATAAGATTCACTATTATCTCAAATAGTAAATCTACAATCTCCACATGCAGTTAAGCTTATTCCTCCGAAGTCACGCCGCAACGCTCATCTATTCGCCATCCGCATAACCGATACTGAATATTTTCATATAAACTAGTACTTCGGCGTCGAGGTGTAGAATATTTGCCGTAAAACTTGGTCAATAACGTCCATGTTTGCCACAATGCAAAGTCCAGCGAGAAGCAAACGAAGTGTTTCGAATACTTAGATGAAGTCACCGTAAGTAGGTTCTTACCTTGGATCATGGAAATATATTAGAAGTGTAGATTTTTCAGTGGAATTAATATTCGAGTATCGATCTAAGTATCAATACTACTACTACACACACAGCGTCAAGATAACACCCAAAAAATAGTCCATTTGAAAACTGAGTGTAGGTACTTTTTTTTTTTTTCATTAAAATAATCTTCAATACTAATTGATATATTTATGATCTTTACTGTGTGATTCAATCAACTCAGCCTATCCAGTCCACTGCTGGATATGGGCCTTTCCACAACATCTCTGCCCTCCGCCTTCCGTACCAAGTCTGTACCAGTAATTTTCATATGTTCGTCGGTCCATCTAGAGCGCCCGTCAGTGTCCCACACTACGCTTGCCGATACGCGGGGATGTAAAATTACCTGCCTGTAAAGTAACTGTGTGTAGGTAAAAGTAGCAACATTAAAAAAAAAACTTGATAATTACATGTCCCTCTTTTTTCTCTGATCTTTGGTTCCCACCTCTGAGAACCTTGCTACCTTTGATTCCTAAGAGATGGCAAAGACACTTGCTTTTTGCCTTGCGGTGTACTTTGCTCGAGCACTAGCTACTTCACAAGCTTTGCACTCAAGGACTTTAGAAAAGCATTCTGTCGCTATTACAGACGGTAGTATATTTTGCTGCATTTTCTTCAAAACGTTTACTTTTAATTAATAGAGTTAAAGAGAAATAAATAAACTGACCGTTTTTTTAAATAATAGTGCAATGCACTATTATTTTAGGGGACAATTTTTTATGATTTGTTTTGAATTGAATTGTTCTTACTGTCATTTGTCAGGAATTTCCGATTGCGAAAACTAAATTTGACGAGTATTTACTACAATTATTTATTGAGTGTGTAGAATCATTCGACCATGACCAGAATCATTCAATCATTAGACCATGAAACCATACTTTTTGCAGACGACAGCACTGTTTTATTCACAAATAACAATTCCAATAATCTAGAAAACGACATTAATCAATCTTTGACTTCTATAATGAATTGGATGAATAAAAATAATCTTAGGTTAAATGTTGATAAGACAACAGTTATGAATTTCCGAATAAGAACCAGCCGTATCCCCCCTTTAAATATTAGATATGTACAGAATAACATAGCAGAAACCGAAGTGACAAAGTTTTTAGGATTAAATATTGATAATACAATTAATTGGAAAATACATATTGATAAATTATGCAAAAAACTAAGCCAATACTCATATGCGCTCTACAGATTAAGAAAGGTGGTCAACAGGGCAGTGTTATTAACAGCGTATCATGGTTATGTAAGTTCCACTCTCAGATATGGCTTAATATTTTGGGGGAACAGCGTAGACAAGGAAAGAGCATTCAAGGCTCAAAAGCGTTGTATCAGGTCTATGTTTAATCTGCATCAGACCGATTCTTGTCAGCCATTTTTCACAAACCTTAAAATACTGCCATTACCATGTTTGTACATATTCGAATGCGCGGTATTTGTAAAGAGCAATATTCACTTATTTGAATACCGTAGCCGAATACGCCATCGGGATAAATTGTGCACAATCACGAGCAAGACACGTTTTCTGCAGCAAAGTGTATTGTGGGTTGCTCCAACAATATTTAACAAAATTCCAAAACATATTAGAATCATCTCGGAAATTAAACTATTTAAAAAGAAACTTCATGACCTGTTAGTCGATAAATGCTATTACAGTTTAAAAGACTTTATGTCAGACAAATCCCTTTAAATTATATTTTGACCAAGACCATGGTGCAGTCAGTGCTGCATAATATTAATTTTAAGATCTTTAACTGACCTATATTTCGTGTTTATTTTTGTGTTGTAATATTGACTAGTTAATTTAATTTTTCCTTAAATTGTAATAGTAATGTTATTTTTTTTTTCTTTGTTAATTTATTAAAATAGTAATGTTAATTTCGTAGATAATAATTATGACACAATGTTATTAATTTGTATTGTATGCCCAAAAGGCGGGACATAGCTGATCAACATCACTGTAATTCTTAACACCTGTATCTATTTCTATACCTATGATCCACAATAAACATGATTGATTGAATCCTCTGAAATCATAAGAAAGAAAAGAAAGAAAGAAAAATATTTTATTTGGGACAATATTTGAAAAAAAAACCGCAACGCTAGTATTCTGATCGGGCCTGGGCCCGCTGTGATGCCCGAATACAAAAAAAAAAAAATACAAAAGTAATAAAAAATCGTATTTCTTCCGATAACAATTTAACAATAAATGATAATAATTCAGGGATGCCCAATTATTATGAGAACCATCCTCTTAATAATTGGGTATCCTTGAATTTTCATCTTGAGTACCTAAGCCAGATACAGTAAAATGTAAGTTAATTTCATGTTGCAGAAGAAACTAATTATAATGTAGAACCTGCACTCCGCATTTTGATGTAAGTGCTGAACATGACAACACACCTGTCGTTGTTACAAAAAATAAACATTTCCTTTCAAAGACCAGAAAGCTTCGTTTCTTTGTAAAAAACGACATCTCTACAAACAAATTTACGATGGCTTAACCATTGGTTCCGTAGTTACTCGTACTTGTTTTGACTACTAGGTGTAGAGCAAAAAGGTTGACTAGCCCAACGATTTAAGAAAGCGTCGTGGATGTATTACTGCTTAAAAGTACAACTTTTAAGCAGTAATACATCCACGACGCTTTAACCATGACATGTAAATCAATTAGGAGATAAATACATGGTGCTCGCGATAAAAAAAATTGTAATAATCACACTAATTATACGAAGGCGAAAGTGTCTGAGTGTGTGTTTATATGTTTGTTACTTCTTAACGCTCAAACGGCTGTACCAATTTTGATAAAATTAGGTAGCTGATATTCCCACGGGATCGACATTTACGCGGGTGAAGCCACGGGGCACAGCTAGTATTTAAATAACCATACAAAAACAATACACACGAACATAAACACAATACAACACATAGGTAACATAATACATTTAAATTCTAAAACTTTTCATCTAAACGCAATCTAGAATTTTCAATTCCACTCAAGTTGCTAAAAAATAGCGCCTTTCATAAATTCACTGCGACACAAAGATTGACACTCCGAAAAAAATTAAATTAACTTCTGACTCGTGTAAAAAGAGTTCTTTTCTGAATATAATAATTTATGAAAAGGATGAGATTATTAACCTGAAATGTTAATATTACAGCGGTTTTATAATAGGTATGCTAATAAAATTGAACCCAGATTTTTCTGCTCTTCGCTTAATCACTCCCTAGGGCAAATTGGTAGACCTTTTGTGGCACCTACTATAGCTACCACATTTGTCCATAACTAACCAATAGTTAGAACAAATGTTTCGTGAGAACGCAGGGATGCCTAAAATAGTAATCTAACATTCGAGCCATTTAACTAAAGGTCCATTTGTCTTAAATACATATAGGTTTCTAGGCCAAAATGTACACAACAGCGAGGTGAAAATCGAAACTTGATAGCAAACTCGAAGTCGATGTTACATACTAAAACTTGGCAATGTGTTCAAGCAATACCTGTGAATTTTGTATGTAGGCTTTACTTGATTCTGACGTCATAAGTAAGGTGTAGGTGATTAATAGCCTATTAATATCATATGAGGCATTGTTAATCATATTCAACACACTATTTATTTTTCAAGTAACTGTAATACTCCAAACTATTATTGTACTCGTACGTACCAATACTATCCTTTCTTAATTTAAATTCTGCCTCGTTAGTTTAGTGTTCGCAAGCGCATGCGCATGAGGTCTTGGGGTCGATTCCCTGGTTGGGTAAAGTGTTGGGATTTTCCATCAGGAATTTCTGGAGTCAGGATTTGTGCCCATTTGATGGCAATAGACTCGCTCGCCCCCTATTACATGGGATTTAAACATAACTGGCGTAATTTGGTTGAATCTATATGTCCCCCTGCCTAACACACGGGGATTACAGGAGTGACGTTATTTTATGGTTATTTACATTATTATATACAGAAATTCGGCGATGGCAAGACCAATCTCATCGGAGACTAGCAATCGGCGCGGGAGATATTATAGTGCACAAGTGTGTGCGCAGCCACAGGTGCACTCTCTCTTCCCTCACTCTCATTGTCCGACGAGACAGCAATCCGACACTACCAGAGAGAGATCAGGCGCAGGGCCAACGTGCTTTCCGAGGCACAGGGGTATCACACCGACATCTTGCGAACTCCGGGCTGTTATTAAGAAATTCCCAATGACAAAGATCCAAAAAGACTTTGCCCAACCTGGGAATCGAATTCAGGACCCACGCTCAGCAGTCGCGGTTGCGACTACGAGACCATCGGGGCAACACACAAACTCACTCCTGGAAAGTCAACAAAAAGACAATCCCCCTTACTAATAAACGTATAACGTCTGTATAGTTACACAACGCTTTGTCTTATTCTTTTGAAAGTCAAATCACTGATGACTGAAAGAGAGAAATCGGTGTGTAACTATTCAGCTGATATAATACGTTTATTAGTAAGGGGATATAACTAAAACAGTTGCATAAACTTACAATATTATAGACAATCAGGTGCAGAATATGATACTTATCTACTGACTGCTCCACAAATGTAAATGTGTCAGAAAATACATAGCCATTTCTGTCCCCGAACGAGTATGTTGATGTTGGATTTAAATTGCAACAATGCATAATTTGTCCGTCACGTCATGGACTGTCGCAATTAGAGCACAACGGATGTCGAAAAGCGATTTAATGTCCCATGTCCCTTTACATGTCCTTGTAATGATCAAAATGCAAATCATTCTTAGTAACCATGGGCGAAAGAGATAACGATGCACTTATTTGCACTACATTTGTATTTATTAACCGACTTCACAAAAAGGAGGAGGTACTATGTTCGGGTAATTGTATGTTTTTTGTTTTTTGTATGTTTGTTCAGGAGTTCTCCTGGTTCTTACAAAGAGAACTCCTCAACAATTAACGTCCCTGCATCGGGAAAAGCAATATACCTATTGTAAAAGGTGATCAGCAGTTGACTTTAGGCTATTGTAACTTAGATAAATTACAAACTGACCCACTAAAAGTAAAAAATAAAAACTTTTTTACAAAAAAAACAACCGACTTCCAAAAAACACTATAAAGTGAAAAATAACTTTAATTTCGGAAGTCGGTGGCAAAAAACTAAAATAAAAATCCAAAGACACCGACTTCCGAAATTAAAGTTATTTTTCACTTTTTAGTGTTTTTTGGAAGTCGGTGGTTTTTTTGTAAAACAGTTTTTTCAACGATTAAATAAATGATGTCCTCTCTTTTAACGCCAATCCCAAGGGATACTCAAATGGTGATGTGATTGAACAGAGCAGATTCAACCAAATTTTTGCCATGGTGAAATGTCACTCATATTTTAAAAAGTAATGTTTTGTGGAGCAAGAGTACTAACTCTACAGTCACTAAAACTCGTCCCTAGCATGATCAGGATCACCAAGGACAATTTTGGTATTAGTAACATCCTTTTTTAACCCAAATCGAGTAGGCACTAAACGAAACAACAACGACGGTTGTATTTCTAAGGTTTATGTTACCCATTAGGTCCTTACATAATGAAATTGTCGTTTTGTCGAACTGACCACTATGATCTCAAATGTTTAGTTAGGAATTCCAAATTCAAAATCTATTTCAAACTTGCAGCGCCCCGCGGTTTCACCCGCGTAAGTTTCGATCCCGAGGGAATATCGAAATAAAAAGTATCCTACGTGCTAATCCAGGAAATGGTCTATGTGCCAATTTTCATCCAAATCTGTTTAACGGTTTACGCGTGATTGAGTAACAAACATCCAAACATCTTCACAAACTTTCACATTTATAATATTAGTAGGATTTAGGCTTGATTTAGATAATTATGTGTTTCGAATTTTGTGATGCATTTTTTTTCGCGCCATTTTTCGTTCTGTTCACCCTAATTTAACTCAAACTCAAAACTCAAACTCTCAAACTCAAAGCATATATTTCAATTAAACCAATTACAGGCACTTTTGAATTGTCAAGGGGTCGGTCAGTCAGAAAGGTGAAGCTAGTTGCCCATTCCAAAGCGTAGGTACCTATGGAGAAGAACGGACAAGAAACTCCATGGACACTCTTCAACTGGCTTTCTTTAAAATATTTGTATGGCAGTCCATGGCGAGACATGGTAGATCGTAACCCAATTATTAAAACCATTATTGTACCATGTTATAATGGTACAAAAAAAAATATTATATTCTAGTGTCTTTGGAAACATAATGTGTACCGCAGTTTACCGTGAGTCCAATATCCTCCACTATTATTTTATTACTCAGTTACTCTTGTATGAAAATGTACATACAAAGCCAAAGTACAAAAAAAGGCAGATACCTACTACCTTTTGTCTAGCTATGTCCCCAAACAAGTTTTTTTTTTTTTTTTTTAGAAAAAAAACATTGCCCCACACTAGGAATTTCTCCTGTATTGTAGTATCAATTAGCGACTCGTATTCCGGATACCTATATTGAACGGAGTCTTTGTGTGGCGATCCCCTGGGTAGATTGAACAACCGGATCTCATACTGCACCCCGGGTAAGCTGATAGGTTTCACCGTATTCTGTTTATCCTAAACGGCTTCAAAAAACAAGCTCCAATTTCCTAAATCCTCGACCTGACGTTATTAAGCCTTTGCTAAATCTGTATTTCAAGAAAAAAGAGAATTTGGACCCGATCTGTTCAAACGGAATTTGTTTTTTTTGACATAAGAGAAAGTCATATTTGATTGAATCAAAATTTTTCTTGTTTTTTTTTTGTGGCTTGATAATCTACTCCCAAATCGCTGTTATATTACATCCACGCACTGATTCCTGCCAGCGTGCAATGTTTAAAGTCTTGATGTCGAGCTCCGTATCATAAGCCGACCATAATACCTATATGGTGTAGCGATATTCTCCAAATCGGGTGTAGAGCCAGTGAAAAAGGGTTATTTTTCCCTTTTTCCCGGATACCGGATCGTCTACTGTTTTGCGAGTCACAAGTTAATGCATACTCCAACTTAGCTGCAGAGTATTCCTGCCTTTGATTATATACTTGTCATAATCAAAGATTACTGCATTTCAAACCCCGCGCGGCGTTGGCTGCTGAACTTCGTGACCACCTTCGCCTGTGTCCAGGAAACTACGATTGAATACCTTTTTTTACCTTTATATCTCAGGAGAACATAGTTAATATATTTTATTACCGACTTCAAAAAAAAGGAGGTTATCAATTCGATACGTATGTATGTAATATTATTGGAATTGCATTATATTCACATATGATGATCTATTAGGGCTTCCAAACAAATATACAAAATTTCATAGACGTATGTATGTATGTATGTATGTATGTATGCATGTATGTATGTATGTATGTATGTTTGTCCACGCATATCTCCGGAACTATTAATCGGATCGTGACCATTTTTTTTTATTGGCTTACATTTTCTTCAACTTAGGGAACAGTGCAAGTTTCATCAAGATCGATTCAGTAATTTTCAAGATATGGACTAATACGTGTAAGTGTGACGGCCTGGCTTATTGATAAGAGCTACGGGTGTAGTGTCAAAGGGAAAACATCTCAAAACCTTGGTCAAATACTAGTGCAAAAACTAAAAATTACGAAATAAAAAGTAATTTAAAAAAATTAAACCGACTTCAAAAAGAAATTAACTCAAAATTATGAAATAACTTTAATTTCGGAAGTCGGTGGCATAAAACTAAAATACAGATCCCAAGACACCGACTTCCGAAATTAAAGTTATTTCATAATTTTGAGTTAATTTCTTTTTGAAGTCGGTTTAATTTTTTTAAATTACTTTTTATATAAAAATCATTTTAAAATCTGTTGCAACGAGCCTAAAACCCGATTCCAATCTGGTAAAAATACCTATTCGCTATATTATTATAAAATTTTATTCTAAAAAATAAGTATAATACGTATATTTTTCAAATGAAATCTAAATATAAAATGTATAAAAAAATCGAAATATATAAAAAACGGAGGTACAATCAGTTGCTGCAATTAGCTGATCCACCTATACCTAAATGGTTGAGATTTTTTCGAATACGAATCGATAGAATTTTATAATTCTTTTATATTTTATTTAAAATAAATACAACTCTATCGATTCGTATTCTAAAAAATCTCAACCGTTTAGGTTGAGGTGGGTCAGCTATTTGCAGTAACTCATTTGCAGTATCGGGGGAACAAGAAATTTTACGCAGACGAAGTTGTTGAACCATGAAGGTTGTAATGCACTATGTTCTAGGAGTAGAGTCTTCTTAAGTTGTTGCCTAGCAACTGTTATGTTCTGTTCTGTCATCTTATATTTCCAGATGAGTTTAATTTTATATTCATAAAATGTAAATGACTTGATTAAACCACTGTGTTACAATGATGTTCTATTTTCATTGAAAGGAAGCTCAGCCAACACTAGTATTATAATAAAAGTTTGTTTTTAAAATTAGTATTATTAAAAATAATTAGTATTTTAATAAAAGTTTTTAACTTTTGTTTTCTACTACTTAGATACAAAAGATAATAAGAATGAAAGTTTTTATGTTAACGTAAAATAACATTACATTTTTTAGATTAAAAGAACACATTTTATCACAGTTATTTTCATAAAGTTTAAGCATCCTTGCAAACTCTCGAACACATTAATTTTACAAAGTATGCAATTTTGATTATTAAAATGAATAAAGTGCACGTTTAACTGAACATTTTGTGAGAAATATTTTCACATTTTATGTTATAACGAGTAGAGTTATTAAGACCAGAATGGGCAGTGGCATTTTAGTGTTATTTCGTGTGGTGACTTTTAAAGACAAGCAACTATGTGGATAAAAACGTTGCGGTATTCCTAGAAAAAGATTTATGGTTGCTAGAAACTACTTTGTCTATTTCCAGTTTACGTCAATTCAATTCTCAATTCTATAATTCGTATCATAATGTATATAGTTGAAAGGGAAATAATTACATTAGTCACAATTATGGACCCCGTCGGGCACAGCTTAGATAGTAGGAGAGAGGAGGAAGAACAATTTTAGTATGTTAAACAGATTTAATGACCTCTCAAGTTCCGTTAATGAAACACAATTGATTTTCTATTGTATCGTACTATAGGGCACGCGCGGGGCTTGACGGTTAATACAGCATTGAATTTAAGAATTATAATAATTATTGTTTTTTATGTATATACATTTATTAATTTATTGGGTAACAATGTAAAAACCATTTATTTTTTAAATTACCTACCCGTGTAGCAGTGGTAGCCCAGTGTACGAGTTGCAGATCGTGAGTTCGTTGCTGTGCAAGGATCTATTGGAGCGTGGCCAAATTTGGAACTAACGCTGCCATCTTGTTTTTTCAATAAACACAGAACTATTTCACACATTAAGTATGCTTTTCGACAGCGCCTCCCTGTCTGAGCAGCGGCGGCCCAGTGGTAACGGCCGCGACTTACGAGTTGTAGGTCGCAGATTCGAACCCAGACAGACGCTTTACTTTCTGTAAATTATTTCATCACCACTGCTCTCAAAACGGTAAAGGAAAACATCGTGAGGAAACCGGTATGTCCTAGAACCAAAAATTCGATGACATGTGACATGTATCAAACCACATTGGGCCCGCGTGGTGGATTACGGCCCACCCCCGCTTACCGAGAAGAGGCCTGTGTTCCAGCTGTGGAAAAGTCAGAGTCAAATCATTTATTTCAAATAGGCACATTAAAGGCACTTTTGAACGTCAAAAAAAACTAAATATGTAGAAATGATTCTAGTCGCCCATTCCAAAAGGTAGTTTTCGTATGGAGAAGAATGGGCAACAAACTTAACTTTAGTTACTCTTTTAAAATGTTTTACAAGGTCTTGTATACATAATATAATTATATGTGAACACGATGCACCCATAATAAAATTAGTCTACCACAAAAGGTAAAAAGAATTAAAAATTAAGCAATGACAGGTAAATCAAATAAGTGATAGATACATGGTGCTCACATATTTACAAATTACGGCTTTTGGGCTCACATTTTTACAAATTACGGCGTTGGGAACATTATAGGCTGATGCCTGCCTCCCTATCAACGTCATTCGAACGCCAAAAGATCCTTGAAGCAGCCATTGGCCTTATTCGGTCGGTAATATTGGTTACACTGGTAACAATGACATTAATTTCTGAGTAGTTCAAGCCGCTTGTCTAGAATAATGTCACTAATGTAGAAGAGACCAACCACAATTATCCCTTCTTGATTGCATGTTGCGAAATAATGAGCCTTGATTCTCTTTCTATTGTGTCTTTTCCAGCTAGATATGTCGGGATCGGTCCCCAATCAGAATGTATTTTACCCAAAGACCAAATCATCATCTGACCTCCATTATTCAATTACTAGGATACCAATTTTCTGAGCCCAATGACATTAATTACGTAATTTATACGGGTTACCTACAATGAAGAGTAGTATATCTATTTACTAGTAGGTATAGATTACTGGAGACCTACTTAGGTTTTATAAGAAAAGGCTCTAAATAGACATATACTAATTGGGCCCTGGTGACCTGTAATACAGGTTTTTTCTTAAACCTACTTCAGGCACCAGCTCTCACAGTGTGAATTTATACATATAGTTCAAAACTGTTAAGTGCTACAAAAACATTGTGTGAGACATAAACATTGTGAGAGAAATTAACTTATTATTATATTATATACAGGTATGAACTTCGGTTATCTTCGTCTTTCCGAATTAGTACGAATGTCGCGCCACAAAGTAATCCCCAACAGAGGCAAAGCTTCTAAGTTCTGCCGCTTTCCCGTAGGGCACTTATAATTTTCCGCGTTTGTATGAAGTTTTATCTCGGATTACCTACTAAGTGTTGATTTTTTTTTCGGAACTTCTTATTGTTATTCATCTTAAATTTTGTAATCATGGTAATTTAAAATAGGCAATTAAAATAATTTCATGGTTGTAACAGCTCTATATTAGATCTCATCATCGCGCGTTCGTATTTTCGGAGATAGAGGATGATCCCCGAAGCACACCCTTTGCTTGGGAAACCACACAAGTAATTTCCATACATTCTCAACTTCTATGTGATACCAAAATCCAACTTATTTACTCCGCTATTAAATCCCTTAGGAGAGATTTAACTACAAGTAGTTTATGTAAATATAATTGCTGTGGTTGTTACAGACAACTGCTCATAGAGTTGCCACTGTGTGGAGCAAAGCTTTGACATGAATATGAAGTAATTATGACAGAAATAATTACTTGGATTTGTATCATTTTACCATACCTACGTTGTCGACAAATGAAAAGCTGACGTATGAATATGATATTTGTATGTAGTTCTCATTACAATAATCAAACTGCTTAGTTAAAGGATTAGTGACTGTTGTGTGAGTTTAATTTTAAGTTACCGTGGAGTTTCTTGCCGGCTCTTCTCCATAGGAAACGACCAATTGGAACCTTGCACCTAGCTTCTGACGTTTCATAAGTGCCCATGTAGGTTTATGTGAAAAAAAATCTTTTGATAAAATAAATTAAATAAACAATTTTGCATTTCTGTGAAGTAAAATTTATAATTTAATTACCGACCTAAAAGAAGACCTTCATTTATTTTAATGTACAGAATAACCTAGATTTCATAAACCACCCAGTAAACAAGACACCAGAAAAATTAATGACACCCACAAGACTACGCCAAGATATTTAAGAACCGGCTTTATAAAACAAATGCCCCTCCTCTACCTCAATTTCGGGGCGGTAGCAAAAGCAGGTATTCATTTTTCAGCTAATTAAATTTCGTAGCTCAAACTCGTCTCCTGAGCCTCGCGTTGGGAAACTAGTTCAAGGTTGTACACTACTAAGACAATATCGTACTCTAGGGATTTAATGTTCAACGTTTATGAGCCTGAACTGGTGCAATTGGCCCCAAAACAAACGATTTTACTAGGGTGTTTAATGAAACTGTTCAAAGGACTCTATTAAAGGGTGCTTCAATAAGAAATTCAAAGTCATGTCATTTATATTAAAATCATAAAGAATTAAAATATTAATTAACTACTTAAAACATGGCGCCTTGGCACATAACACAGCAAGCAAAACGTATATGGCAATAATTCTGTTAAGTGATCATAAAGGGCCTTATAGAAAAAATCTTTCATGCATACGCTCTCGACATTTAGCGTATTTAAATTGCGAATTCCGTTTCGAGTGTTAACATATGTAATTCAGAACGGACCAAAATTTTAGCACTGAAGAGCACACTTACATTTAAAATTAATAACCTAATACCAAGTTGCGTTCTAGTTGCAAAAAAGCTTCATTTTCATTCAGGGCAAATTATCAGTTAAGTGCTATTAATACTTAATTTAGTAGGCTCGCGAATCAACATTCCAAATTATTTATTGATTCCATCCCCGCATAATTCCACTAACGAGAACCCTGTTTATACTTGCTAATCAGGTAATACATTTTAAATGTACAATATATTGCACACACATAGCTATCGAATACAATTTTAATGAGCAATTTACGGTGATACAACAAAAACGGTAAATTGACAGAACGTAACAAGCTTGTGGAGGCGACGCAATTTGTAGGCGTTTTGTTTATAAAGATAAGGCGAGGTATCCATACAACGAGAGTGGATTAGCGCGAGGATGTGGTTGGTCCACGTTTCATTAGTTACATTAGCGAGATCTGAGAGCCGGCCCCGAATAATATGATAACAATATATTACGTCGAGACAAGCGCGCTTAATGTCTCCTGGGTCTTAATTCAAGCTCAGCTTTACAAAGAATTATTTTTCATTCATTTTGTTTTAGTGGCGCTATCAATTTGCCCCGATTTAAAAGCAATTTATTACGCTGCCGCAGTTTCCACAAATAGTTCCCGACGAAAGACTTGCATAACCGACCGCGGAGTTTTCAGATTCTAATCAATTTTGAAGAGCAAATCTCAAAGTTTGGAAAGATTTCGCTAAGCTTTCCGAGCCTAAGGTGGTATTGAAATTAAATATTACGCAAATTTTCTTCCACCTAAGCATGGAAAGGCGGTGGCTGAACACAGAAATTGAATTAACCAAATCCCTTTGACGAAGTTCGTGTTTGCCGGCAACTCGGTTAAACTGTGAAATTATTAGCGGCCGCAACGTGGGTGCTTTTTGCGGCAGCGGTTATAGAGCTGTTTATTTTATAAAGATAACATGAAGCTCCGTAAACAGCTTTAAAAGGACAATTTACTTGTTCTTTTTTCGTCCGCACCGCGATAGAGATGTGCAAAAATTTAAATTTTGGCTCATGAATGCAGACATGTAACCATGACTCACACAAACACCTTCATAGTTGCTATCAATCTAAAGGCTGCGCACTGAAACATTGATCCAACCCAGGTTTCAAACACGAGCTCGTTTGATTTCCATAATACCGGCCATCGCAAGTAGGCGACACGATATCTTGTCAGTCCTGAATATATTGTCATAGTAATTCATTTACATAGGTACTTTTCGTCTTGAATCGAACTTTCGAGAAGATAAGTTCCGGACAAGTCGAGATTATCGACTGAATAAATCAAGTCGCGAGGTGCCCCTGAAGATTTATTGCGTGTAGAGTGTGGAACACGCCTTATCTTGTGTTTGGACCGAAACAATTCTCTCCTTTGTCGAAAGACACGCTGAGTACGTACAGTCAACAAAAGAGATAAGTATGCAGGATCGTCGGATATAGTTGAAGTTTTGTAAGAAACCAATGGATGTTGTCGACTGAAATATAATTTGATAAATGAGCTGTCTGTGTTCTATTAATAAAATTAATTTTATTCGAGAACATCCATCGGTGTCTTACTAAACTTCAACTATATCTGACAATCCTGCATACTTATCTCTTTTGTTGACTGTACCTACGGTGGCGCGGCGTAGGTATTATAATTATTTATCACTATCCTTTCTGTGTTCATAATCCGTTACTGCGAGGTATAAACACTCGTTCATTCAAGTCATTTTTATTACAGCTATTCTTGCAGACGGTGTTGCCAGCGGGTGTCTTCATAAATCAACATTCTGGGACCCTATTGGAGGGGTATCCGGTAAATTCTTGTGAGAAACTGAATTATACATATCATCATCATCATCATTTTAGCCGAAAGACGTCCACTGCTGGACATAGTTAATAATTATACTGTTGAAGTATAAATTGCAGGAGACTTGAGCGATTACGATAAACGATAAGGTATGAATGTTTATGTAATAGGTATACATTCGTATCATTGCTGGTTGCTCGAAAGATTTGTAACTTCAAAATTTATTTGTATTGGTTTTCCAGACGTTACCTGAAGTTTTTGGGGGCAGGACATATTGCTCGCAGAACAGATGGCCGATAGGGCCGAATGGTTCTGGAGTGGCGACCGTGTATCGGAAGACGTAGCTTTGGAAAGCCTCCCACAAGATGGACCGATGACCTGATGAAGGCCACAGAAATCCACTGGATGCTAGAACCTAGCCGGTCGAAGTGGCGATGCTTATGCTTATGTCCAGCCTCCAGAAGTGGACGCCTTTCAGATGAAATGATGATGATAATCTGAAGCTTTTAGATAACCTTTGTCTTGAGTGCAATAGACAGTTATAAAGAATTATATAGGTTAGTAGCTGCCCGGCGCCACTTCGTTCGCGTGGTGTCCTACCCCTTATCCTACCCTACCCCTACCCTACAAACAAACCCTACAAAGCGAGCCTTTAGCTATATAGTCCATCTCAATGGTGCATTGTCTGCCTATGCGAGGCATAATAACGAAGCACAAATAATGGCTTTGGCTTTACACTAACCGAATTTACTATAGACCTTGCCTGAAAAAGGGTCCTTTATTATCAGAAGGTATTCCTAGATCTGCACTGGGTATCTGCAAGTATCAATATAGAATGATACTACAAATGAATATTAAATTCGACGAAACTTTGGTATTCAACATTTCAAAAGCATAAACCCACAAATGAAACGTGAAATCAACCCATACCAACTTCAGGTCAGGGGTTAATAAACCACAGTTATATATTAATTAATTTAGCTCTTACCGTATTCGTTTTTAAGGTATTCATATTTTCAAGAATTCCTCCTGGGAACTGGAAGAGAGTGAGCTTCTTTTAATTAAACGATAATACATAAAAATGAACCAGTCGTTGTATTTTCCACGTTATTAGTATTATACGTAGGTACTTAGTTTTCTTTATCAGTTGTGTATAATTTAGGTATGTTACGGTTTTCATATTTACTGCAGAAAACCCATAATTGTTAAAAAATATATATATATCAGAAGAAAATGTTGCGCTAATACAACAGCTGCTGGCCTAAAGTGGAACTGGGCTAGCCACATCTGTCACATGTCGGGGCAGCAATAAGCAAAAACCACCACTCGATGGATTCCAAATAGCATAAAACGACAACGCGGCAGGCCCAGAAAGAGATGAGCTACGGAGTAATTACGTAACACACTATCACTAGCAAACGCTTTCATTTTGACAGTTCAACAACATTCATTGCATTATTTACGTTGTTGAGCAGACAAATTTTTCGAACATTTGAAGCAATGGATTAGCAATATCCTTCAAAATGATTGAGATTGTGATTGATAATGTGTTACGCAATTATGGTGCTGGACTCCTTCTTAAAGGATTGGCAAACGCAATCGCAGTAGACCGGGAAAAGTGAAAAGAGGGAAGGGAGACCTTTGCCCAGCAGTGGGACAACACAGACTTATATTAAATAAATATAATAAGCCTCACTCAACATTTATCGAGGCTCTTGTTAGGCGGTTAGATCAAGGGTTCAGAAGGCGGTACTCCTCGATACGGCTATCATTGTGAGGAGGTTCCTGTCTCTGGAGCCCTCACCAACGGTAGCTTGGACCCTGTTCCCGACACCGGCGGATCACTATTTTTTTATATTTTTAAATGTTTTTTTATACTTATTTTATATTGAAATATTTAAAAATGTAATAAAATAAGTAAAGTAAATAAATAAACGAAATATAATAAAAACTAGATAAAAAAAAATAAAAACTATATATTTAAATAACGTAGGTACCAATCTAAGTAACTACATTAACTGTAATGAATAAAGTAAACTTTGTACAAGTAAACTTTTAATAAAATTATAAAAATTCTGAGAAAGATGAGACAAGGTTTTCTCAGTTTGTAAATTTGTTTTCATACTAATTATTCTGGAAAAAATGTAAACAATAACTATAAATATTTGAAACCCAATTAATACTTTTCACTATTTAGCAAACAAAACTAATTCTGTCTTGCCAACTAAAATTTAAATCTAAAATATAAAAACTGCGTCCCAAAACTAAATTTAATTCATCAGCATAGTACCTACCGATAATGTTATTTTTTCATAAATACTTGTAAACAAAGTTATTTTTAACTTTTATTATTAGTAAGAGTTTATTTACAATTTCGTTTGTTAATAAATTATAATCAAGCGGCGTGGTATGACTGAAAGTTTCATACTCACACCGTCTTTGTTTGGAGTTGAGAAATAAACTTTGCTATTCGGTCGAACTCCATGTCACAAGTCTCAAACTTCGACTGTTACGCGTATGTATAATGAACTTTTTAATTTCGCAATATGTACGTCGAAAATGGAACTCAAATACGAGACAAAGTACATACGTTCAACTAAATCTGCATGCTTGTTAAAAAGTTAGCATGCAGATTTAGTTTAAGAATATACGCCAACGCCATGGGCACAAAATTACGTAATGAGATAAAAATGCTGCAAAATATCAAGAAGGTAAAAAAGTTCAGGCCTGTAATCCCTGAAGGGTTTCCCAAAGGAGTGGATCGTAAGTTCCAAGCTTATCACTGATATTTGGTCGCTAGTGACAGAAAGTAAGACTTTTATTATGAGTTAGACTCATAAATAAGATATTTACAGGTCATAAAAGTTTTGATCTAGACATGATATTATTGTCTTAGAAGAGATAAATGAAATACATTATTTATTTATCATTTTGAAGGCCTTTTGTACTAGGTAGGTAATATTGGCTATTGTACAGTGTGGCTATTAAGTAATGACATTATTTGAAAACATGTATTTTACATTAGGTATTTTAAAAATACACAATTAAAATCATTAATAACAATTAACATTCCAGCCGGTGACCCTTTTTTTTTCACTTTAGTATTGAACCACATTAAACTTTTTGTGATTATTTGGTAACAATACCATAAAGTTTGTGTTGAATCAGTAAAATTGATATTTAGTCATAACATCTTTGCCCCTAGTTTCACCAGTCTGTTCATCTATATAGCTACGTACCTAGTTTAACCAAAGATTCTTGAGCCATTTTGCAAGGCACGAATTGAATCCGTAGAGTACTACCGAGAATTTGCTAACAGGTAAATTGACTTGCAACCCCTGGAAAACAAACCGAAGACAAGGTGCGCACTTCAGCAGCGAAAACCGCATGACTAAATGGGCACTGTTCTATGAATGACAACCTGACTTGATATACGAGATTCGAGAACCTCAGAACGTATCAGTTCAAAGATGTCTTTGTTGGTAGGTACTACGTCAATAAAACACCAAGATTGAAATGCCAGACGTCACTGAATCCACCACAGTCATCAATTTCCTTCCCTGACACTTGCTCTCTTACGAGTTGGGGAGACAGCTTGATACACTGCATGTTCTGTTTACCGACGGATTACCACAACACAAACGAACACCGGATCTCACGCATTTCGTATTTCCTTGTGTTATTATTATTAAGGAGCCTTGACATGTCATGCGGAAATGGGGATAAGATTACACTACACGATATAGTTACTTCCCAACTATATGTACCTAACTCTTTTATTTGTCAGGGCCAACATAGCTAGAGATCGCACAAAACAGGGAGGTTTGGAAGGAAAAGGGGAGGCTTTTGCCCAGCAGTGGGACACAATATAGGCTATCAAAAAAAACTCTTTTATTGCCCTATTTATGAAAATGGTAGTTTTTATGCAGTGAGTGCCGGTTTCATTACAAGAATTTTAAGTTGTGTGCTAAAAGAGAAATAATTTTAATTTTCACGGAACAAAAGATGAATTACGGTGTGCCCAACCCCTATATTCGTTCTCGCCGGAAAAAAACAGTTCATCGTCACACTAGCGCGAGCAGGAACATTTTGATATGGCCTCCACGTACCATTTGCCACGTCCCTGTGTTTCCGTGACGTATTTTTGTAACATATTAACCGATTCGCATTTTGTTACTATTCGGAATCGTCGTTCGTTGGAATCGAATCGACACTTTATTTGATTTCGACGTGCGTTGTATGTCTACATTCATGTATAGGTACTGAATTCAGTGAATTCACATGTTATCGACGCTATTCGCATGTTAGAAAAAGGATAAAACTAAAAACTTGAGTGTACTTGTGGCCGCAAAAGGGAAAATGCTGGTCATAGGATCCAGTACCTATTGACAAATGTTTTGTCTTTGCCGTTGCCTTTATAAATATGTGTATTTTTACTTCCTAGAAATTGTAAATGCTTTTAGTTTAATATTCATAAACACGTACATTATATCAGAGCTCATTTTGAACATTAGCAGTCATCAGTTATTAGAGCTACTAATTAATATCGAGTTTGCACCATTATTAGCTGTGACGGACATGGACGGACGGACTCGGACGGATTTGAACATTGATTTTCCAGTAATTTTCAACAAATAGTAACTCGTTATGAACAGTCTGTTTCACAAAATAATTAATAACACGACATAATAATCTAGGCCATTCCAACAATTATATTCTTTCGAATATGTACTACATATTAGGTTACCTACAAAGTGAAGGAAAACGTCGTGAAGAAACAGAACCAAAAATTCGAAGACGTGTGACATCTACCAATCCGCATTGGACCCGCGTGGTGAATTACAGCCCACTCCCTCTCACTGAGAGGAGGCCTGTGTTCCAGCAGTGGGAACATAGGTAATAGGCTGATTATGATTAAGGATCCTAAAGAAGTACGTACATATACCTACTTTATGAAAAAACAGACCTATCAAAACAATCTAAACACTATTACCTAGTATAAATTGACACTAATTCCCAAAGCTGTAGGGACAATTACAATATTTACAAGTCAATTAAAATTTAACGACGTACCGAAACCTTCATTGGCAATCATTTCATTTAATTTGTGGACAAGACAAACACCGTTTATACTTGTCAACTTCTAACTAGTAGCCAACAATGTCTATGAATTAACAATCAACTGGGGTCGGGAAATTGGTAGCGCCAGGACAAATTGCGTATATATACGTAAGCCGAGAACCATTCTCTCGGAGAAACTTGTTCACACCATCCATAGGCATTCGAAATCCCTTAGGTTCAATGTAGTACGAAATAGTTGTTGTGTTGTTGTGTCAATTGTGCGAGTTTAGTGTACAATGTGGAATTTGAGGGCTTTGTTGATTTATAGCTGTGTATTAGAGTAATAGAATCGTTGTGCCATATTGTGTTTTAACGAGCTTTTATTAACTTAATAGATACGATTGTGAAGGCGGGGCCCGTGGCTGAGTAACAACAGCCGCACGGGTCTATCAATCAGGTTCAGCTATGCTTGCCGCGGTTGGTTCATAGATAGGTGAATATTTTTACATACCGAGACCTCTCCAAGCCTCGGAAAGTACATTAAGCCGTTATTCGTGGATTTTTGGCAGCCGTTACTGGTAGGCAGAAGCCCTAAAGTCTAAGTCTTGGTAACCAGTCTTACCAAGAGTTTATAGTATTACCCAGTAACTGGGTTGTGGAGGTCAAATAGGCAGTCGCTCCATGTAAAACACCATATTCTGCTGTTGTTGCGTTATTCCCTATTCTGTTGCATCCGGTTAAGACTGGAAGCCGACCCCAGCATAGTGGTCAAAAAGGTGACGCAGATGATAAGGTACAATTGTGAAGCGACTGGAACCATGGAATTCTAATTAACGAAGAGAATCTCCCCAGTAAATGCACATAATCAATCAACACCAGTCTGCTAAATACTCCTCCCGAATTAATGTTTCCTGATTAATTATTCCGGAATAAAATTTATCAAGCCCGCTAGCCCAAAGGGTGCAATTTTTTATGAAGATTTTTCCAACTTTTTTCATTAAATTCCTTGAAGTATTTGCAAAGTTCCTTTCGTTTTTAACGCTGAGAAAAATCTCCTCACTTTTTCACTCCCTTAATGTTGACCGAAATTCTTTAAGGAATACCTATAGGTACTTACCTACCAGACACGTACAAAGTCTAATCCTTATTTATTTTGGTATTAGATACTTCTACTGGTATTAGATACCTAGGTCTTTGGCAACCGAGTATTTTATTAAGGGAATTACACAACAACACTAGATAGATACAAAGCTCTTTTTATGTAGGTACACCATATATATCTATATCTATACTAATAATAAAACTGAAGAGTTTGTTTGTTTGAATCTCTGGAACTACCAGTCGGATTTGAATTTGATAGCCATTTCTTGAGGAAGGCTATAGCCTTCGTGCGTTCGTAGCGTGATGTTAAATAGCCTATTAACATCACCCTAGGAATCTTAGGAGCCGAGCCAAAAGACAAAAAGTAAGAAAGAACGCGAAAACGAACTAATAGCGCGGGCAGGCGATGCGATGCGACGGGGTGGGTCGGGGAAACGGATTCGCGGACAGAGGCTATTTTCAAATATAAATGTAAAAAAATTACATAGGAAGATACAATGGCTGTGGACTTTGTCATACATCATTTAGCCCCATGCGGATCTATTGGACACAATTTTTTCCTGTTAGTTTTAGTTAGATATTTTACTTTATTTTATGCTTCTTTTCAACAGTATTCACATAGCTTTTGAAATAACTGCACAATTTACATATATCACGGCCATTTATAGCATCTATTCAAGATTGTAGAAATTCCATTTCGTAATGTAGTCATTATCATTCTCGTACTTTAGGAACCAATAAAATCTAAGCTCAACACTACATCTAAATAATTATAATACACGACCTAGAAAATGCTTTCTCAAAATTACGTTACGCAACACTTACAAACGCAAACGAAAAATAAAAATAAACATCGTATTTTTTCAACAATGGCAACAATAGCTGCGAGATCCGCTCACTCAATACAGATTGGTTGGTGAAAGCGCTTGTGTTGTTGCGTGCTCCCATCCCATTAAGATAAGCCAACCAAAACGAGACGCGTGGCTTACGATTAATGACGGGAAACAAAATGCTGTCTACAATCCTGTTATGTTTGAATGGACCAAACATAACAACCACAATGGGGTGCCCACAGATGATAATGGAATGAATGTTCGGGAAACCGCGCAAAACATAAAGGCCGCTGATTATGCATTTACCAGCCAACAACGATGAAATTAAACATTTGCACAACGTAAAATAACCAATCACTTATGTTGGGAAACATGAAGAATATTATAAATGAACAGATTAAAACAGGGTAGCGTGATAAATATTTTAGAGAACAAAGAGAACACAATTAATGTTGCTATAACCTTTACTAAACAATGTGTAAGTAAACATTGTCGACAATGTATGGGACCACAAAAAGCTGATACATTTCAAGTGATGGAGCGAAAACAGTTAAGGCAATGCCAAAACGTAGGACACCGTAAAACGCTCAGTTTTTTGTCAGAAAAAAAATCAAGTATATTATTTACATATTCAAATGTTCAAAGAAAACACATATTTTAAAATATTTCCTAAGAATACAATAGTACGTATAAAACAATCTTAAAACAGAACTCAAAAAATATTTTTATCACATCTATTCAAAAAGAGCTAGTGTATTCTTCATAAACAGGGACTTAAATATCCCTTTAATCCCTAGGGACTAAAAGTGATTGGAATTTGGAAAGTGGATATTGTTAGTAAAAGGTCTAATCACCAAAGAGATCAATCACGAAAATTTTATGAACAAGTAACAAGCTGTATGATAAAGTAAAAGGTGCGCCAAATAAAAAAAGGTTTGTGCCAAAAAAAAAAGCGCGAAAAGCATTCTGCCTTCGTTCGTTTTATTGTTTACTCAAACTTGTATGTAAATAAATAAACTTGCTATTCTTACTCATAAGTTGCTTACTTATTTTTTCATAGAAGGGTGTTAAAAAGTAGAGTGTCCAACCTCGGGAGCAACACTATTTTAAGCTCGAGTGTCGTACTTTGAATCCCTCGCTGCGCTCTGGATTCAAATAAACACTCTCGCCTTCAAAATAGTTGTTTGCTCCCTTGGCAAACAATCTACTATTTCGTCGCATAATTCTCAAAATTTTGATCGTAAACTATCATTATTTATCTACCTAATGGTAAGAAAGGGGTTTCAGTTTTCTAAACAAACTAATAGGAGTAATAATCTGTACCTTTACAATGACTGTGTAATTAAATATGTGTGGCCACAAACGCAGCGAGTGCAGTTGATACAGTTGGAATATATATATTTGGAGATACGTGCACGTCATTGCACTGTAATTAAGGACATCGTTGTGTCCTACACACCGCAAGCCACAGCCGCTAGTTAACGATACACAGACCTAGTATCTCCTTGAGGACTATAGATACATAGGTAGGTAGTTACTACGGGCTGGTATCCGCAACTCCACGTCAATGCGCGTATTTTGCGTACGGGTGGGAAAATCGATTATTCGATCCACCCCAGCTCCTCAAGGAAGGCCAGCAACGCCTTGATGTTACTGACCGTCTCACGTAGGGTACCTGGGTTACCGAAGTACTTTGCGACCACCGGGCAGTTTAGAAGCACATGTGCCGCTGTCTCGTCGTCCTCCAAGCAGGCCCTGCACAGCGGACTGTCAGTTACTCCTATGACAAAGAGGTGTTTATTGAATGACCAGTGGCCAGTTAAAGCTGCCGTAACTATACGCAGCTTTAGCTTAGACGGAGAATTTGTTTTGTGAGGCAGCCATCCAATGTGGGAAGTGCTTCCCTAGCCTGCCTGCAATCGCCTTAGTCCGTCCATAGTTTGCTATGTTGGTCTCTAGTGCGTTTCCTTACCAGAGTGCGTATGTACCCGAAGGGGAGTGGCGCGATGGGCTCCGGTCCCACTGGTGCCATGCTCGACCCTCTTCTGGTAAGTTCGCCGGCTGCATCGTTGCCTAGCGAACCACTGTGTCTATAGATACATACATACATACCACTTTTATCAATCGAGCACTGGGGTTAACCAAAGATGCTGTGCCCAATTTCCATACGACAAAAGCAAGGTATAGAGACCGAAGTCTGAGATAGCACTTTAAAGCCGCTGACACCTTCTATCATGCAAATATATACGGTTGTCTTAGTCACAGGTAGTCACAGGCATAGTCTTCTGTCTAGTTCGACCTAACGAAACACGTAGCTCTAGTTTGTTAGGTTATGTAAAATACAGACCTCGATCACAGTGGACTGAATGTCGTTAAAATGGGCAATGTGTTAAAATGGACAATGTTTACGTGCGTTTATGCGGCTAAGGTCTGGACTACAATTTATATTACGAAACTAGTTACGCAAACTTAGTTACTCATTGACAGTACCACGTGTCAATCGATAATTCGAGACACTTTTAGAAACAACTAAGTAGGTAGGTACCTACTTAGTTTCTTCGTTTCTAAAATTCCACATAGGGTTTATTTAGTAATAAACCCTGTGTGGTTTAGAAAAATGTTATACAGAGATACGACGTGCAAAGTAATTGTTAAAAAATATTCTGCCATGAAAACAAACACTATCTATTAAACCTGAATAGTTTGTTTGAACGCGCTAATGTCTGGAACTACCAGACCGATTTTAAAAAAAAAATCCATTTGATAGCCCAATTCTTGAGAAAGGCTATAGAGGCATGAGGAACAGGGTGTAAAGTTCACTCAACCTCCATAGAAAAGGGAGGATCCTCCGACCAGACGGGTGTTGTGTCTGGCGGGCAACTGCCCAATGATTTATGTCGGGGCCGTTGTATCTATGCTAATTGCGCGGTAAACTCTGCTTGCGCGATGTAGGATTTGCGTGACGTAGTATGACGCGTTGTTCGCATGTGGCGTTGTAGATACCGCTACAAGGCTATAAGCTAACATCACGCTAGGACCCTTAGGAGCCGAGAAAAACAAAAAAAAAATCGGAAAGAACGCTAAGCGATGCAACGGGGTGCGTCGGAGGACCAAGAAATTGCACAGACGAAATCACGGACAGAAGCTAGTGCCATATAAAATTGTAATGGCTTCTTACCTATAATCGGATGCTATCAAGTGTACAAACTAAACTCATCTCTATATTGATGACACCTGCACATCGCTCCCAAGTTTACATTGTGTAAAAGTACTTAGAGCGCCATAATATATCACCAATGAAACAGACATCACACCAATACAATAAAACAAAGATATACAATAATACTGTGTATAGATCTGTCTCTGTAGACGCTGGATTAGAGATTGTCGTCGATTTATCGTCGTGTCTCATCCAGTCGTTCAATGAAACTGTAATAGATCTGTTCGCGCTAGTAAATCACTATGTATAAAGAGGACGTTACACAGAGCTGGAGCGATAGCGGAGCGGAACGTTCGAATTAGTACGAATTCGAGTTTTCCAAGCTTTTCGTACTTTTACAGGAAGATTTCGTATTTGACTTTCGACGTTGATATGATAAGGTAGAAAGTCCTACGTAATCACACTAATATTATAAAGGCGAAAGTTTGTGAGTATGAGGGTGGGGGTGTGTGTATGTGTTTATATGTTTGTTACTTCTTCACGCTCAAACGGCTACAAAATTTTATCAAAATTGGTCTAGACCAATTTTGATAAAATTTTGTATGGAGGTAGCTGACACCCTGTATTAACATATAGGCTACTTTTTATCCCGATATTCTCACGGGATCGACATTTACGCGGGTGAAATCGCGGGGCGCAGCTAGTACCTACATAAGTTAGAAAAATAGAAAAAATCTGAACATTGATTATCACCGACAGCTAATTCCCAATTCACTGTGATTTACACTTCATTAAAGCCTTATATTTCCTGCCTTAACAACAACCTGTTCTGCCCATAATTTCCGCATCCGGTCACACCCGCTTATTTCAAAGCCCTATAGGGATTTGGAGTAAACAAAATTTTAATCATTATCAAAACGGACGGCGGAATGACTCCCCAGACGTGCGATAAAACGTTTTGATGGCACCAAGAATGTCTGCGACGATTACCTACCTACCTATTCCCTAGGCGATTCGACGCGAACTGAAAAAATATAAATTGGGACAGATATTTCCTTGTTGTTTGCTATCTTTATTATTGCTTATTTTAATTACACTAGGTTTGATATTATTAGTTGCACTAATTTCTTTACTGTTCTATGCGTAGTACTGTTATACGTTTAGTTGTTTCATTTGCTGAGTGTAGAAAGTTGTAATTACGGCGGTGGCAACTAGACGTATCGTAGAACTTGTTTTTTTTATATCTAGTGAGAAGATTCTTGGGGTGGTTTCTGCTGCAGAATAAAGGCACGCCCCCATCCCTTCTATATCCAAATATATACAAAGTGGCAGCAGGGACATCGACGCGCAACGTGTTACCATGGATTCAGTAGATGATTCTCGATCCCCTTTCTGGAGACCCCCCTGCGTTGATAACCGACGAAAAATTTTAACGCACCCTGTATAATAGTCTAGCATAATAAAAGCATCTCCACTTCGACCGGTTCTGTGCTTCTCGCATCCAACGGGTTCCTGCTGCCTTCACAAGGTCGTCGGACCACGTGCTTGGGGAGGCCTATGTCCCGCAGTGGACGTCTTTCGGCTGAAATGATGATTATGAATAAAAGCATAATAAGCCTAGAACGTTCCCACTGCTGGAAGAGGAGGCCTGTGTAGGCCCATTCTCTTCGAGGAGTGTGCTGTAACCTACCACGCGGGCCCAGTGCGGGTTGATAGTTAGCACATGTATTCGATTTTTTGGTTTTAGAACATGCCTGTTTCCTCACGATGTTTTCTTTCAGCGGTTTGAGTTTAGTGGTCATGAAATTATTTACACAAAGTAAAGAAAATTTACACGACATTATGACTCGTAAGTCGGGGTCGTTACCACTGGGTCACCACCGCTCTATATAAAAGTCTAATGTATTTAATAAAAAACAATTAAATACAGAAACATAGATAATTATAACAGTCTGCAAACATAACTACACACAATGAACAAAATTATTGTTTTTCACGAAAACAGTAACGCTTTCTTTCTTCCAATTAAAATGCAAATTCAGACAAATAATTCAGAAAGGGAACTTTTTGTACCCTCATTAACAAAAGCCTTCTTTTTATGTGGGCATCGTGGTGCAAATGCTGAATGTACGTAATTGGCTTTAAATAACGGTTTGTTGAATTAATATCTAGGATAAAGATATAATTTATGACGACGAAAAGGCCCATATTCAGTTAAATTGATAATTTATTTCTTTTGAATTGGCCAGCTGAGAACACTTCATTACGCAATATCACACCGTTTCACACAAATTTTATAATTAAAGGGAAAATGTGACATTTCTTTTAATAGCTGTTCATAGTCTTAAAATGTGTTAATAATGAAGTAGGTATATTTTTTTAAATATATATTTTTTTTATTTTGATTATAAGTCTGGTAATAGAATAACTCCTCTTCAGTATTTAGGAACTGTTTATGCATTCACCATAATTTTCATAGTTAACCTTTTGACCGCCCCGTCATGTATAGATGACAAACCAAAATGTGCCCAGGACGCCATGGTTCGACTACATGACAGACTTTGACGCCAAGGGCACGTTTTTGATTTTTGCTATTAGTTTTTTATAGATCGTGATGAGTATCCCTAAACAACGTTATTTTTAGTATATGCGAAACCTGAATATAGTTTGTTCAGAATAAGTAACTGAATCGATTCCAATAATTTTTAGCCCATGTTATATTTTGTCCCAAAAATATTTAAAAAAGGTTAAAAGTTGGACACCGAGCGACACTAAGTAGGTTATCCAATCTCCGAGCCGAACGGTTAGATACCCGAACTATTATCAATGAGCGCAAGACGGCGCGGCGCTAGTGGCGCGGGTGAGCATGTTTTTGTACGGACAAACAGGTAACTTAACAAGCTTATAACTTTGTGATTTTTCATGATACAGTTTTGAAATTTTGTACATAGATTCTTTACATAAAAATACTAGACACGTGTTTCGGGTTTCGCTTAAACTAAAAATAATGTTGTATAGACACGATAAAACAATAGAAAACGGATTATCACAACGAATACTTCAAGTACCAACATTACAAGAGGTCGTTGAAGACAAAAAAAAATACTTTTTTTTACTCTAATTATCGTATGTAGATATATTGATATCTACCCATCACAATTGCAAAGTTTCGCTGTCTAATTTAATTTGACCCTCTTTATTGCAACTACGGAGTTTTAGGGCACGTCTCCACATAGCAAAAAAAAATTACATTCTTATCTCTCAAATGTGGTGAATATTCCGGTTTTGTTTGTATCAAAGAAAGGTATAAAAGAGACTCTCTTGCAAGGAATCACTGATACTTCCAAATTAATTTAAAATATTTATTAAGTGTCTACCCTAGCAACCCTTAAAAAGGCAAGGAATACTATTTCAATCATTCAGTCGAAATCAATTATTGTTATCAAATAGTTTTGACAGAAGCAAACTGACACTTTAAACCTTCAGAATGATTTAATTTCCTTGTAAGATCTTCAAGGAAAACGCAAATATAAATTGAATTTCTTGTTCCCTGTCTCCTCAGAATATTCTACAAGCAGATTTAATTTAACAGAATGCAGAGACCAAATCGAAATGAGGAAGGAGGAATCGTTTAACATGCAAACTTGAATGATCGAGGAATTCTTTTCCTTGTACATAGAGACAGTATTTATTCTGTTAACACAGCAAACTGTACATAAAGTATTTAACACTGTTAAACCAGAAGTTGTTTAAAAACTTAAATGTTCAAGACTTAGCTTTTACTTCATCTTTATTAAAAACACCGAGCCCCACTTTATGGGGGTTTACATGACACCCAATTATTTATTCTACGGGAATGTATAGTACAACTGTATGTAAATTGTGTTTATCGTATGCTAAAATAGCACAACTTTTTATATTAAAAATACTTAAAAGAACTCAACAGCTTTGTATAATCATTTAGACCTAAAGCCATAAGATTTAAATGATCAAACTTTAGGCCATAACATAACCTTGACAACTTTTTACAACATGGAAAACTCACTCTGCTCGTACAAAAATAAAGTTGAAATTAGGTGGACTGTTTTCACGAGAGTCCAAAGCCGTATTGCCGCACGTACCCACAGTGGCGTTAAATTTTGATTGCGCAAAACATTAAAAAAACAAAGTTATTATATTTGGGGAGAAACAACTTTTATTTTACAACTTTACAGTCTCATATAAAACGGGTGCACGATGCGATTAAAATTAAAAAGTAAAAGTATGAGCACTCCCGTTTCAGTGTAGTAATAAAGGTCCCGAGCTTTCCGATACCTTTTTTTAAACGAATACAGCGTGTTTTAAAACTTTTTGCATTGTAATTACAATGGCGCGGCGGTGTGAACTTTCGATTGTATCGGTATTTTCGTTGAAAACTGATCAGGTTGCGTGTGCGACTCTTCCCGTGGGTGTCGTTAGAAATTTTATGAGATGGGTTGGGCTGCAGCCAACACACGCCAGGTCTGATGATTGCGATCTTTATTGTAGACTCACGGGCTATAAGAGATTATTTACACAGTATTTTTTGAGGTGTGTATACGAAATCCCTGGATCGAAAGAGCTGGAAGTCATTAGGAGAGCCATTTGCCCAGCAGTGGGATGATGCAGGCTAACAGTAACAGTTAATCAATAAGTATTCGATTCACTGCGTTATGATTTAAGGGGCTTACAGGACCTAAACACAAATAACGGAAGTTTTAGAAACAATAAAAGTATATGATCGACTACAGTAAACAAAATCAGATAAATATAATTATGATATTTTGCAGGATATATGCTAGATAGATAGTGTGTTAAAAACATAATACAACTAATTTGATGCAATAGGAAAAAATCATGAAGATACCTCTAAAAACTTTCTTTTTACAATAAAAATCATACTAATATACATACAATCATTATGATTTTTTGTCGGATTAAACTACAAGCAACATACTAAAGCACTAGTGTTTTAATTTTTTAGTCCAAACAATAGATTTTTTGTAAATAGATAATTGCTTCATATTTTGCAATAAACTACCAGCGTTGTGTCATCGCGCTTCTCTTTCTTTTCTATGCAGTCCGACAAAAACCGCGCTTTAGGTCATGTAGTCGCCTTAAGGACTCAATACAAAGCAAGGCTCAATAGAAAACGTAAATTGTTAAAATTAGAATTCATTCCAAAAACCCATCAATAACACAGTCACTGCCGGCACGTTTTGATTGATCAATACATCCGATGTTCTCTCCAAAGACAAATTGTTCCTTACCGCTCACCGAAGCCGGTATTATTGTAAAACTGAGCATGAATTATAATACACCCAACTCGTTTATTCACCAGCTCGAAATCCGTCCATTTTATCTTGCTCTTGAGGTTTTCCTGACAAATGAGATATCCGGGACGACCCTAACGAAAATATCCCTGGGTTTTCCACCACATAGACGCGTCTTACATACATTTGGTTTTATATGAACGTTACATCATGGAATCGCACCAAAACTTCGTGTTATTTCTCCTTATGGTCAAGATTCTTACATTGTACTTACTCATATGTTGTATCTAAGATCCAGATTTTCATTTCGATGCCCGACGAGGGCAGTGAACCCATATCTCTCATATGAAGTACTTAAATCCAGTCGCAAAACATCAATAACCCGTTTATGGTCACTTGCGCGTTACCACATGAAAACTTATGTCTACGTTATTGTATAATATTGTGCTATCGTTGTAGTAGAAAATATGTCGGTAGCGGGAAATTTCGCTTAACTTAAGAGCAATGAGGCGATCTAACAGTAAAACTTTTTTATATCACGTATTTTCTATCGACATAAAAAAAACTGCATATCGCCACTTCATATTTTATGGAGCATGTATCTCTAGTCTGATCTTCCTTGAACTCTCATAACCCGTGTTGATGCAAAAGTTTCAATAAGTATGACGCGTATACAAATACAAAAGAGAGTGCGAATTTTCCGAAGTTTCCACAAAAAGATCTGTTGATCCTCAAAAAGTTAGAAACAACTGTTACGAAGTTGAGTACCGAAACATAAGTAAAGAACGGAGTTTTTAGAATGTTAAGAGAGAAATTGCGTCGTCGTTGTAGGATAACCTTATTTTGCTGTAGTATACCGATATCTATTTGTGTAGCTCGGATGACGCAAAAGTGGTTACCCAGCTTGAAGTTAGACTACTCAAAAGTAGCATTAATTACTTCCCGTATCAAAAACAACAACAACGAATTAACGGGCGACTGGCGATTACATTTAAAGATTAATACGAGTAACACACGAATGAACTAATATCAGTAAGCTAGTAGTACGATGTGAAGGAAACCGAAAATCGCTCGTAACGTGATTAGTTCCAAATTGATAGGTCTCCAATAAAGCGATATTTATAACATCACTCAATTTATTACGCTGAAGCAATAAATTGAGCTTGACCGAAGGTTTATTTCACAACGTTAGGTCAAAACGATCGGTAAAGGGCCTCGACGCTCGACGTCCGATATTAGCTATATCCTTGAACCGAACAACGGATATGAAATAGTTTTTTTGTCTAGCGTTTTTATTTTTACTTGAATTCTACAAATTGAGACAAGGATGGCCTTAGAAAGTAGATATTGAGTGTCTTGTTACTTAAACTGTGAATGCATTTCATTATAGCACCGCGCGGAACTAGTAGGCCGCGCCTTGGGCGGGGACGGGGGTGAGGGCGGCGGGGTTGCCTGTTGTTCGCATCGCACGTACTGAGTAATGACAAAGCGCCGCCTTCCCTCTGTCCCACCGCTCACATACCTAAGGCGCGGCCAACTAGTTCCGCGC
Source organism: Oligia latruncula (assembly GCA_948474745.1). Taxonomy (NCBI): domain Eukaryota; kingdom Metazoa; phylum Arthropoda; class Insecta; order Lepidoptera; family Noctuidae; genus Oligia; species Oligia latruncula. The sequence goes on from OX419699.1 coordinate 10,152,181, forward strand.
GGACTATAGTACACGTGGTACTATTCTGCGCTTTTATAAATTCTTACGTGACGATATCATCATGGACGTCCATGTCCACGTCGGCATCACGATAACACAGAGAAGTAAAATATAAGGAAATATTTGAAGACGCTTTTAAATTTTCGTCCACGATAATGTTATAACGCGCACGTATTTCCATAGAATTTATGGACGTGGACGGGGACTTCCACGATAATATCGTGAAGTTAGAAATCATAAAAGCGCACAATAACTTTGAAGGATTTTGAAGACCAAATAAGCTTTCAAAGATCGTGCCCACAGGCCAGTTCTGACCTCCGCCATGGGATCTGACGGCAAAAGTCTTCGCCCACATATTATGCATGGGAGTGGCGAGAGGAGACAAAACGCAGCCCCGCCGCCCGCGCCGGGGACAGAGCCACAGCGGACAGAGCTCCGGCGAGATCTCATTGCGACATGGAGAGTGCGTCTGTCGCAACCCAGTGCTGGGCACGCCACAATCGCGGCGATAAGTACCCTCTTTGAGGAGTGGCTAGAGAGGCGCCACGGCGTCCTCACCTTCAGCCTGACGCAGGTCTTGACCGGACACGGTGGCTTCGGGAGGTTCCTGTTCCGTAGAAGGCGGGAGGAAACGCCCGGGTGTCACCATTGTGTAAATCGCCCGGAGGACACGGTGGAGCGTACGGTGGAGGTCAGCCCGGCTTGGGCGGAGCACCGCCGCGTCCTCACGGCGGCAATCGGCAGCGGCGATCTCTCGCGTCCGGCCCTGGTCCAGGCCATGGTACGGAGCGAGAGTGCATGAGAAGCCGTCACCTCCAACTACGAAGCGGTAATGCTTGCGAAGGGGGGGCGGAACGCGTAAGAGAGAGACAATCTTTGCGCCCCACGCCCCTAATCGCCGCAGGAGGGCGTCGGGAGACGGCGAGCAATATGCAGCTCGCCGTTCGGTAAGAACCAGGCCCGGGTCGACGGCGCGTTGTGTTCCACGCGCGCCTCAAAGAGATGTCAGCACTAACTGGGGTCCGCTAGGGCCGATGCCTGCCAGGGTCGCGGGTTTTCGAAAGAGATACCGTGGCCCCTGGCACAGGCAACTGAAGGAACACAGGTGGGGTTTAGTCAGTAAAAGTCTGACACCCACTCCGCCCGGAGCGGGAGAAGTTATTTGATAATTTCCCACCCAAAAAAAAAGTTCTGATCTCAACCTGAAGAGTAATCAAAACTTTTCAACCTATTAATTTATAGGTGGGTTTCATTTATTCATCTTCTGAAACTAATAAATGATATTTCATACCGAAACGAAGTTGAAGTATGAAATTATAACGGCTATCAAAAAGGCTTTGATTAGATTGACGAAACTTGGCAATTTTACTCCGCGAAGTTGTTCGGCCGTTGTGCTAAACAAATGGTGATTACCTAAAGTTTAATTGAAAATTCGGGAATCTGTGATGATAAGGGTTTTTATTATACTCCAGGTAAAACATAAATTTTGTAGGTCGTAATTGGAAGGGGCAGTTAAATAAAATTTCATCCTTCGTGAATACTTACCATTTGTAAATTTCAACGATAGAACGGTTGACCACCACTCAATACTTCTTCAAAAGGAGTACAAATAAATAAGGAAAACGTAAACACAAAAGTTGAGCCAATAAATTAAATCAGTAAAAAGCCAGAAAGTTTCTTCAGGAGCACGTATTTCGTTCCTTTTCGGAGAAGAAAATAAATAATATTAAGATAGATGCTGAAGTGCTTAAGCGTCACATTAATGCAGACTTTTAAAACGTAGGGAAAAATTCTTTTGTGTTGAAATTGGCTCATTTAGAATAACAATACTTTGAAATAGTACAAGTTACATGAGTGTTATCTAAAAAAGAAGGAAGGCAATTTTCGCGTTTACACTCGTAACATGACGCATTCGTCATTGCCGCTCGTCTCTCTGTCGCTTATAAAACGGTGACATTATCCAGAATTACATATTCTCAGTACAAGTCGATCGTAAATGACGAGTTTAGGGACTAAAATGTTGTCATTATGCGTCACACGAAGTAATCTATTGCACATAACGATGCTATATTTTTGACGAAATCGTTTATGGCCTTTTGACTATCTTTAAAAACGATTTCTGATTCAAATAATGTTTTCAGCACCATTTTAATACGTATCTCATAACGATTCGAGATGCGCGAAAATTGCCTTCCACATGGATACCAAAAAAGGTCAGAACTTTTATTTCGTGAGAATTTACTTAAAATCTGTGGTTTTAAATTGTGTTCACAATCTTTATAAAAATTCAAAGTCCTGACTGACTGATATATCAACGCACAGCCTAAGCTGATGGTCCTACAGACATGACATTTGGAGGGTGTGTTCTTTGTGAAGAGTAGGTACGCATCCACTAAGAAAGTTTTTTTCGAAATTCCACCCCTAAGAGGGTGAATGGGGGGAGGGTGAAATTTCACGAGGGCAGAAGCTAGTTTACAAATAATAATATTTTATTTGAGATGTTTGACTTTGTCATTACGGGGATATCCGTAATGACAAAGTCAAACATCTCATTGTCAGTCGCCCGTCCCAAACACCGTATTTCATTTTCTATCTGAATACTACAGGATTTGTACACAGGCTTTCTTGAGAGCAATTTCGACTCGGATGTCAACACTTGAAGCGTGCCTCTCGGTTGAAACTCAGGTGCCTCCCAATTATTTACTTATCTTTTTACGAAGACTCTGTTATTCACTTCTATTTGTATTATAAAGTTTTTAACTTTTAATGACACTTAATGAGTGGTCGCAAATTTACATTTTTGAAATAAGTAAAAGTTTTAATGGGACTTTTTAATTACTGGCTGTGAATTTCGAAATCACACTAATATTATAAATGCGAAAGTTTGTGAGTGTGTGTGTGTTTATAATTATGTTTGTTAGAAGTAACAAACACACGCTCAAACGGCTGGACCAAATTTGATAAAATTTTGTATGGAGGTAGCTGACACCCTGGATTGGGAATTAAATTGGAAATTATTGGGAATATTGGGATAAAAAGTAGCCTATATAATTATAGGCTACTTTTTATCCCATTATTCCCACGGGATCGACATTTACATGGCTGAAACCGCGAGGCGCAGCTAGTATAGCTAGTATTTAGTAATCAAAATAAAAAAAAATAAAAAAGTATGTAAATAAATAAAAGTCCTCCAGACCGAATTTCGGCCATGGCCACCAATCGCAGCGGAGACTACCCATCGGCGCGGGAGATATTACTTATAGTGCACAAGTGTGTGCGCAGACACAGCTGCACTCTCTCTTCCCTCATTCTCAATGTCCGATGGAACAGCAATCCGACACGACCGGAGAGAGATGAGGCGCAGGACCAACGGCTTTGACTTTGACTTTGCTTAATGTGCTTTCCGAGGCACTGGGGTCAGGATCACACCGCCAAATTCCAAACTCCGGGCTGTTACTAAGAAATTCCCAATTTAAAATCAGGAAACCACGCTCGGCAGTCACGCTGGCGACCACGATACCAACGGGCCAGTTAAAAGTTTGGAATATGTGTAGGTGTACATAGGTAATATCTAGCTAAAGTCCATTCACCGTTATTTTGATGTGTATCATCTGCCTAGCCTTTTCCCAACTATGTTGGGGTCGGCTTCCAGTCTAACCGGATGCAGCTGAGTACCAGTATTTATTTTGATGTGAATACCTACGTCTTTAAAATTGCTTCCATAGTGGGAGGCAAGTCAAAAAAACCAATGATAACAAAATCGGGGAATACAGTTCGTTGTTGCAGCTTCATATCTATCATCTCCATTCTAAATTTAATTACACCATTGGATAGCTAAAGGATCAAAGAATTTATTACGCCAAGGGAGGAGGGGAAAGCCATTTTGAGGTCATTTTGCTGCGTATCGAGATTTCCACTTAGTATAACTTTTGACTCGGAAAAGCTACGACGTTCGTATAAGTTTCAATCGTCAGATCTCGTCAAAATCTATCGATTGATACACATCATTAGTGACAGTGAATATAATGTGTTAAAATAAAAAGAAAAATAATATCAAAAATATATAATGCCTATACGTGTCAAAAAGCCAAGTCAGTACAGAGATCGTATACAGTTGGAAAGGGCTTTTCAAGAGCAATCGAAGGGTATCAATAAAACACCATATGACAGAGTCAAGCAGTGCCGGGAACGTAAAGGAATGAATGCGGCCGAGCGGATCAACCCCGTTACGTAAACGTATTCACGTACACCACACGGCCATGTCCATGATACAGCCACACCCCATTTTTTACCTCTGATTTGGCTTCACTGTCAATATCACAGTGATCTTTAATTTCGTGACAATATGGTTGCTGTGGGTTGCTGCAACTGTCAAGTCTGTGAAAATTGCAGTGATCTTTATCGTTGTTGTAATAAGGTTGCTTTGGGCTCCTCCTCCTTAGTCGTTCACTCTTGACAGAGTGGTCGTGGTTGATGAGACTGCATTTTCTTTGGCCAAAGCAGCCCTCGCTTTTGGGCAGCCAGAGATAAAATGACTATGAAAGCACAGTAGGTTCCTTTATATGTAGGCATAAGTTCACACTAGGTTATATTAGAACAAATTATAGGTATTGGTGGTACAGTCAACAGCAAAAATAGATGATCAAAATCAGAAATTCAATAGGAGTCAAAACTGATCACGAATATATGGCAGCTGTACTAGTAGTAAATGTTTGGTATAATTTACAATCACATACTTTTGAATCACTTCGACGCCATACAGTTCTGACGTGAACTCCGTTCATTAGTATTGAATTTCTGATTTTGATCATCTACTTTTTCTGTTGACTGTACCTAATACCTATTTCAATTATCTATTATGTGCGACCTTGCAAATTATTTATTTACCGGATTTAAAAGTTTTACGTATTATATGTTAATTAATTTTATGTGCGTTCGAAATGATATGTTAAATGATTTGTTAAAAAAACATACCTACTTTGTTTGTATGACAAAGTTTTTTTAATAATTTTATTTTAAAAGTTCTAAAAGTTTTCTCAAGTGTAAATCTTATAATTTTTTCTTGAGAATTAAATATCATAAATCATAATACACATAACCATAATTTCAATATTAGTGTAAGGATAGTCTTTTTATTAATTGATACCTAACTATCATAATAATACTATGTTTTCTAAGTCTGTTTTTAAATAGCGCACTAGCTGAATAGAGAACTAAAAAAACACAAAACTAGGGATAAAACACAGAATCACAAAGGCACAATGGACCATTCGCAGCTAAAATTTACGGTATTTCGTGGCAACCGCGACACAGCGCAGTCAGCTCTTAATGGTACAAATGAAAGCACGCGACATAGGAAACAAGAAGCCAAGTTTCAGTAGCACAAGTTTAGTGGAATGCTTAGTTATGCAGCGCGCGTTCGCCTGAACCACCAGACGAGAGAGTAACTTGTGTGGAGCCTTCAAGTCGGATAAGTTGCACGTGTCCCATCCCGCGATGAAGCAAACGGTGCCTATTTTAATTTGTTTATACTCTTCTCTTACGCTCCAATAAGTTTTAAACGTATATGCAAGTGTTGGTTCGCTTTTATTGTATTGCACGGATATAGAGAACAGAATTGAGAGAAGAGCGCTGGCTTCTTTTTAGTTTTTAGTAAGAGAAACGGGCATGTCCTAGAACCAAAAAATCGAAAGCATGTGACATCTATAGAGGTATGAGGAACAGGGTGTAAAGTTCACTCAACCTCCATAGAAAAGGAAGGATCCTCCGATCAGATGGGTGTTGTGTCTGGCGGGCAACTGCCCGATGATTCATGTCGGGCCGTTGTATCTATGCTAGCTGCGCGTTTAACTCTGCTTGCGAGATGCAGGATTTTGCGTGACGTCAGTATGACGCGTTGTTCTCAAGTGGCGTTGTAGATACCGCTACACATCCACCAACCAGCACTGGGTCCACGTAGTGGATAACGGGCCGCTCCCTCTCACCGAGAGGACGCCTGCATCCCAGCAGTGGGAATATTATAGACAGGTTATGAAGCATGATGACGTATCTCTAGGTATTTTTACTTTTTAGATGGAAGACGGCTAAAAGTTGATAGCTACGTTACTATTCTCGGTACTGTTTCATGAGTTTGTTTTTCAACAAACAATATTTCTAACCTTTAGCTAAAAGACTGCCGATACCTATGTATTATGATATTCTCTTTTGTTACAGAAATAACCACAATACACCGAAAATCAACTAAAAATACCCAACCCTATGAAAACACGACATTTATTACCGTTCACAAGTCATTACCGTATAAATGACGTCACAAAGTTCATAATGACGTGACGTTAAAAACGTTCAATGAACCGCTAAATGGTTTCGTTAGTGTCGCGGTGGACGGTGCAGTGATGTGTCTGACCAACGTTTACCACTTGACCTCTTCGGACTCACTGGCGATGTTAATACCGCTACCTAATTGGTTTAGGCGCCTTTTTTTTTTGAGGATTGGAAATCATCAAATGACCTCTCCCGCTCTGGGTGGAGCGGAAGGGAGTGACAGACTCTTACTGACTAAAAAACACCCGTGTTCCTTCCTTAGCCCTTTATGTTCCAGGGCAGCGGTAACCCTTTCGGACAATCCCGCTGACCAAACATGACCTGACATGGTTTAGGAGCCTGCCATAGAGATAACGTCGCTGCGCGTGCGAAACCGCGTAAGAGCAGCTTGTTAATACCGCGTAACAGCAAAACGAGCAAAATTTAAATATTGTGCTAGCCTATAAGGCAATAGGCGTTTAGCTTCTTGCAGTTTTGAAGTGAAAATAAACAAATTATAAACAAATTATTATATAAGGCTGGAAGGAAATTAGTACCGTGTAAGTTAACACTTTTGAACAAGAACGAAGGAGAATATCACGCGTGAATAATTATATCAGGGCAAAATGAAAAATATGTCAATAAGCATTGTATAGGAGATCAAAAGTACTGTGGATACCTAATGTTTTATATCTCTCAAAGTCAAATTATTTATTTCAACAAAATGTCTTCAAAAGAACATAGAACATATTATTTACAAATATTGTAGCCATAGACGATTTTTCGACAAATAATGAATCAGTGTGTGAATTTAAGAGATCACAGAAAGTATAAAGTGGACAGAGTTTCAAAGATGTGACCTTTACTAAGTCCCTGAAATGTATGTGTCTATAGTAGCCAACTATTTGGGTACAAACTGAGTCTACCTGCAGTAACTACCGTACCGTAATTATTTCCCCGGTATAAACGCGGTAAGGTTATGGTAATTCGTTTTAAACTTATTTACGTACTTGCTGAACGCCACTTTACCGTGCACCGCGGTACCGCGTTTGTCGCAGCACTTAATTTTCAAAGTAGTTAGCGTTAGTTATCTCTAAAGTACTGCATTTCGTGTCCCGACTTTATATTTGAGACTTTTTCCAGAATATTCATTAGTTTTCGAGAAGATACAACAAAAATATTGCTGTCGTCACGTTTGTCAGAATCTCCATAAACACAACGCGTGCTGTGCAATATAAGGCCACCCATTGCGCCGAAAGTTATTTCACCTCCCGTCGACTTCACCTTGACCTTACAAAACCAACTCTATCTCTTGAACAATAAAGTAGATTATCAAATGTCGTCATAATGCTCGTAGACTTGTTTAACAAATACTGAGTGTTCGGTGTGACACACGCAAATTGTAGTGGAAATTGCTATAATCGTAAATTGCACGTAAATTGGCTTTATTAAACGAGCATACTTGCGCAATAATACGAAACACTACATGATAATAATATAGAAACTGTTTATTTATGCTCGTAATATGCAATATTTGTCCCGCTTTTCGTACCTAAACACTCTCGCTATTTTCCAGAATTTAGTTTGAAGCTAGATCTGGAAAGCAAAAGCGAGAAGACTTAAATAAACTAACATTTCGTTGATTAAGAAAGTGTTCCAGACCTTGTCTCCCATCAATCAATTAGTAAACTCGCTGATTTCGGCTACCGCTCAATCTTCGTGTGTTTTTGGGCAAACACAATCCCATGGAGTTAACACGACGAAACATACATAATAAAATTAAATGTAGAGTTTTGTGCTACCACAAAACTCTACATTTAATTTTGGTAAAAACCTAATAGCTCTATAGCTATTAGGTTTTTTTACCAAAATTAAGTGTAATTAAAATTATATCATTAGTCTACTTTATGGACTAGCAGCGCCTCGCGGTTTCACCCGCATAACTGTCGATCCCGTAGAAATATCGGGATAAAAACTATCCTATGTCCTTCCCCGGGGGTCAAACTGTCTCTATACCAAATTTCATTTAAATCGGTTCAGTGGTTTAAGCGTGAAGAGGTAACAGACAGACAGACACACTTTCGCATTTATAATATTAGTATGGTTATGGATTTCTTATTCTCAGAAATTATAACAACCTCTTAGGTATAACCTATCTTTTAGTTTGTAGCTATAGGTACGATAGAAAGAACTTAGAGCCAACTGAGCAGAAAACAATAAAAAAATCTTCTTTTTCCAATTAACGACAATAAATAATAAAATATATAAACCTCCTCCTTTTTTAAAGTCGGTTAAAAATCTAAATCATCATCATCTGCCTAGTCTTTTCCCAACTATACCTAAAATAAAAAATAATAATAATATAATAAAAATAACAATCTAAATAATAATAATAATTTGTTTACGTGGGTCACTGTTGTGCCGTCTCTCATGGGATGTCGCAACGGTGACCAACCGTTATTTCTTGTGTTTTTGCTTAGTGTCTGTGCTTACTAATATAGTCGTAAGTTTTACTAACAATCTTGTTTGAGTCTTGATCACTTTCTTAAAGAATAATTCTATTCTATTCCATTCTTAATAATACAAATCAAGAAACACAATCATCATTCTAGCATAGCATGTAACTCTTATACAACCTCTTATACAAACTCTTATACAATCTTTGGATCAATAAACTTATTATTATTATTATTTTTTTATTATTATTCTCCCGCACTTGTCCCAAGTAATTTGGGGTCTTTCTTTTTCTTTTTTTCTTCCATACTTCTCTATTATTCGTCATATCGGTACTCGTAGTCGCCCCCTTTCTAATCATAACATCATCATCATCATTCATCATTCACACAGTTCATCCATCGTTTTCTTTGGTCTTCCCCTACTCTTTTAGCCATCGATAATTATACTCAAAACTATCCTCACAACATTTTCCTCCTACGGTCCGTGAATGGGTGCCATAGATATCCAATGGGTGCCCATCTTTACATACCAAGACCCCTCCGTGCCTCGGAAGCCGTTAGTCCCGGCTGTCAGTCGTGGATCTTTGACAGTCGTTACGGGTCGTCAGAAGCCCGAAAATCTGACAACCAGTCTTACCAAGGGGTATCGTATTACCCAGTAACTGGGTTGTGGAGGTCAGATCGGCAATCGCTCCATGTAAAATACTGGTATTCAGCTGCATCCGGTTAGACTGGAAGCCGACCCCAACATATTTGGGAAAAGGCTAGGCAGATGTATCACATGCCCATACCATGACAACCGATATCCACACAACTCTTCAGTTACCGGTCCCACTTTCAGCCAAGACAACATCCCTATGAAATACAGCCCACTATAAGTATAGACTTATAGTGAAAGAAACCTTTTGATGTAACGTACGTTGTTGTTATGTGTAGACATAACGACATCGTATGTTACATCAAAAGGTCGTCAGAGGTAGAAGAAGTGTAGATTTCCCAGGAGCTCTTAATACTGATAAAAGTACCTTCTGAAGTAAAAACTTGTCTCCCAAAGGACGCAAGTTCTTCCCAAATAGATTACTATAGTCTTTACCTACAGACGATAATATGGCTGCTATTGTTGAAAATATAGTTCTTTAGCAACTGTAATGTTTGCCCTGAGAATATTTGACCTTGTCGCCTACCACGCGGCCTCGTGCAGGTTAGTGGACTGAGAAACTTCTTTATTAATAATGATTATTTGTTGTCTAACTCTGTAATGCAGTTTAGTGTGTGTGTTATAATAGAAGTATGTTGTTATTACAGACTAGCTTCTGGCCGTGACTTTGTCCACGTGTAATTTCGGCCCCAATCCACCGCGTCGCATCCCATCGCCCACCCGCGTTCTTTCTGAATTGTTCCTTTTTGATTGGCTCCTAAAGGTCGTAGCGTGATGTTAATCCTATAACTTTCCTCGAAAAATGGGCTATCAAATGCAAAAAGATAGTTCCAGATTAGCAAACAAATAAACTCTTCAGCTTTATTATATCGATTGTCAGACTGCACCTAAATCCTTTGTATGACTAATCAAACAGCATACCTAACACAAATCCTTTTTTTTACCGTGGAGAAATGCTCATGCACTACCACGGGAAGATAGTGCAGGACTCTAACCCACTAAAACTCCACGGTGTCCTCCTCTGCCGTTTACGGCGGGAACACGGGCACGCGTTAGCACTCATCCGTGAATCCACCGCGGCTGTCCGTCACCCGACCCTCCTCTGGAGAGTACTCCTTATCACCGGCGTACCAGAACACATAGCACGCCATGACCACCCCAGGGACCAAACCAACACATGGGCGCCAGACGACTCCGTGTCTGGGCATCCTTGGTCCCCCTGCGACGGATCAGGTCATTGGACCCGCGGCCTGCCAATCTCCGGCCGCAGAGGATAGGGAGAGCGGCCAACGTCATACCAACACTCCTCCTCCCCTGCGGCCCCACCGCGTCCGCCATCAGACGGTGGCGACCATGTCAAGGCCGCGGAAGTTGGGAGAGCGGCGCACCGCAATAACGGCACTCCTCTCCCGCCGCGGCCTCCAACCCTCAGCCCCGATGCCTCCCATACGACATCGCGGCCCGCCTCAGTTGCGATGTCGCCCAAGCGGTTTCGCAACCTACTTGTTGGCCGCTACGTCGTCGGCTTATCGGCAAAAGCCCTAACGAGCGGCCCCTCCTCGGGTTCCTCTTTGCTTCACCGTGGGCGAACAAGCCACGGCTACTGAGCCCCCCCGCCTCGACAGTGCGGGAACCCACCGGGGGCGTCCACCTAACACAAATTCTAGAGCAACTTGCCTAGTTATATTAACTTCGACCAAGTTCCGTCTCGAAGGACCAACGTTCAGTGTGATGCTTGTGTTGCTGACGACGCCTCGAGCACTATATTAGAAACTTCATTAATTCCCTGACGGCTTCGACAACTATCTTCAAAAGCATCTTCACTAATTGGAGAGATCGTGCGTTCAATTTGAAGCTCTAATAAACGGGACAGCCGTAAAAATTACAATCAATTTATTTGTACATAATCAGCCTTTAACGTTCTCACTTCTGGGGCACAGGCCTCCTCTCTTCAAGAGGGAGTGAGCCGCAATCCACCACGCGGGCCCAGTGCGGGTTGGTAGATGTCACATGTCTTAAATTTTTTGGTCCTGGGACATGCCGGTTTCCTCACAATGTTTTCCTTCACAATTTTAAGAGCAATGTTGATGAAATAATTCATACAAGTAAAGTAAAGCTGTGCCCGTCTGGGTTCGAACCTACGACTCGCAACTCGTAAGTCGCGGCTGTTACCACTGGGCCATCATTGCTCCATTTTATTTGTACATATTTGGATAATAGCCCGGTATTGACTATTATTAGGATATGATGTGAGTGACAGATGAATAGCAGGATTTTCCTGTGAGAGGCAAGGTTGCTGTTCCACGTGTTCATTATCCCTGAAACCGTAGCGTTATTACGTTTCGAATAAGGTAAAGCTCATAATCACGTCTCAAAAATAAACCTTTGAATAAATTCCATCTACAAATCTCGACAAGATGTGTAATAAACATTAAGACGTACTTTCGCATCAACACGAAAAAAAGTTAATAAAGAAGAAGAAAATTTTATTACAAGCGCCCACAGACAAACTGCTCATGTACTTACGTATGTATATCCGAAATGATCGTGAGAGTGCGCGAACTAGGCCGGATACAGTCACGTGATCCGTCACCCTGTGACAGCTCCACAGAACAAGCAATAACATGTGTTACATACACCCGAATTTTATTACGATACAAAGTTACGCGGTTCATGAACATGAAATCCAATCCCATTTCTCATTCCACAAAAAGTATGGCCTTATACCTCGGTGTAACGGGCCATATTCATATCCTCTGTACACAATACATGACCTGAATCCCAGAAAAAAGGTTTGAGGGACAAAAACGATACAAACATGATAAACAAGAAAGAAAAAAAATTAACTTTCTACGGACCGCAGCGTATCTCATTTGTCTAGGAAAAGAATCTTAGAGCCTTAGATAAGCCTTAAGTAAAATGGAGATGAAACGGAAGGATATTCCAGATGAAACCAAGGACGCCATATAAGCTTTAAAATATAGCCGGATACGGGAAAAATCCTTTTGCAGGCCAAGTTTGGGGCTCGAATGCAAAGGAACTTGGTCAACAAAGTTTCCGAGTGCGGTTTTTCATGCTTTTAAGACAAAACTTGGGCCAGAAGCGCAAAGATATTTTAAAGACGCATATTTTAAAGTTAGCAAACAAAAATGAATATGGTGAGAAAATTTCACAACAACACCTTCGTGAAAGTTTGAAAATATATAAAAATAAGATTTTTACGAGTGTTTCACGATACAAAATGAGGCTCCAAAATTAAATAATTTACCCTTCAAACGTTAGGTTTGCGAACAAAACATGAAAGCTTTGGTGTGTGGCACAAAAAAGTTCTCGTGAAATGCAAAGAAAAATTACTTTAATTTTATTTTTCCACGAACTAACTCCTGAGCAATATTCATAAAAATCGCTGTAATGAGAAAATTAATTGGATACACGTTAGACTTATTTCTTGCGCCAACAAATTGTTGCAAAATGATTTTTTTTAGTCCTCCTTTACGTGTTTCATTATAACGATTTGTTTGCACGTTTTACTCCTTTCATTGTGCTGAAGTCTAGCAATTAACAAAGTAATTATACCTACTCTTTATAAATCTTACTTTCTCTACGAGTATTACCTACAACAAGGCTTCTTTAAAATCTTTCTTTTTGTTACTTACGCTTTTTAAGTACAGACTGGAGCACATCAAGCTACTACAATCTGTCAAATTTATTTAATAGATTTTCTTCTTTATCGCTACAGGATAAGGTTCAAGATTGATTGGGAAAATTTGACAGTTTCGGGTAGCTTGGTGTGCTGGCGTCTGTACCTTACCTTCGTTTATTTTATTAGGTTAAAATTTAATTTCAGACCGTTTAATTTAAAGTAATTAGCTGATGCCATTAATATTTTCATTACTCATATAACAGATTGCCGCGACGTTTTCCGATGCATATTATCATATTAATTTATAGATACTGAGATCACAATTTATTAACGATATTTCATTTAAATTTTTGAGCTTACAAAATCGTGAGTAGAAAAACAGAAATGCTTTTCATATTCAAAACAAAAATTATCGGATATTATTAAAAAAAAAATCAAAACACCTACGCGATTTTCACATAGCAAACGACGTAGGTAGAAGTAGTAAGGAAACCCGCTTGCGTAATAAAGGCTAAGGTGCAACGTGTGCCTTGAGCACAATAGCGCCGATAGGTGGCGCTGTTGTCACGTCGGGCGTGCACCGCTGTGGCGGGATCGTGTGACAGGCATGATTGATACCCGATGATTCTGCGATTTCTGGGTTACTTCGCTTCCACAAATCGGGAAATGGGTAGGTAAGTACAGTATTATGCTACTTAAATATACTTATGTTGTAAATTATAAATTAAAGTAGCATCAATTTAGGATACTGAAAACTGAAACAGTGTAATGTGATGAAACTGAAGAAAATATGTACTTAATACACTGTATAGCCGCAGTACACACGTACCTACTGTAAAACATGTTTTTGAACGAGTGATTGGATGGGTGATTGAACGAGTGAAAGGAAGTAAGAATGAAAACATGACGATTCGATAAAAATAAGAAAGACATGTTGATATGTAAAAGGTAAGGTGCATTATAATATATAAACGGATGTTTTCTGGAGATCCCAAACACTACACAAATATAAAGGTGAAGGTGGTGAGGTGTCGTGGTGGTGGTAAGATGTCGTATACCAACGTTTCCGAGGACAGTTACGCGACACCACGCAGCGAAACACGCCGCGACACCACGCAGCGAAACACGCCGCGACAACGTTACGTGTAAAACTTAAAGATTATACTAAAAAGAGTTTTTTTCTGTTTTGCCTTATAGTCTATTATATTTTTTGCTATTTCATAATGATTTAAATACTACACGTGGAAACTTGTAATTGGCCTTATTCTGTATAAATTATTACTTACTGTATTTGTTTAGCTGTAAGTTTTCCTAAAATAAATAAATAAATAAAACGTGCTCTCCCCTTCTTTCACTAATCTTTATTAACCCATCATTATTTAACATCATCACTTAAAATATTCCATAGCGATCCCTGTTCCTAAATAAACAATCAAATACATTCGCTGCTTCTTGCTTCCGTCGCCCCCAAGACAAAAGCAAATAACCTAGAGTAAAGGGCTCAGACTATTTACGACCGGCATATTGCGTTATAAAAAATGATAGCGGTTTTCTCCCGGAGAAGCCTCGTTTGCCGCTTATCGGGCAGACTGATAACGCCAGGCCCGTAAAGGGAAGCGAGTCGACAAGAAATACTTAGCCTTATCTAATAATATTGACGAAGAAATATTTCATAATATTTAGATGGCAGTCACCGAGCTCGATTAGCCTTTTGTTTATCTACGAAACTTGCGTTTTTGCCCTATTTGTCCCCAGAGACGTAAACGTTTGATACATTCGCGCCCAGACAAAACATATCACAAAAGAAGATTCGACGGCAATAGAACCGACGAGTGGGTTTCTTAGGCAACTATTTTTGTGAGTTACCGAAAGTATGCTTACAAAATGTAGTCTTAGCTCCAAATGCAATTCTAAAACATTCACTTGTAATGAAGTCTACTTGTTCTAAATCCCAAAACTCCTCACTTAAATATTTTATGGGCAACATCATTTTAATTAAGGCTCGGTGCAGAACCCAGCGTTTTATTATAAATTTAATTTTGTTTCAATTGTTCGTACCTATCGTTGGCCACTAATTACTCAAGGGAAGCTAAGAATTATGAGTCTCGAGATAACGAGATAAGATGTTGGAAATTAACACAATTAAACACCGTCTTGAGCGTTTCTATTATATTTACAGGAAACTTATTATTTTTCCTCTACTTAACCTAGGTTCTTCCTTACTTTTTTCCTCAACTATTATTACAGCTGACTAGAAAGGCCGGAATTACGTAGGCAAATATAACAGAAAGTATCATGATTGATTACTGGACATCTTACATAAAATATTAAGCTCCGTCGAATGCTAAGCACTCGCTCCGGAATTCGGAATTCCGAAACTCAGGAATCTTGAAGTACCTACCTATTAAGTTGATAAGAGCTTAACAAGATTGGTAAATTTCCGAAAGAATTTGCTGTCGCTGAGTAATCCGAAGTGGGATAATCGGCACCATCGAGGATTATCGTCGACGGCACTTGAACAATACAAATGAAATTCAAACAAGCCCCAGTCGATAATCTGCTTCGCGTCTTGATCGCAAATCAGGCACTTACCTCCCACGCCGAGTGCCACAGTTCTACCATAAAACATTATATCCCGAGCGACGACAAACTTCCAAATCATATTTTACGTAGTATTTTTATATTTACACAGTGTATTTCTCTCGCCTTTAAGCTAGAGCACGATACAGTAAGCCAGCGAAGCGCTTGAAACAGAAGATGGCAGACTTAAGACCACTTTATGCTTTCCACTGAGTGCACTACGGCATAAAGATACATTTTCGCGCTGCCGGAGCACCGAGCCAGGCCCTGTTTACTAATAGCTTGTATTTAAACATCGCATTAACATTTAATTATCTTAATTAGTTTATGCTCGTATTAATTAATCCGTTTTCGCGGTTTTTCGGGCTAAATTAGGTGGGATTTTAAAGACCTGATTTTTTTAGCGCTGCACCCGCACGGTCACAGTTTGGGGTTGAAACTAGTTTGGAGCTCTATTTTAAGGCTGGCTTTATAAAACCTTTGCCTACATTGTTCACACATGGGGCAAAAAGCCTCATTTTTATAACGATTTTAAGGAAAAGAAATCATTTTTTTACTTATTTATTCTATTCACCCTCTACGAACCAATATCCTTTGGAGCCATAAAACTATTATGTTTCGTAATGGTTAATTTCCTTGATACTCCGATATCTATTGACCGGATAAAATTGTCTCGAGCATTATTATAGTGGAAATAGCTATACAATAACTTATTTTGAGGAATTAAGGTAAAAAAATAGCAATCATACTTTTTGACCTGAAGGATATTTGCTAATAAATAACGGTTGGATGTTTATTTTTGTAGTTAATATGAGATTATTTCTCAAATTATGCCTGACTTACTTGAATGAACTCTATATATTAACGGGCGTGTGTCCGCAACTCCACGTGCAAGTGTACCTATACTTTGATGAATGTATAGAGGTATGAGGAACAGGGTGTAAAGTTCACTCATACTCTATAGAAAAGGGAGGATCCTCCGACCAGACGGGTGTTGTGTCTGGCGGGCAACTGCCCAATAATTCATGTCGGGCCGTTGTATCTATGCTACTTGCGCGGTAAACTCTGCTTGCGCGATGCAGGATTTGCGTGACATAATATGACGCGTTGTTCGCATGTGGCGTTGTAGATACCGTTACAAATGTATTAATGTTTAGGCCGAAATTAATTAAATAAATGTGCTTTGGTTTATGTATCTCTATCTTGCACTTTTAATTTGACAGTTGTGGTACAGTGACCGGAATACTGCTGAGCTAAAGCACGTGCTAAGTAAAGTTTATTAAGCTCAGCCCTAGTCTTATTTGACTTCAAGAAGAACCGAAAATTGATAACAGTCTTATACAAAATTGTGCTGAATGATAAACACCAACAACCCGGATTTAACATTCTACCGTCAGTTTTCTCGTTCGGGATCGAGACCGAGTTTTATTTATAACTTCAGTTCATTTTCGGCTCATATCGCAAACTCCTTCGTTTCTTGGTGTTTGCTCAAGAGATTAAAATTTTCACGAAGCGAGTCTGTGGATCTATCGGTACAGTGTACAGTCAAAAAAAGGCATAAATAAGCAGAGTCGTCGGATATAATTGAAGTTTATCAAGAAAGCGACAGACGTTTTCGAATAAAAATTAATTTAATTAATAGAAAACAAACAGTTGTAAAAAACTAGCCTGTATTGGCCCACTGCAGGTCAAAGGCCACCCTCTCCCTTTTCTACACAATTCAACACAAGCGACAAGCGCGGTTACATACATATATTGTCTGAAACCCTTTCCCAAACAAAAAGAACATGAATAAACAGTTAATTTATCAAATTAAATTTCATTCGAAAACATCCATCGGTTTCTTACTAAACTTTAATTATATCCGATGACCCTGGCTACTTATCTCCTTTGGTGACCGTACCTACAGTATGGCGGTGGTGAGTGGAAACCCTTTCCGTTTGTTCGTACGACATGGTCAGCCTTTGATCACAATATTTTACCGGTCCGGTTCTGTCGCTTTTTATTCCGGCCCGCTTGAGACTTACACGCTCCGGGAAATTTAATAATTCCTCAAAATCCTGCAAGTGATGTTTCGGGGTTCGGATTCGGTTTCCGGTTCAAACTTTGATATATTTTAGTCGGAGACGCTGATTTGTTTCTAAGTTATATTGCTTTTCGTAATTGTACTTTGTTTTTGTCTATATCCTAACTACCTGGGTTTGTACCTGCTCACTCTGCCGTCTTTATGGCGCTTAAATCAACCATGGACGTAATATCTATATATTACGTCCATGAAATCAACCCACACAAGAATAGACAAAACGCAAACCATAGACAAATTTCTAAAAAATCTGTCAATTTGTCTATTCTTCCGTCGACAAAATCCGTGTCTATGATGGTCATGCTACGCGTGCAGGAAATACACATTACTTCTCAATATTATTAACGTAATTAAAAATCACCTAAAGCTTTAATTTACTATTAGGTACATAGGTACTAGAAAATACAAATAAACTCTACATTGTACAACAATCCAGATTGGAATGAGATCGTTCCAGTTATCTAGGTACCTACACAACTTCATCGCTTTATTATCTGCCGAACAGAAGGAGATGCTATTGAAGCATCTCCTTCTGTTCGGCATTCGGTATTTCCAAACCGTAACAATACATGCATCCTCAGAAACTACAATATTACAAAGGATAGCAATACATCGGGAACGATACAATACAACAAAAATGCAATTTTGATACAAACTCACACAATGGGGAGACTAGAACCTTGTTATCAATATCATTCGTTATTGGGAAGAAAATGTCCCCTTATTGTAGTGTTTTTCGCGAACAAAACGGGGGAATGTCTTTGAAATCCTTTTTTAGGATGAAAGTTGTGTAAAACCTTTTTTGTTCAAAGACTAATGAGCACCTAAACACGACAGATCAAGGAGAATTCATTACAGCTGTTATAGCGCCGCGCCGGCAACAAATTCAATGGGTAGAAAATAAAAAATAAATAAAGTTTTTTACTGAAAAATCTCTGGTATAAAAGCCAATGTAGGTATTTACAAGTCCGTACACAATTATTTTACCTCTGATTTTGCATCACTGTCAAAATCACAGTGTTCTTTATAGGCATGCCAATAAGGTTGCTATTGAGTTGCTGCCATTGCCAAGTCTGTCAAAATCACAATAATCTTAATTTTCGTTGCTATAATGTTGCTATTCGGTTGCTGCTGTCATAATAAATGTGTAATGCATAAGTTAATTGGCCAGAACAAAAACACACTAAGGCTAATATTTATACAGCCAAATGTCTAAAAGCATTGAATAATATGAATAAAACTCTATTAATTTTTCGTTGACCATAATATTATCATAACTTAGTGAAGTGTTGAAAACACTTCACTAAGCTTGAACTAGAAACTTGTGCCGAACAAAATTTTAATGATAAAATAAATGATATTTTCTCAGACAGAGCGTTTACGACTTCAATATGATATTACATGGCTTCACACGTTTCAAGAGGCTTGATTATAATCAAGAATTTTATACTGAGACTATAGATACAAAATAGACAGAAGGCCATGTTCCCATGGTAACAATGAAGACGTCATCAGTATATCACCCCGTGACTGTCAATTGTTTAACACGACTCATCATAGATTGCTACATTGAACGGTCATAGGGGAGTACTCCCTTAGAATCTACGTATCAAGGTGAAGACAGGGTGACAGCCAGTGATAAGCGCATTGGATGTTTCTCCCGTGAATAGCTTAGCTTCATGTCATGGGAACCAGTTATCTTCCGCCTGATAACGCAGGAGGTAACGCACACCTTTGAAAATCACGATTTTGGTAGTACATCATCAGTCATTGCAGAGAGTATTTTTGAAACAATAGCGCAGTTGATGTTGTTGAATTGTTAAAATGAAAGCAATTGTTATTAAGAGTGAGGAGTGGTATTAGGAGTGTGTTACGCAATTAGGCTGCTGAATATAACAACACTACATAGGAGCCTATATAGAACCTATATAGATATATCGGGTTACACACGTGTGCCGGTTGCGAGTTCTACGCACCTTTTTGAAGGAGCATCCACAGAACATTATGACCCTTAGTTGTATGTTATGTAGAAGAAACCGCCACAAGCCTTCTTAATTGTTTCGTGCACTATGTACATAAGCCTCCCAATTCAATTAAGGCTAGTTTCATACCGTGTCTGCTTTATAACAATTGCTATATTATTATTGCTAACATAATTCCAGTAATTGTAGCAGCTAGGCGCAGAACTAAAACTAATTATGCTCAACTCGTTATTAAACAGTGTAAGGAGGGCCAAAGGGTGTCGTGCCATGAATTATTTATTCGCTGAAAATGCTCTTGCCTAGTAACAAGTTGTTGCCACTGAAGCAATAATCTTCACTTGTAATACTCGCGCAGACATCTTTATTTTGTACTTAAGTTATAAATGTTGTGTAGTCAAGTTTTTGGATCTTATGTTCATTTTGAAATACACGACGGAATAGAACAAGAAATGAGTAGATAAGAAGAAGTCTGAAAGTGGCACCGGTAACTGAAAAGTTGTGTGGAAATCGGTTGTCATGGTACAACAGGCATGTGATACGTAGAAATGAGGAAAATGTCTTCAAGAATGTTTTGAGTATGAATGTCGATGGCTGTAAGAATAGGGAAAGACTGTGTGAATGATGATATGGTTAGAAAAGGGGTGACTACCGAGATGACGACTAATAGAGAAGTATGGAAGAAAAAGACATGTTGCCCCGACCCCAAATTATTTGGGATAAGGGCAGGAGAAAGATGATTTTAATTTTGAAATGTTTCTGATAGGAAATACGTTTTCGGCCCTATTTTCTGAAAGTAATGTCACTTGGCGGAAACGAAGTCTTATGTTCCCAGAAAAGCGATCGACATTTTAACGGATCGCATAAGTACCTCACTCAGCGACGACGCCGGTAAGAATGAAGCACTTCATGCTCAAAAAACCATTACTTTAAATTACATTTGTTTTTCAGATTACAGTTATGTCATATGAGACATTGTTAATTCGGAACCACAATAATCAACACACTTATTAATGAATACGTCTTCTAAAGTCCCACATTTAGTATCTGTAATTTATTTGGTGATAAGATAAGATAATGTTTATTTTGTAAAACATGAGCACAGTATGAAGGTCTTATAATTATTGTGAGGTGGCTACATGTTTTGCCATTTATGGCATACAAAATTTGTTGCACTAGACAATAAAAAAATACAGAAAGAGAGAAGAAAAAAAAAAATTACAATGTCAAAATTAAATTGAAATTACAACGTCAAAATTTAAATCGAACTCAAAATACAATGTCAAAATTAAAATTTATTCTGAGTGAGACACAGAAATAAAGCACACAGGCGTAAATAACATCTTTATTATGTTCTTATCATATTTATCTAAAGAATATCTTCAAAGTAGAATATAAATATTTCTTGAAATTTTTAAGAGGCAAGCACTTTCCGGGAATGAATAATCATGGGTATATTTTCTCGTGAAAACCATCTATTTATATTAATTTAGAAGCCGTCAGACTAATGCCCCGCGGTTCCATTTCTGTCTTGAGTAATTTAACGTACAGCGGGACCCCTCCATATTGGCGAGATAATATGATTAAATTTAATTAACGTATTAAGCATTAGAAGCAAATTAATTAGCTGATATATTGTTTTTACATGTTTTGTGTGTATTATACGAGATGTAGTCACTCTGTGTAACCTCGCGGGATTAATTATGAAAACAACGACTGAATTGTATGTGAATTAACATTTTAATTATTTTGTCTGGCGTTCTGGAGTAAAGGTCCTATCATATTAGCACTGCGTTGCGTGACACGACGCGACGGGGCGCTACCCTGTGTGACTAAATATTCTTTATACGAGATTCTGGAACAGGCGATGCATGACGTGCCTATACTGTTTACCAAAGAGAGGCAAATAATAGTGCAACAAAATATTACACGTTATCGTAAGAGAGTGAATAGGCAATTAAACGTGTGCTTGCAGTTTGCAGCTTCTTCCATGTAATTACAGCACTACAAGAGACGCAAACGGCGACTACGGCGAGCAGTGTGGTCGGACCTTTAAAACAGAGCGAAAACATAACAAGCCTTTGGACGACAAAAAACTTGTATTGTTAACGCAAAAAATTAAAGCATAATTTTTTTAAGTAAAACAACATCTTTTGTTCTGAAACCCTATCTCTCCATTTTGTCTCACAGAAATATTTTACACTCAGTGTTTTATTGTAGTTCATTTTCTTTTTATTTTATTTTACGCAGATAGTTCACAAGATTTACCAGATGTAGAATACAGAGAAAAATCTCAAAAAATAAAACTATAGAACGACGATAAGTCCAAGTTACTGCAACATTTTCTATAGAAAATATGACCACTATTAACTTCTGCAAATGTTCGCTATAAAAATATGATTTATTTGATCTTTCGTTTGCAATCGCCGTCCTCGTGACCCATAAACGGAAGAAGTTTAAATTATATAATATTAATTATGAAGTGTTCCAACCCTTCTAGAAACGTCCGACACAGGACGTCTCTTAACTAATTAATTTTTCATAATTACCTATAATAAATTATGTTGAGTGGGGAAGTCATTATTATTTATCAAGACTTAGTTATTTGCTTCAAGAATTTACGTCCGTCAGTTTTTTGGAGAATTCTAATCCGCAAGTTCCCTAAACAGATGTTCTAGAAAAATAAACAGCAAAACCTAGTACTAAGTACTACTATACACGTTTAAATTTAAGTCGTTCTGGACCTCTTCAGGGGTCATTGTACTCATCATTATGAACAACTTTTACTAAAGGAAAACAACTGAAATCGCGAAAAAAAAAATCAGCTGTTCCCTACATTTATGATCGCATAACTCGACAAAATGTAGGGAGCAGCTGATTTTTTTTTCGCGATTTCAGATTTGGTCCCATAGTAAAGTTGTTGATAATGATGAGTACAATGACCCCTTAAGAGGTCCAAAACTACTTAAATTTAACCTTGTTTATAAGACGTAAGTAAATTAGATGCTCTGCAATGGTTTTTTTAATCTCTAAGCCAAAATTAGTGCCTCCAAAACATTAAGAGGAAACCCGTTTGAAATAGAACGTTTCCATGTACCCAATTTTATTTATGAAGCTAGAAGCTACCAAAACTAACGATTAGAAACAAAAGACATAACATTAATTTATTGCAACTACATAGTATACTAGACTCACGCCATTTCTGCCTGGCGTGAGACAAGTACCTATGTAGTTGCGACAGAACGCCACGCGTACAGTCCTCATACACTCATTTTGTTTCTACGCTCAACTAAGTATCACAAATACTAGCAGGTTTCCCAAAGAAAACCTACCTACATTTGATCATAATCAGTCAAAATGAAACATTTCTTACAGTCATATAAAGTCTCTCTTAGTAATCATTTCCTACAAAAACTCCTAATGCATGGGTGCTTCAGTTTCATGTGTATTATAACAAAAAACCCGACTGCCACTAAACGTAACGGTTCAGCTGACGACCTTCGGGCCATCAAGACGATTGCTGTCTGGTCTGGTTGCTGACTCGGAATCCTACTTTATATTCCACAAACTGAAGATGTTTGTATGTATGATACTCAATCACGCTTTAACGGCTGAATGGATTTGGGTGAAATTTTGCATAGGTATAGCTAGACTGTGGTCTAAATTAAAATACAAAGCGGTGATTAGGTTATCACATTAAATAGTACAGCGGTTATTACAAGCTGTTATCAGTCTGTTAAAAAAATAAAATAAACAATTTTACTAGAAATAGAAAACTGAATAAAAAAAAGCGAAAATAAATAGCGTAAAAATTTACACGAAATAACCCACTCTTAATATTAAGGCACACGCGCTGGGTGATGGTATCAACAATTCAACACAAACTTTGTACTATTGTTACCAAATAATCACAAATTAAGTTTAATGTTGTTAAATAAGTACCAAAACGAAAAAAATGGGTAGAATGTTAATTATTATTATTTATTTTAATTGTGTATGTTTAAACTACGTAATGTAGACGACTTTGTTTCATATAATGTGATCACATAATCGCCACACTGTATAGGATACTTTTATAACGACTATATGTAGTACTTTTCCAACATACGAGTGAAACCGCGGAAAATAGTTAGTTCTTCATATTTTTTTTATTGTAAGCCTACATTTATTAATTTATTTATTTTTATATACTTTATTGTACACCACAAACATAACATAAAAAATACACCACAAAATATACAATGGGCGGCCTTATCGCTTTCTGTGATCTCTTCCAGGCAACCTTGGAATGGACAGTCTTTTTTTCACGTTTTTTTGTTGATGATATATAAATAAAAATAAAATAAGATAATAATAATATATAATTATTAATTTAATCATAGTCTTTATTAATTTATTACCCCTAAGTTATTGCTCTCTCAAACTTATAAGCAACTGGCGGAGCCGAGAAAATTTTGATTCGCCCGGGATGAGAAGAACTTCATGTTCTTTTCTTGGTTTAACTTAGGTTTACCTTTCTGCTTTACTAGAATTGCCTTCTTGGCCGTGAACACTTTTGAGCTGTGTCATTACCATCGTATACGTTCCGGTTACCATAATTCGGTCTCATTTTTAAGTTGCCGTTCCTCAAAAGGAAAATACGGAACCCTTATAGGATCACTTCATTGTCCGTCCGTCTCTCTGTCTGTCAGTCAGACAAGATCCTTATTCTCAGGAACGCGAAGAGCTATCAAGTAACAATTAATATCAAATACGTAGTTCGACGGTCCTTAAGAGCTCTAAAATAAAACAACCTGCAAGCTTCTAAGCCAACGTAATACAAAATAAGGGTTCCTTGTCAGCACTACGGAACCCTAAAAATACGGCCATTTATTCAACATGAGCAGTGGTGGCCAAGTGGTAACGGCCGCGACTTACGAGTTGTAGGTCGTAGGTTCGAACCCAGACAGGTGCTTTACTTTGTGTAAATTATTTCATCACCACTGCTCTCAAAACGGTGAAGGAAAACATCGTGAGGAAACCGGCATGTCCTAGAACCAAAAATTCGAAGACATGTGACATCTGCCAACCCGCACTGGGCCCGCGTGGTGGATTACGGCCCACTCCCTCTCACTGAGAGGAGGCCAGTGTCCCAGCAGTGGGAACATTATAGGCTGATTATGGTATTATGGTATTCAACATATTTTGATACTCGCAAATAAATCAAAACCTGTGGTACTTCCCGTTTACTTTAGTTCTCTCTCTCTCTTGCCGTTGAATCATGTAAGAAAAAAAGTCTCACAGCACAAATAAAGGAAAAAGTCCTAAAATCGTTAATTTGTAGTTTTATCACACATATATACATATATTTGTACTAGGGATAAACTCAGCCCAACTATACGGGACCCTTCATTGAGCGTGGTCCGACACGCCTTTGGCCGGATTTTTTATCCCTGAACTGCCACTGGCACTGCGAAACAGGCCTTAACAAATATGCCGTATGTAGGCCGTATTCTTATAATATTTAATAGTAAACATTATTTCAGCAATTACGAGGTTTACCTTTAATCAAGAAAACACGTGTAAGTCTAATGATATTTATGTAAGAAGTACTAAGTAGGACTTAGACTTCGTACTTAAGAGGTTTAAGTATCTACACGTGTTTTCTATTATATACATGTTTGTTGGGTCGACATAATAGTTTCAAAGTATAGTAGTAAAAAAATACGAGTATAAGAACAGATGGCCGAGGGGGCTGAAAGGTTCTGGAGTGGCGGCCGCGTACCAGCAGACGTAGCGTTGGAAGGCCTCGCACAAGGTGGACCGATGACTTGGTGAAGGCCGCGGGAATCCGTTGGAAGCGAGAAGTGCTGAACCGGAAGTGGGTGACAAAGGCGGCGGAAGACGTCCACTGCTGGACATAGCTCCAGCAGTGGACGTCTTGCGGCTGAAATGATGATAGCAGATAGTATAGGTATTCCATTGATTCGCACGTATAATCACAGTTTGAATATGTTATGAATATGTGCTATGTTTAGCTCGCAGCTATAGCTGGATTTCGTATATAACGCTATTTACTCAAGCAAAAACCGTATATAATTATTATTAACATGATAATCTTAGTGCTTCTCTTGTAAAGGTCACCAGCTAAGTGGTTTAACGCTCGTCTGAACACAGACAATAAGGCTATTACTTCGCTTGTATAAAAGAAAATAGACATCTTGTCTACAAAGATAAATCTTTCGCATATCCTTCTAAGTCCCATATGTGTGTAATAAGTCTAAGTATAATCCTTTACTTTAAAACTATTGTGTATCCGCCTTATTTACGATAGACTTAGCTGCATGAATCGTGCTGGAACGCGCCACTAGAGGTTTTTACACAGAAATACTGCTGCACAAAGATACTCCATTTCAATTATGTTATGTACTGAGTGGAAGGAAACAGTCGAGAGACTAAAGTGAACGGATAATGTACAATATACACGTTTTATTTGAGATCTTAATGTTAAACGTTTACGATAAGAAGCTAAAGAATACAATTTAGCTCAATTCAATTGTGATATATCTTGGTGCTGAGAGAGAACGATTTTATTTTAATGCGAGGCTAACGACGCGCCGCGCCTACCAATATACGCAAATCGCTTCCCCATTGTGGAAATTATGAAAAAGAAAAGATTTTATTGTTATCGTCGCGTTGAAACGGGCCGGATGATTATCGTACATTCGCTGTCAAATAATTTAATTTATACTTACTTGGGTATGTGCCAAAACTTTTTGATTAGCTGCTATTATTGTAAACGAGTTTTATGCTTTGCCATTACTAAAGTATCTAGGTATTCTGTTCATTCTGCTAGCTCAATAAGAGTTCATGTTAAGCTTTTTGCTAATGAGTTCTAGCTCAATAGTCAGCAGAACCAATACTCTGAATTGGGACCGCTACATCAAATTAAGCAATGTATGATCGAACAAATTATCTCAGTTAGTCCAAACAGGCGCGAGTACCGTCAATCCACAACGCTAGGTTCAAATGAACCGACTAATGTCATACCCAGATCAAAACGTTCATGTATTTGTTTACGTTATAATAAACTGTCTGTCTGAAATTGTGGGCTGTTACTGTGAACGAGAGTCGCAAACATTTGTAACCCTGGATCGCTAATGGGTTCCTGACCCTTTGCGAAGCTTTTTCATACAACAGTCAAAATGCTCGGTAACGCACCTAAAGCTGCAGATATAAACTTGAGGCAAATGCTCGTAGTGTAGGGCATAATGGATTAAGTATCCAGGATTAGTACGTAAAACTAAAACAGGTTGGTAAAGCATTTATAGTGAGTATGAAATACGTTCTAAATAAGAATGTTGGTAATAAAAACCATTTAGAACATTTCCTTTATATGTTTCAATAAATAACCGAACGAAACGAATTAAGAAGTTACCGATATACTATCTTTAAAATGACTAGAAGGAACGAAAAAAGTATATGTATATTCAGCACAACACAGTAGCAATTATTTAATACCGCTACGATTGTGTGCTACGATAAAAGAGGCGCTACGCCTCCGGTGGCTACGCCGTAGCACTCGTAGCATAAGTCGTAGCACGTCACCGATCATACTCTCGTTGCGGGCTCAGCTTGTCGCACGCTTTTGTTCACGTTGTCGTTTATTTATTTTTATAATCATGATCCTGTTCTTATTTATTTTTATTTCGCATCGACATAGTGTAACCAAGAAACATTTTCTTTTATAAACAGAAGGCCAATTCTCTTATTTAAAAACGTTAAAATCTAGTCGCAATTTTATCTCAGTGACAACGAATTTGTCAAAAATGTATGAAAATTATAGATATTTTTGACAGATTGAGTCTGCATTTAGAATGTGAACGTTCTTCATAATATGGGTATCGCCCCTCAGTTACATTAGACCAAATACTTTTACCATTTCTTCGTTTCCAGATACCTATTCCATTTTAAATCCAACTGTCGCGGTAATAGGTTTGAATATCGCACACATCACCGACCCTTCCCGGTCAGTCCATCCCATCAGAATGCAATCGGCGCGCGGCATGCGCTCAGTTCCGTGAAAAATTGACATTCTTCTTCGAACTACGGCCCACTGCGAAACTAAAAGGAAGTGATTTGATTTATGCAGTATATAGAACTTTTACATGGAGAACTATTTCAAGCGATTATGTGACTAGACTTTTTGAAGCTATGAAACAAGAAAAAAACAAAATGAGTACGCAATTTTTTCTTACGTGTTTTTGTGGAAAATACCGACATATTTTTGTGGAGTTTTAATCATTAAAACTGATTATTTAGAAATATATGTTTTATTTTACATTTAAGAATAAATGACATACGAGTTACAAGCTAAACCAAGAAAAATGCGGCAGAGTTGCAAGAATGTATTTCAATTTCAAAATGAATTGTTTGTAAAAGTCAGTGCCGGGTCAGTGAGTAATTGAGTTGCTGCAATGACGAAGCACTTTTTGTACTGTTTGCTTGTAACTTTTAACATAAAATCAATATATTGGCAGTTGAGGTTTCAGCCTACCTACAGTTAGGAAAATATTTTGTTTCGCAAATTGACACGGATCATGTAAGCGACGCTGTATATATTATTGTTTATATTATTAAATGTATTCTAGCGAATGGCACTCCTGGGCTACAGCTAAAAATCAGCGTCAGGTAGTACTAGAGCTGGGGTCCTTTCAGCATAAATATTTTTTTATTTTTGAAAGTTTATTATTAGGGTTCTGTACGTCCTAATGAGAAAACGGAACCCTTATAGGATCACTCGTCAATCGACTGAGAAAGAATGACAATTGAGATGGGAATATACGATAGTTTAAGTTCAGATTCAATTTGCTAAGTAATTTGTTTCCCTGACTGTACACATCCAATATTTTCACATCAGCACCACTCATTTTATATGCTACCTCACGAAGATACCAATCACAGCTGGACTCCACCAAAAATAAAACAAAAGTGATCGAAATCTATTTTCGTGCCAACCCTACAGTCCTTCCTATGCAAGTTCGATAAATAATTTAATGGCAGTGCGCCGTCCACAGGGCTGTCACTGGCAGCGCCGCACTCATTTGTCAACGACGTGATATAACAGGTTAGCAGACAGCCGGCCATTTGCATGCCCCTATCTACGAAGAGCTTCGTAACGTTGGTATCACATTTTGTAACTAACTTGGTAATGGGTGACGCTGTGGCGCTATTCGTATAATACTGCTATTAATTTCATTGTCTAGTTAGTTCGCGAAGTTGTGGTAAATGCAGTGCATGCGCGTCTTATGACTTAGGGAGTTTTTAAATGGAACAACTTTACGGTTTATAAAGCAGTGCGGGAAGAGAATTTAGTATTAAGAAACACGATAGCAAGAACTTAAAGTCGATAATAATTTTAAAAGATCAATCACAGAATGACATCCACTAACCCACACTAGGCCCGCGTGGTGGATTATGGGCCAGTCTCTCTCACAGAGAAGAGGCCTGTGTCCCATCAGTGCGAACATTATAGGCTAATTATGATGGATCACAGATTTAATTATTTAAAATATTTGTACAAAAAGTCCATTCAACTTAAAAATATCGTCATTATCACACACTATCCGTATCTCAAAGAACACAAAAGTCGGACACGGAACGAAACAAAATCCGAACTCACTGACCGGAAAGCACGGCGGCTCAATTCTCAAACGGTCAATCAAGAATGTTCTTTTACGTATTCAATCCTACGCAATTACCCCAAAACGCAATACGAAATCGGAACGGGTTAAAAATCTACAAAATGTAAAATACCGTGATTGATGGGTTTGTTTTACCTCATTCGTCCCAATTCGAATGCGACACGCGAATCTATTTCAGTAACTGGCATGTATTTTAATCAGATTTTTCGGATGAATTCAAATGAAAACCGGAATGCTGCGGGATTATAGACTTTTTAAAATATGCGCATATGCGGAACCGAATATTGGTGTATCAAAGTCAATTCCGAACGGTTGGCGTTTTAAGATAGGCGTTTGAAGCGAGCCCGCATAATCTTTTTGGATAGACGGCTTGATGTGGCGGGATTTGTTCGAAAAAGCTCTTTTTGTGGGCCACGAAGCATCAAAAGTCGCGTGAAGCTATAATGATGAATTTAATATGAATTTTGCGTCGAAGTTGGCCGCAAAAGCGAGGTTTTTACTGGAAACGACAAAGTGAAGGTTTAACGGTTCGTGAGTGCGTAAATCATGTGTCAGTAATTCGGCATATAATTGCGTAAACATACCATTTACTTTAATTACCGCTTTGTCCGCGGTTACTGCTTTATCCTGATTGATGCACAATATTATTTTGAATAACTTTACCAACTAAGTATAAAGTTTGGAATAGTTCATAAGCTAAAGTTGTGAACACATCCATCAGGCTTTCAAAGAGTAGCTCGCCCTACATATTCTTCAGTACACAATTTATCACGAACTCAAAACAGGCAACCACTATCTAAAACAAGTAAATTATAATGTTTATGGGTATGGGTTGTACAAACAAACAAGCTTATATGCAAAACTGATCGCAAATTGATCTGTTACACATTTTTTTCAAGTACGCATATTGTTCACAATTCATATTGGTTTACTCGTAAATTAAACGTTTCCAATTCTACCTTCGACTCTTCCGTGCTTCATAATGGAAATTTTAAAACGATTTATTACAAGTTACGTAGTTCCCGTAGCGATGGTACTGTGCAATCATTCGCTTGTTTAATATAAAACGGATTTGTCACAGCTCTGTTTTTCGCAGTGTTATTTTCGTGAGGCACATCGCCTATTGAATTTACATTCGCCTGCCGCGCCATGCCTGTCACTTCATGCATATGTATGGCCTTATGCAAACTGCAACTTTGCCTTTCATTGAATAAAAATATTTGGAATGATGACGACGTTTCAAGCGTACCGATGCTCTGTGATGAAGTTTTTTATTAACATTGATACACCACTTGAATTAATGCGGTTTGTTCCGGAACAAACCAATAACAATGATTTATGTATAAAAATAACAGAGTAGGCAAGTGCCTATTTAAAGTACACATTAACAAAGTACCTACACATTATTATTATACCCTACAATAATAATATGTAGTCTGTTAATGTGTACTTTAAATAAATTTTTGTCCAAACAGTACAAAAATGTTTGAAAAAATACTTATTTAAGTCACAAATGCACTTTCATTTTACTGCAGCATGTAAAAAAAAAAACAATTCATCCAGAAAGAGATTATTAAATCTCTACTATAACTTTTGACCATAACTCCAGTAGGTACACACAAATTCACACAATCCCAACAATTAATAACCAGAAACTTGGAACATGACAGGGAAGTTTTCAACAAATGTTACAAGTTGCCACACTGAAAATTCGCAGCGTACTATGTACATTTGTAGAAGCACACGAGCTTTGGAGACGACAAATATTTTCGTACAAGTTTGCAGTGCAGCCGGTTAGTTCTAATCTTAATTTACAGTTCGCCTCGAGTAGTTCGCTAGCAGTAACTAGTAGTAAGTTGGTCGGGCGGCGCGACGGCTCGAATCGCTCCGTTCACAGGTAACTCGACAACAACTTGATGCCATACACTCCCGGTTTATTAGCTTTGTATTAAAGCATTTGTTTCATTGTGTTAACGTGTTCGTCGGAAAAGGAATAGGGAATGGCGCATTGTACCTACCTATGTATATTTTTTGTGGGATGAGATGACAGCACAAAATATTGTTTGTTCTTATTTAGGATTAATTATCCAAATGGTACCAACGGGACCCTTTTACTGAGACTTCGCTGTTGGTTCGTTCGTTCATCCATCCGTCCGTCCATCCGTCCATGTCTGTCAGCGTCTGTCAGTGGACTGTATCTCATGAACCGTAATAGGTAGTCAGTTGAAATTTTCACAGTGTGAAAGTATTTCTACTGCCGCTACCCCCTTTAATTTTTAACTGTACTCGTATTTTTATCATTTGTTGTGTAAACTTGTTTTTTCGGCTTTTTTTCCGCTGTGGTAAGGAACCCTTCGTGTGTGAGTCCGACTTCCACTTGGCCAGTTTTTCTATGACTGTGTATTTTCTGTTGGTACATAATCATTCAGGATTAATCAGGATTCGCAAACATATCCAAGTAAAATATTCATAATATACATTTTAATATCTGGGGGCACGGGAGTGCCCCCGCCAAGACGAGCCAAGCGAAGCGCAAGGGCACTACCTACCTTTTCTCGAAGCACTTCGTCGTATTTTTGAACCTTCATAACTTGGGTTTGGATTATACCAGATAAACAAAATTTTCGGGATATGATGTCAGTGGTTGACTTATTAAACCTATAAAGTTTCAATTGCATAGCTCTTATACTTTAGATTTTATTGATATCTAAAATACCCCGATTTCGTCACTGACTCACTGATTCACTGACTCACTGACTCACTGATGATCATCAATATTCTAAGGGTCTTCCTGAAGTCCTAGAAAGCTGAAATTTGGTATGTAAGCTAGTAATAGTACACAAACAACAAAAAAACTCTAAAACTTGGAACTTTTACCCTTCAACCCCTTAAAATAGGGGATGGAAGTTTGTACGAGACTTCCGCAGATTTTTATGCTAGAGTTCTGAAAATTGATATAGGGACTCCTTGTTATAAATAATAAAATACGTATTTCAGGATTTTCAGTAAATAACCCCCCAACCCCCCAAAAAAAAATTTTTTATTTCATAAGCATTAATATTCTAAGGTTCTTCCTGAAGTCCTAGAAAGCTGTAATTTGGTATGTAAGCTAGTAATAGTACACAAACAATTCTAAGACTTGGAACTTTTACCCTTCAACCCCTTAAAATAGGGGATGGAAGTTTGTACGAGACTTCCGCAGATTTTTATGCTAGAGTTCTGAAAATTGATATAGGGACTCCTTGTTATAAATAATAAAATACGTATTTCAGGATTTTCAGTAAATAACCCCCCAACCCCCCAAAAAAAATTTTTTTATTTCATAAGCATCAATATTCTAAGGTTCTTCCTGAAGTCCTAGAAAGCTGAAATTTGGTATGTAAGCTAGTAATAGTACACAAACAATTCTAAGACTTGGAACTTTTACCCTCCAACCCCTTAAACTAGGGGATGGGAGTTTGTATGAGACTTCCGCAAATTTTGATGCTAGAGTTCTGAAAATTGATACGGGGACTCCTTGTTACAAATAATAAAATACGTATCCCACCAAAAACATTTTCATGTAAAATGTTGCCAAGACGACACCACATATGGCTCAAAAAGTTATCAGATCTCATGTAGAGCCAAGCTTCTAAC
Organism: Oligia latruncula; assembly: GCA_948474745.1. Taxonomy (NCBI): domain Eukaryota; kingdom Metazoa; phylum Arthropoda; class Insecta; order Lepidoptera; family Noctuidae; genus Oligia; species Oligia latruncula. The sequence continues at coordinate 10,185,202 of OX419699.1, forward strand.
TCTACACGCCCTAACTTCACAAACTCTACACCTTAGTCGAAATATGAGGCTTGGCCGTTTCGTTACTACAAAAACTATTGTTTATCAGAAAAGTAATGAACAGTGAATAAATTTTTCACCTTACGCCCATGTGATGGTAGCGAAACGGCCAAGCCACATATTTTGACTAAGGTGTAGAGTTTGTGAAGTTAGGGCGTGTAGAGTTAGAAGCTTGGCTCTACATGAGATCTGATAACTTTTTGAGCCATATGTGGTGTCGTCTTGGCAACATTTTACATGAAAATGTTTTTGGTGGGATACGTCAATATTTCCTACAACCATTCATCGACACATTATGCTAAATGGCTCGCAATCTTCGTTGATACCCACGTTATTAATACAAATTTTCATTAAAACAGTTTCCTTTATTACCTATTATTAGTTCAAGCTTAGTTTATAAACAATTTTATTAATATAGAGGTCGTTTTATAACGGTTTACGTAAAGGCCGGCCGGCGCTCTTGTCCGGGTCACTGCGATAGTAATTAGCCCGTACTATTATAGATATTGTTTTACGGAGATGTCGCTTTATCGGACGTTGAGTGAGACTAGACAATGTGGTTGTAACTACTTCTTTTTATGCGCATCGATGCAGTTTGACTTATAAGGGTAGGAAGTAAATTGCAATGCCATTGGACGCAAACAATAGACACGTTTTAATAATCACTGCACCAAAAGCAGCTCATGATCTGAACATTACATAATTTTTCAGTTACCTACATCGCAGTGCACACAAATGGTCAAGTTCTACAAGCAAGATTCGTTTCTTTTTCACGAAAATGTTTTTGTTCCTGACGATCCTTCAGGATCAAAAACAAAAGAAAAAAGCGGATCAAACCGGAATGAGAAAGTTTATAGTGGATAAGACAGAGATTAAAACAGAAGACGAACAAGCAGGGGGTCAAGGAGGGGGGGGGGTGGAGGGGGGTTCAGGGGATCACAACGGAATAACTCAGTTGATCGACTGGAGCGCGGGGTAGACTTTTCTAAATATCTATTCTACATACTAATAATAAAGCTGAAGAGTTTGTTTGTACGCGCAAATCTCTGGATTTTAAAAATATTTTTTTTGATAGCCCAGTTCTCGAGGAAGGCTATTTAAGCACGATAGGACCCTTAGGAGCCGAGCAAGAAGAAATAAAAGTCAGAAAGGACACTAAGCGAAAATGAAGTAAGAGCGTAGAAGGGCGATGCGATGCGGCGGGATTGGTCGGAGGAGCAAGAAACACGAGGACGAAGAAGCTAATTTTAAAAATAAAGATGAAAATCTTAAAAACCCATTCAAAATTCACGTCTACTTAGTTAGTAGGTTGATATAGCAAGATATTTTTCCAAATGAAGTTATCAGTAGCAGAACGCCGAAGTCATGTAACCAACTTTAAACTATTAATTCCACTTTTATTGACACTGTCAGGTCAAACACTAACTCAGTTAGAATTGTAGTGCGAGACGGTGTCTGAGTAAAATATTAACTAAGCTACCTCACGATTGTCTAACGTGTGCCCTAAATTAACTCAATTTGGTTTAATTAGTTAATACTTCGGATGGTACTTCGTTGTGAGGACAAAAATCAATTATCTTGTGTCAATCAGTGAATTAGACGTAGGTATAAGACTTTTGCTTTGTTTTCGCTTAAGTATCTATGTAATTGTGACTATATACATAGGTACATAGATCATACCTATGTATGTATAAACTTAGCAATACGTTTCTCACGCGGAATTGGAATTTGTAGCATACCAAGAGGAATGGGTAAGGTTCACATCAAAAGGAGCAAGTAAATTGTTGTGGCCAGATTTCAGATTGATAATTCGAAAATTCAAGAGCTACATAAATGTTGCAACGTATACACGTAAATATATTTGGTAATAGTCTTTGAGCATGCGTTCCTAAAATATTATTGCAAATCTATCACCATCGAAACACAATAAATAGTTATAAAGGGGGGTACAAAAACGTTTGTAATCACTGGTTTAGGGGAGGTAGCAGATCCGTGAAAATGATTTAGTGACCAATACCCTTTTATGCCTTATAGAGTAAACTAAATAGTACAGCTCTAGAATAATGATTTCTTTATTGATATGTCGGCGCATCACATATGCGCGTGATTGACCGAGGGGACAGCGCGGGGCGTCGGGGTACCGAACCCGGTGCGCGACGGCCGCTGCGCGCCTTTCACTCCACTCAGCTCACAGACGCGCTCGACCACGGGCATTTCATTGTTTCTTTTATTTAATAAGTTAATATTGTAAATTATGGTATTACACCTATTTTAATACAGTCCACTACTTCTTTTATTATAAAGTCCCGATTGAGCCCATTCAGATACATACTTTACCTTGTGGAAGGCCTTCCAACGCTACGTCTTCCGGTATGCGGTCGCCACTCCTGGGGGTCTACTCCGAAGCGGTTAACCACTGTATCGGCCGAATGTTCGGTCATTTTCTGATTCGAATATTGTTGTCCTACTACGAATTAAAAAAAAAAGGTAAAAAAAGGGTTAAGGGTTCTAAAAAGGTTCGGATTGGCACAGTTTGGTCGGGATCAATAGTCAATATAAGAAATTAATGGTGGTAGAAAATGACCAAACATTCGGCCGATACAGTGGTTAACCGCTTCGGAGTAGACCCCCAGAATCTTTTGGTCCCATCGGCCATCTGTTCTGCGAGCAATGTGCCCTGCCCACTGCCAAATAAGTTTGGCAATTCTTCGACGACGACCTTGAGAAGGCCGCAGGATGGATGCGAGAAGCACAAAACCGGTCGAAGTGGAGGTGCTTGGGGGAGGCCTATGTCCTGCAGTGGACGTCTTTCAGCTTAAATGATGATGATGATATACTTTACACTAGAAAATACATAACAAAAAATACATTTAACATTACAAAATATACCATGGGCGGCCTTATCGCTTTCTGTAATTTCTTCCAAGTAACCTGGAATGGACAGTGATTGTGTGGACATAAAAATTGGGTGGTCAAAATTAACACATTGACCGCCCCAGTCGGATTAATACGACTGAGAACCTATGTTCGTTTTTTTAGGGTTCTGTACCCAAAGGGTAAAAACGGGACCCTATTACTAAGACTCGACTGTCCGTCTGTCCCTTTGTCACCAGGCTGTATCTCATGAACCGTGATAGTTAGACAGTTGAAATTTTCACAGATGATGTATTTCTTTTAACAAATACTAAAAACAGAATAAAATAAATATTTAAGGGAGGCTCCCATACAACAAACGTGTTTTTTTTTCAGCGTTTTTGCCTTGTGGTACGGAACCCTTTGTGTGCGAGTCCGACTCGCACTTGGCCAGTTTTTTGTTTTTTTTATTTCATTGCTCGACCCTATTCGTCGTATTTATTTTTCGATTTATAAGCTGAGCGCTGCCACGGAGATTGATATAAAACCAAGTGATCAATAGGTTTAGCAGTTATACTTACCGCTTCTATTTCTAGTAAACAATCAACCCCTTTTGTTCGATCGGAACTGCAGCTAACAATCTGAGGCAGTAATTTACCCCGTCTGTCGCCGTCGTCACTGGCCGTCGGTAAGCCCAGCTCACTTCTGCGGTTAGTCGGTGCCTTCGAACTCTGTCGACGCACCTACTGCAATACCGCTACAAACTGTTTTACCTTCTAGGAAATTAATTTATTTGTACATAACACGCTTGTTTTCACTGAAAGGCTAGGAACTTGTATAGCACCCACACATTCTGTCCGTAATGTATAATTCTATGAAATTGCCCTAATAACCAATAGAATTAAGTGACCGTTTCGCCCACCAATTGATATTTCAGGCTGCTACTGAGAAATACACACATAACATCACGGTTTTCACGAAGGTTGTGTATATGTCGCAGCCAACTAGCTTAATTAGCCTTTCAGTAAAAGCGTAGCCTTTTTACTAACCGGCGCCGTTCAACTAGGCTAGGTGCAGCGGCCTGAATGATATTCACCAATTCAATCAAACAGCTAGGCAAATTACTTGGAACGATAACGTTTAACTACTTGATAGAGAGACATTTTAATCGGCACTGATTTGAAGCGGGGTTGTTTATTGTAGTTTTGGTAAATTAAAAACTATAAAATGGTAAAGTAAAAACTGAGCAGTAAACTAAATAAAACTGAGTCATAACCAATATTTAAATGGGTAATTACATCTTTCACATTACGAATTTCTTCAACAGCATTTTAAAAACCGGATTTCTACCACACAAGTTTTGCCACTCATTAATTATTCTCCACCATAAAAAGGGTGACGAAACAGACATTAATAATTACCATCCAATCAGTCTGATTTTGCACCTGTACAACGCCTTTATTAAAGTAATCGAAGATCGAATATCAGGATCACTAGACAAACAACAGCCTCCCGATCAGAATAGATTTCGCCGCGGCCTTCCTACTACTGACCACCTTCACTCCATCAACCAAATTATCGAGAAACACTTAGAATTCCAGCTCGCACTTTATATCGCCTTTGTGGACTATTCAAAAGCTTTTGATAGTATAACCCATAGCTCAATTTTTAGCGCCCTGCAAAATCAAGACATAGACACCACTTACATTACACTGCAGCGATTAAGATCAGTTCCATGACAGGACCGTCCTTCCAGATAGAGAAAGGAGTTAAGAAAGGCGACCTGCTGTCTCCGAAACTATTCACAGCTGTGCTGGAGGAAGTCTTCCAAAAGCTGACAGCGGGCTGGACGGCATTATGTTCGGCCATAAGAGATTATCTAATCTCCGTTTCGCCGTCGATATTTTGCTCTTTTAGTCTTCAGCCTCCGAGTAAACACAGATGCTAGAAGATATTGGCACAGCAAGTCTAGAGGTCGGACTTCAGATGAATATGTCAAAGTCCAAGTTGATGACGAACAGCGCGCATCGCAGGATCACTGTGACGTCTAAGGAGGTTGAATGTGTTGATGACTATCTCTATCTTGATCGAATAGTCTCTTTCCAGGCAAGACAAAACAACGAAGTTACAAGACGCACTGAAAATGCCTGGAAGAGCTATTGGGCCATTAAAGACCTAATGAAAGGTGATCTTCCTTTGTCTCTTAAGAGAAGACTCATTGACGTGTTCATACTTCCCATCCCCACATATGGTGGTCAAACATGGTCTTTGACAAATCAGCAGAAGTCCCTCGTAATGGCAAGCGACATCGCGCAGGCCCAGACGAAGATGGCGGGATGAGCTGGACCCCTTCAACAAGAACTGCTTTGAGCAGAAAGAAGTGGAAAAAGAGTAGAGAGGCCTTCGCTCTCCAGTGGGACATCACAGGCTAATAATAAATAATTACATAAATATTTAGCAGTAAAACAGCTTAACGGTACAAATCTAACTTGGAAATAGCGCTCGCCGGCCGCTCCCGCGGCTCCGATCGCTACGCTCGCCAAGCTCGCGCGCGGTTGGTGACAGTTCTAACCTAACCTTACCCATTTGGTTGGGGTCGCCTAGCTTAGTTACTTCGACAAATAGGGCTCGCGCGTGTTTGACATCTTTTCCAACCTAACCTGTGAACTACCGAACTACTTTATTACCTACCTGCCCATTCCAACATTTTTACTGGCCATTAATTTCTTACACTACTTTTGTATTTTCTAATTCGCAAGTTTCTGATAGAAAATAACAATTAATTAACATTTTGAAGCAACAATTGAAGCATAAAACTATCCTCACTAAACGTGCATTGTGACCTGCATGTGGTGCATTCACTGATCAACGTGGCTTCGATGACCGAAAATTGGTGAGCGTGTAATGTGATTATCCAACGCCAGGAAGCGTTCCGACGGGAGGCTGTGGCTTCACTTAACTTCAATTTTGCAGAGAGTCGAGTCCATCACACCTGTATTACTCGAACGGTTGAGCTAAGGGGTTCCTATAGCACACCCATATTTCGCCAGTTATTTTTAGTTAGTGTCATGTTACAGAGGGCGAGCTTATTGCCATCAACCGGGAACAAATCCAGAGTCCGGGCTGCTACTTAAAAATTCAAGATGGAAAACCCAAATAACACTTTACCCGACTCGGGAACCGAACCCAGGACCTCGTGCTCAACAGTAGCGCTTGCGACTACAAGACAAACAGGCAGTCTATAGAATTACCTAATTAATCAAACTTTATCACACTGTTGTTATTATAAATAACCAATAAATAACACACTAATTAAACGTGGCAATAAATAAAATGAGGGGGACTAAGCAACAGAAATTAATTCATTAGTGTACAAGTTGCAGCAGACAGTTTAATTAATTTACAAAATGTATAATTTAAAAGTTTGCTGGACGGGTACCAAACCCGTGGAGTGTGACGAGGTCGCCGCCATTAATTTTTCAGACGCTCTTTGTTTGTAAGACGCTGCATTCGCTCCTAACTTCGGGATTTGTAGGTTAAACAACGAAAAAAGAGAATTGCTAAAACTTTTGTAGCAATTAACGCAAACTGTGAATTCAAAGGACAGAGTTTAAGGGTGAGAGAGCTGTATTTATTAATACAGTAACTAATAAATATAAACCTTTTTGTTTGAAACGATTATGAGTTAGAAAAACACAGTTACACCAACATCCCCACGTGTACCAAGCAATAACACCTAACAAAACAAAAAGCAAATGAAGGCTTAACGGAAAAATAACAACATGATTGTTTACCAAGCTGATAACCCCGGCTCAACAAATATTGTTCCGCCTAACACCTCGCACAATCTAAATACGCATCCTGTATTTTAATCCATTTATAATCCTAGAAACATAACGGTTTGTACCTAAGCAAATATGTCTCCATCCAGTTTTAGTCTCACCTAGTTAGGTAGTTAATAATTTCACAGCTACTGAACAAACTTCAAGTACGTCAAAGGGACTCGGCTAATTTGATTTCTGTGTTCGACGGCCACGAGAGGGTTGGACGGGCCTCAGTCTATCGGACACACAACACGCATTTACGAAACAACTTGATTACCTCTCATCATAATAGGTAAATAGTATAACAACAATCAATTCATTTCAACGTGAGTTCATTTAATTTCTCATCAGACTTTTTTCTGTAAGTAAATGTTGAAAGCAAATGAAACAAATTTAATTGTCTTATTAATCGATCAACTAATTTGAAACCAGTTGTTTATTACAATATTAATCTGTTTGCTTCGCCTTTGTTTACTGAACCATATCTACATCCCGCGCTTCAACGCACACTGCATGAAAAATATTAAACTGAATTGATGGATTTCGGAATGGAGATGTTAACACCCAGTTCGTCTGCAAACTTCAAAATAATTTATCAGTGAAACCCTTACACAAGTCAAAAGCGATGTAGTAACTACAGCATAACTTTAACACAACATAGAACTTGACTTTGACGAATAGAGATGTACCAGGCAAACTAGAAGTTGTTAGAATATTCATTGCTATCCAGCCTACCTGACTGGCTTGAATATTAAACCTACATTCCCTAATAATGTCACCATGAGGCTTTATTCCAACTGTAAGCTGTTTTAATTTCAAACTCCACACATCGCAATTCTAAAATTTCTTAGTGAACTAGAATATTTAAGTCTAAGAATTGCACATTTGCATACGAAACTGATAAAACAACGTAAATTACAAAGTACAATCTCCTTAGTTGCCTGAAAGTTGGTGTGTGACAGAAAGTGTCCACTCACTCACCATATTGATAGGGATTCCTAGCAGTTAGGAAACCCTAAAAAGCCCCTACTCACTCAACTGGACAATTGAATCTGGCTCCGGCAATGCCCAAGCTTTATGGAGACAGAGTAATTACCACTGCCTCGATTTATGACCACACACCAACATTATGTTCAGGAAATTCAAATAGGCTTACGACTCTGAGGTTCGAGTTGAACATTGGCACCAGTAGTGCAGGCAGTCCATAAGTTTGCCCACATAAAGCCAATTAATCCATGGCACTTGATTATTACAGGTAATTTTGTACCTCTGCGTTGAACGATCAACAAATTATCAGCAATGTTTAACATTACCCATTCCCAAGCCAGAGGTTAGTTGGTTCCACAAACATTATTAAATTTTGTCCACCAATAATGTGGGTACCTATTTATTAATTTCGCTCCTTGTTATGTGGACAAACTGACCGTAATTATCTTAATTGGGTAAATATAGAGGTGTTTTGCGAAAAAAAAGGTATTTATATAATCCCGTCTGTTAGTAAGAATGGAATGCCCGAATCCGCTGTAATAGGATGACACAGGTGAATAGAAATGAAAAAAAAAAAAATTACCCATATATTTTGATCCAAATAAAACAAGCTTATTGAATTTTACTGCTCTCCGGCGTGAAAATCGAAACAAACTAAAGTACTTGTGTATATGTAGCAATGTATAGGAATAGTTGTGGGCGTCGCGGCGTCTGCACTTACTCCGCTGAGAGGCTCACGATCCCATGAATAAACCATCGGTTGAATGTGGAACTCGTGTCAAGTGCGAGCGTGTTGACGGACGGGCCATTGACCTTGCGCACCATTTATTGCAACTATTAAACGGACAACTGCTACTACTGTTAAAATGTAAACGTTAATGTTGACATTGATGCGGACAAATTTTCTGATTCGTTTCTTTCTCTTTTATAAGAGGGACACTCAGAATGTTCACACGCACAACAAAACGTCTCGGATTAAAGTCGTTAGTTTATATTTCATTTGCTTTAATTTATATCACTTCCGTGTTTTCTATCGTCAATTTAATAAAACCAGATAAAATAGTTGTTATTTATTATTTAAAAACGCAAAGAAACGTTTTTATGACTTGGCAGTATGAAGTACCCAAGTCGAATGAAAGAAATGTTGAAAATTAAAAAAAAAAAGTTTCGTGGCGAGAATTAGCTATTCTCTGTTTCTCTTCTTCAATTTTGCAACATTTTTGAAAAGTGAAAATACTGTTATCTTTATGCCTGCTTAATTTTCTCGCAATCGAAGTGAAAAGCATAGTGTGTAACTCTGGCATAAACGAGCCATTTTATGCACTAGTTGTCATAATCAGCCTATAATGTCCCCACTGCTGGGACACAAGCCTCCTCACTGTGAGAGGGAGTGGGCCGTAATCCACCACGCGGGCCCAGTGCGGGTTGGTAGATGTCACATGTCTTCGAATTGTACAATCTAGTTGTACAATCAACTATTTCAGTCTATTAGCTTAAATAATGTAAAAGTATATTATCTTGTTTGTGAAAAAATGTAAACTTCATTTTGATCTCTATTGATACAGAGTCTTGCCTTGTTACCTACATATAATTCAATCAAAATAATTGGATGGTACTATAAGTCTTTTCGATCCATTCGTTATTAAAGTTTTAGTAGTAAGTTTTTCCTTGAGCTTCCAATTCAGTTTCCCGACTGATATAACTTCAGATTGAGTTGTCACACAAATTCCTTTTCATATTTTTTGTAAAAATACGAAATGCCCTCGATCTTAACTTTCCCGGGCTTCAATCACCTGCCAGTTAAATCGTAGCTACTCCTCGATATTCCAGAAAATTTCACGAACTAATCAAGAAATTTCAGTCAAAATTCAAACATAAAATAATAATAATCGCCACAATTTCCACCTTCTGGCCTCGCTCTAATTATTTCACTTTAATTATAAAATCGATGTTCCCAAAATGTAAGTGTTGGTATATTGATAATTATAACATTCTACTAGGCGAACAAGTAATTATAAATGAAAATTGATGAATCAACATTTTCCAGCAAGACGGAACAGTTTTAATAAATACCTTACAAATGAATTCCGACGAAATCAGGAAGTTAGCGAGTGCAAATCACATCTCCAATTTACGTTAGTACGTTTGTCTGATATCGAGTGTACAATAAAAGCAGTTTCGACTTAAGTTAAATCTCTCTGCAAAGCGAAAAAGCAATTAATTAAACTGGTTTGTATAAGAAACAACTTCAGCCAGCGCGACGTTGCATTTGTAAAGGAATCTATGTTAAATTGTTAAGTAAATTTCGATTTGTTCGTATTCGGGAGTTTTTTCTAGTTCTAATTGTATAAATTTCTTGTATGGCTTAATTTCCTGGTCGTGTTGGTAATCCTCGAAGGATATGCAAATGTGTACTTTCGCTCGCAGAAAGTTGGGCAACGACCCCAAAAGGCCGAAATGAGAATTTAACACTCACGGTTCCCGAGCTGTAACTAGAAACTTATGTAGCTGGAAAACAGCAATTTATAATTTTGTCTGGCTCAGAGTTGGATGTTATGCGTAACACAGTACGTCATAAAGTTCAAGTCGGTGTGAAGATTATTTTGTAGTTTCTCGTGGTGACATGAATTCTCATGTCGCTGCGTATTCCGCATCTCGCATTGTCTCTTTTCTTTAAACGTTGCAAAAGCGATGAGTACTATTAATTTACAAGTTAAGATCTTAACCTAATTCTTCTAAGAAAAAACTCATTAGCACGTTTTTTTACCACAATATAAGAACATTTTCTACAAGAAATACTCAGACATAGGTAACTAAGTATGACAGAAAAGGCCCGAACATTATGTTTTTCAAGCAAGCATTACTGTTTTATCCCGCAAAGCCTATTTTGTTTATAAACGAAGACTAATTAACTAAAGACTGCTCTTTACGTAGCGGGAGTTAGTTGAAAGCTCGTCATTGAAGAACGCGAGGTTATTTAGCACCCTAAATTAAGGCATTCACAGGCTCAGCTAACGTTTGGGTATGTAAAAGGCAAGCAGTAGGAAACTTAAGGAAGTAGAGAGGGAGGATTGCGTGTGAACAGGAATACAAGTAAAATCCACTTTTGAATGAAACTGAGAAGGCCACTCCCACAAATAAACTTACAAACTGAAAAGTGAACAGTGAAATAAAATTAATCGGTTGAACGAGAGACATCATAATCATAAATCAGCCTAAAATGTTCCCACTGCTGGGACACAGGCCTCCTCTCGGTGAGAGGGAGTGGGCCGTCCACCACGCGGGCCCAGTGCGGATTGGCAGATTATGTCACATATCTTCGTATTTTTGGTTCTAGGACATGCCGGTTTCCTCACGATGTTTTGCTTCACGAGAGACAATAGATGTTTTATTGTTGTTATGCCTAGCGTTTAAAGTCCATTGATGCGTCAAAAATCTTAGAACTTGATTTATATTATTACAATAAACAAGGCTACAGAACCCGAAACTAGCAACACATTTTTAGCGGATAAAGTAGTCACGTTCTGAGGTACCACAATTTATATTGCCATCATCACGCTATGATGAAGCGGATAGTAATGTCTCCACTAAAGTTCTCCCGGTTTATTCTGTAAAAATCTCACCGTAAAAGCTTAGGTGAAGTGAGCTGTTAGTGTCAATCCCTAGCATAAAGTGGAATGACAGCTCACTTCACGCTCACTTCACCTAAGTTTTCACGCTGAGTTTTTTCAGAATAGACTGGCTGTAGCTTGTCTTATTCATTCTCTAAGCTAGCACCTATATTTTACTTACGTAAGTACTTTAGTACAATGATGCTGAGGCACACATCTCGTAGTAATGTTTAAGTAGCTTATTTGCATGTCGCGCCCCGACTCGCACTAATTCGCGTTAGTTTGTACACTAGCTAGTTCATGCAAATGTTAAGTAATTAAGTTACTTTTAGTAGTAACATTTATTAATTGTTTATGCGTCAATAATATCCAATAGAGAGCAGTGGTAACCCAGTGGTAACGGCCGCGACTTACGAGTTGTTCGTCGTAGGTTCGAACTAAGACAGGCGCTTTATTTTGTGTAGATTATTTCATCACCACTGCTTTCAAAAATGGGAAAGGAAAACATCGTAAGGAAACTGAACCAAAAATTCGAAGACATGTGATATCAACCAATCCGCACTGGGCTCGCGTGGTGGATTACGGCCCACTCCCTCTAACTGAGAGGAGACCTGTGTCCCAGCAGAGGAAACATTATATTGTCTAGTTTAAAATTGCGCGGCTTCACTGCAAGTAACAAATAGATTTTTATGTATTAGTAGATACAGCGAATGTTGTAAAAGAGAGCGCAATTTTATTGATATTAAATAACTAGCTGCGCCCCGCGGTTTTACCCGCGTAAATGTCGATCCCGTGGGAATATCGGGATAATAGCCTATATGTTAATCCAGGAAGTCAGCTACCTCCATACAAAATTTCATCAAAATTGGTCTAGCCGTTTGAGCGTAAAGAAGTAACAAACATATAAACACACTCACACACACACTCACAAACTTTCGCCTTTATAATATTAGTGTGATACGGTCTAAACAACCAGTACCTAGTAGTTCTCCTACATAATTATGTATACTTTGGTATAATGGTGCGTAGTGTTCTAGTTCTGTTTTAGATGCGATTCAGAATACTAAGCGCCTGCAAAGGACACGACCAGCCACATAGCAAGTATGACAAATAGAAGATAGCCACAGTAAGTCACAACACTGTCAGTTGGAAGCTGTAACAGAGCCAAAGGATGACCCAGAATGGTGGACTAAGAAGAGGAAATAAAATCTAATGGGAATTGCGTAAATTCCCTCGCAGTTGTCCCCCGACACGTTATCAATCGGAATCGGTTTCATTTTGACAGTTCAACAACATACATTGCGTTATTTACGTGTTGACCACGGATATCTATGGTGTTGACAGACTTTTTCGAACTTATAAAGCAATGGATTAGCAATTTGCTTCAAAATTATTCAGATTCCGATTGATAGTGTGTTACGCAATTAGAGTGCTGGACACTGAAAAAAGGGAAGAAAATACGTCGAGACAGGCCTACAACTACATAAAAATTGCTTTACGTGCAACTTTCTATTAGGTTTAAAGTACAATTTGAGCAGTGGTGGCCCAATGGTAACTGTCGTGGGTTCGAACCAAATCAGGCAATTTAGTTTGTATAAATTATTTCATGCTCTGAAAATGGTGAAGGAAAACATCGTCAGGAAATCGAAATGTTCTAGAACCAAAAATTCATGTGACATCTACCAACCCGCACTGGGCCCGGTTGGTGGTTTACGGTCCACTCCCTTTCACCGAGGAGGAGGGTGTGCCCCATCAGTGGGAACATTATAGGCGGATTATGTTATGTATTCCATTCCAAATCTGTTTTTAACCGACTGCGTGACAGCAGACAGGGTAATGTTTCTTTTGTATGACGGAATTACCTATAGCCTTTTTTTATTAATTTTGAGTGCAACGTCTAAATGACAGAGCGGTATGCTTTCGTAATATACTCACCCACACTCTATACCAAATTAGTCAATGTCCTTTATTGTATTAGTCATTATTGATGGGTTTTTGCGTCAATACCAAATTGAAGGCCTATGGAAAATTTTTCATAGCGTCCATTGGGAAATACATTTTGTTTTCTCCCATTTTGTATACATGGGTTTTTAAGATACCTATATAATATATACTAATAATAAAGCTGAAGGGTTTGTTTGCTTTTTTATTTGTTTGAACGCGCTAATCTCTGTAAATACCTTTCGAATTTGAAAAAAAAAATTTTTCATTTGATAGCCTAATTCTTGAGGAATACTTTTTTTTTTTTTTTTTTGCTAGCCTATGCTGTCCCACTGCTGGGCAAAGTCCTCCCCCAAATCCTTCCAGGAACTCTTTTCCCGCGCCACCTCGAACCAGCCCTCGCGGTACGCGTCCAGGTCATCTCGCCATCTCTTTCTGGGCCGGCCTCGGCGGCGCCGTCCATCTTCAGGCACCCATTGTGTGGAGATTTTTGCCCAGCGGTCATCGTGCATACGGCTAATGTGACCCGCCCAATCCCATTTGAGCCTGGCAGCCTTCTTTCCTACATCCAGTATGCCCGTTTTGGAACGCAGCGTGGTGTTCCGAATTTTGTCCTGTCTTTTAACACCCAGAATGCTGCGTTCCATCGCTCTTTGGCAAACTCCAAGGCGGAACTTTTGCGACTCGGTGAGCGACCAGGTCTGAGCACCGTAGGTTAGGACGGGCAGGATACACATGTCGATGAGTTTGCGCTTCAGGGAGATCGGTAGATCACCCTTCATTAGCATCTTCATGGACCAGTAGCTTTTCCAGGCGTTCTCGATCCGGCGGTCGATCTCCCTTTCCTGCCTGTTTTCGAAAGAAACTAACTGGCCCAAGTAGATATACTCATCGACATAAATTGAGGAATACTATAGGCTATTTAACATCGCGCTAGGACCCTTAGGAGCCGAGCAAAAGGAAAAATATAAGAAAGAACTAAACGAAAACGAAGTAATAGCGCGGGCAGACGATGTGATATGGCAATGGGTTGGGGGAACAAGAAATGTCACGAGGACGAATTCGCAGGCAGAAGCTAGTAACAGATAAAACAAATCCATCTACAACATTGGGAGAAAAGTTATTTGATGATAATCTGCTGTCCAAATGTTTTCATATTAAAGTAAAACCGTTGTTATAAGAGACGTAGACGTTTATTTATGCTGTCATGACGTAATTTGCTGCAAGGATAATATTGTATTCCAACCCCGAAATTGTCACAGACAGGTTAAACACAATATGGGAGGGAAAATTGCATTTTACATAGACCAATATCGTTATGTTTGTCAGTGGAAATGGGAACAAAGTAAAACCTTCACCACTGAAAAAAAAAGAATAATTTACAATATTGTTACGAGCACAGTCACGGGTCGTGTGTGTATGTCAGGCATGCCCTGACTGATGTCCATCACCCCGCATTTTAACCAAAAGCACTTGATTGATCGCGCGTGTATGTCATATTAATTTCGGTAAAAGTGTGCGACGATAGCGTACTCGGGCAAAGATCGCTTTTGAAAAATCAATCGCCTAGAAGTTGACGTAAGTAGCATAAGGGGACTACATGACCTAAAGCGCGGTCACGGTAGAAAAGAAAGAGAAAAGCGATGACACAACGCTGCTGGTAATTTATTGCAAAATATGAAGAAATAAATTGCCAGGCCACAATCGCAGTAGACCGGGAAAAATGGAAAGAGGGAAGGGAGGCCTTTGCCATGGAGTGTGACGACACAGGTTCATAATAATAATAATGAAGCAATAATCTATTTACAAAAAATCTATTGTTTAGACAAAAAAATTAAAACACTAGTGCTTTAGTATGTTGCTTGTAGAATAATCTGACAAAACGATTGTATGTAGGTATTCTAGTATGGTTTTTATTGTAAAAAGAAAGTTTTTAGAGGTATCTTCATGATTTTTTTGTACCGTATTAAATTAGTTGTATTATGTTTTCAACACACTATCTACCTAGCCTTATATCCTGAAGAATATCACATTTTTTTCTGATTTTGTTTACTGTAGTCGATTCCAAAAGTTGAGGTTTTTGCGGTTAGGTCCTGTAATCCCATTAATCAAACTTGATAAGCAACTCAAAAATGTAGTCCACCGTTGCTCATACTCGTGACAAAATATGTAAAAAAATTCTGTGAGTATACGGCTCCACCCAATAATAAAAGAGTTACAATACTTGATCATTAGAAACTACTTTAAAACAATACGTTAAAAAGTCACAATGCAATAAAAAGTCACCGTGAAACTAAAAATTCCAACTTTCAAACTTATTCAATGATGGCAGCAGCGAATATTCTCGCATTTTAGATGGCTTCATTTTTCAACAGCGTTCCAAACTTCCCCGGTCAGCTTGTCGCCTGAGCTATCGAGATCAGGAAAACAGATAGACGTGCTAACATTGTAACTTGTAACCACCGTTCACGAACAACTTCGCCGAACTGCGATTGGTACGTAGATGTACTCGTTAAACATTTATTCAAGCAAGTTTCGGGATAGGATAAGGTTTTGAATCAAACGAGCAGTTGCATAACTAATGCCCACTATTTGTGTCTTTATTAAATTTGATTATCTTTTCCACAAAGAGTTAGGAAAAGTAGACCTACATGTCGCCAGATATGTTAAATCCCCATGGATCTAATAGGGGGCGAGCCAACTGCCATTAACCCAACACAAATGCAGACTAATCGATACGACTAGGCGTATGCTTCTCCTCCACATTTATTATGCACACGGGCAAAGTATGAAACTCTCTGCCAACGTCTGTGTTCCCTACCTTCCACGTATAATACGTCATCCTTCAAAGCAAGGGGAAATAGGCAACTTCTGGGCTTGCTCGTTCCATCATAGACCCCATCCATCGCTCTTCACTAGGCGAGGTCGAGGTCAAGAGCTGGACAATTCTGCAATAAAAAAGAGATATTCCACTCAGAGCACTGAAGACACCGAGCTCCCAATAACACTTTACCCCCAGGGGGTTCAAACCCGGGACCTCGCGTATCAAGTTCTTTATTGACCTATCTCATATTAAATTGGGATAGAATTAGTAACATGCTCTTTAAACTACCAGAATCAGAATTCATTTAAAACTCTAATTTTAAAATAGCACAAATCTCATTTTACAAAAAGGTACGTGTTTCATTTTGTCCGAAGAGTGGGAGCTTTTAAAACCTATCCTGGTTGTTTCCTCGTATTACTCGTGTTTATATAAATCTAGGTGAAAATAACGACGAAGCAATGGGGATTATCCCCAGCGGCTAGCCGCTTCGCTACGGTCATAGCCTACGCTGTCGGCAGGGGGCCAGTCGTTTGAAGAGCGGCTTGTCCCTATCTTTTTTATTAATATACTAGCACTTTGCCCGCGACTTCGTCCGCGTGTATTTCGTACTTTCCTCTAAAAATTTCGAATATGTATGTTTATGATCTTTATCATTTATTTAGATTAATAAGTATTCGGACCAATTTTTAAGTTTGTAGATCAAAGGAATCAGATTTTTCAAATAAACAGGATCCTCGCTTTTCACCCCCACAAGGGTGGATTTTTTAAAAATCGTTTGGGATGACGTGTCCATAACTTGACTCAAAGACCGATACCTACTCATTTTAGAGTTAATTGAAGCAAGCAGTAAAATCCACCCCTTCTTCTTCTTAGCGTGTCGATAGCAATTTAAATGGACTCGGCCCAGAATTCGGCTACTTGTTTGGCGCCATTACCAGCGTCCACCCGTTCCTATAACGTGCAGCTGACAGGACATGCAGGACACGATATTAAGTGTCCCATCGTTTGTGGAACAGCACCACATTTACACTCCAAGGCGGAGTCGTCTATGAATCTCCACCTGAACAGGTTTTCCTTACTTCAGCTAACCTGCGTCCGGAGTCTGTTTAAAGACTTCCAGGTTACCAAAGGTTACTCATGTCCAGGTGGGAGGTCTTCAGTGGGTGGGACGAACGGTTTGGGTAAGGAAGGACTGTCTCGCCACAGCTTCAGTCTTTCTTGTCATGGTTCACCAGTGAGTTGACGACACACTTTAAAAAACTGTTTCGGCTTTTCAGCCTTTGTGGCACAAGGATGTTGTCGTGCAAAGGGTCATGTGTCGGAGACCATTTTGGCTCTTTCGCTGGAGCCAGTGCTCTGCGAACCACTGGTGGCGCTATGTGCTAGTGGATACAGCATTTCCTACTATATTCCCCAGCAATCCACCCCTTAAACTTTATTACCCTTTTCCACCTTGTTAGGAGTCGAGTTTTGAAAAACCCTAAAACTAACTACACCTTTTCACCCCGTTAGGGGTACATTTTCGAAAAACCCTGATACATGTTATTTTTGGTCTTAAGTATAAATACCGAGTTTCGAGTTAATCGGACCGCCCCTTAAAATTCTTCCATACAAATTTTAACACCCCCCAATCCCTTTTTAGGGGGTAGTTTAGAAAAACAAAAAGTGTCAATCTTCATAATTTACTTTTGTGCCAAGTTTCAAGTTTATTAACCAAATGAATAAGATTTTTCATATTAACTGTATCCCCGCTTTTCACCCCCATGGGAGTGGAATTTCGAAAAATAGTTTGTGATGTGTTCATTACTTGACTCAAAGATTATTTATACCAATTTTCGACTTAATCAAGCCACGCAGTAAAATCCTCCCCTGTAAAATTAAGTACACCTTTTCACCCTGTTAGGGGTAGATTTTCGAAAAACCCTGATACGTGTTATTCTTTATTTTTGGTCTTAAGTATAAATACCGAGTTTCGAGTTGATCGGACCGCGCGTTAAAATTCATCCATACAAATTTTGACACCCCCCAATCCCCTTTTAGGGGGTAGTTTATAAAAAAAAAAAGTGTCAATCTTCATAATTTACTTTCGTGCCAAGTTTCAAGTTTATTAAGCAAATGAATAAGATTTTTCATATAAACTGTATCCCCCCGCTTTTCACCCCCACAGGGGTGGAATTTCTAAAAATAGTTTGTGATGTGTTCATTACTTGACTCAAAGATTATTTATACCAATTTTCGAGTAAATCAAGTCACGCAGTAAAATCCCTTCTTAGTGCTCCCCTACATTATAAAAGGAAGCCGTGTGCAAAATTTCACATTCCTAGACCCAGTAGTTTCGGCTGTACGTTGATATGTCAGTCAGTCAGTCAGTCAGTCAGTCAGTTTCTTCTTTTATATATATAGATTGAATTTCGCCTACTCTAGTAGCGAAAAGAAAGGGATTGTGTTGCCCGTAGCGCGTGAACGCCGGGGCCTTGTTCTTGTAGCCCTTCGATCGACAGAGATTTGAGACGTTTTATCATGTCGCCGTGGATATAGTGCGTACGAATGTGCCACGGGTCTTATTGGAGTATTTCCCAGAGTAGATCGATGTCAGTGAGTCTGGATAACTGTGCGGCACTCATCAATGCCATTTTATACTGCCTCTCAAGCAGGTTTATTTTGCTGCATCTCAATAGCAGTTGTATTACTCCGTAATCTATCACTGATAATAAGCATGCTTGAATGACTAGCAGCTTGACGTCGACACTTAGCTTGGAGCGGCAGCCGATGATGGGTATAGCGCTCCTTTGACTATCTTGGCCTTTGCAATATTTTCTATGGCATGTTTATACATCGAGAGCCTTTTTTCCAGTCAGACTCCTGGGTATTTTTTTCTTGTTTGAATGAGATGCGTTCGCCACGTATTTGAACGTAGTTGCGGTAACCTATGTTCAAGTTGTTGAGTCTCGGTCTCTTTTGTGCAGAATGCATCACATTCTGTCTCGTCGATGTTGCATTAGAGGCCCCATTTCTTGTAGTAGTCGTTTATGTCGACGGCACACTCTGCTCGGCGCGTAGCGTGGTCCGGCCTTTCAGCTGCGTTAAGTATACATAGGTCGTCGGCGTACTATGACAGCATCTGGCCTGCTATTCTTTCATTTGGTAGGTCAGCCACATAGAGGTTGAAGATCGCTGGACCGAGTATCGATCCCTGGGGTACCCCGTGTGGCACTCGTTACTCCGTTCCTAAAGTAGTTCTGAAGCTACCTCTTGTTGTCCTGTCCTTTACAATATTGTTGCGTGCTCCAGCGTCGATCAGCTTTTGACAGAGACTTTGCGATTAATTGAATTGAAGACTTTGCTGAGATCCGTCGATATCATGGCAACGATATTTTACGCTCAGTCGGTAGAGCATCAGACTCTTTAATTACCAGCAGGGTCAGAGCCGTGCATAATTAAGCAATGATTCAACCGAACTAGATACAATGGGCTTATATTAGTGATCATACATAGCTGCTATAACGTTAATTTATTACCGTGGCTTTGTATGATCCACTATTGATAAACGGGTCAAGATAACCACACCCACTCAAGTAAATGACCGAGTCTAATTGCCATATAATTGTACCCAGAATCCTATTATGCTATATATAGCATAGAATTCGAAGTTAATTCCATAAACATCCAACTATGTACCTACGAATGTAATTAATTTCAAATTACTATCTTGATCTCCATCTTGTAGTTATCAGCCAATCAGTACCCAATACCAATGTATACCCTAGGAAACCCGATTCCTCGGAATATTCCCAAATTAAACAAATATCATTAAATTGAAATAGATCGGATTTACGCTGAAATACTTGAAGATTTAAAGTTACTATAACTCATCAAGAAAGTGAAATACTACACTGATTGAGAAACCGAAATCTTGTCGTGAACTACAGATTATTTGCTTTTAATATTGCTACGTAATACTAGAGATTTGAAGTCTGTGTTTGCCTTTCTAAATAGCGAAGTTTGCTCCTGGAAAATACTCATTTCATTGATAATTTCTTAATCTTTTTCTTTTTTTTTCATTAGTGATCTTTGTAATACTTTTTAAGAAATGAATTAAAACTAAATTATAATTATTTTCAATGGAATATGTGATGTCTTTTTGAGTAGTTTTTCCTGTAATAATTTTAATAGTGTGTAACAGTGTGGGAGACGGAACACAGACTAACAAACTAAAGAATATTAATTGAAATGAATCTGTTGTTGTAACACTGCTGAAGAGGAAAATAACTGTTTTAATCACCGATAACGCCTATAAATATCAATTATTTCTTCCGAACATCCATTTGTTTTGACAGCCGACAGAGGAAAATTTTTGGGAATATATTCATGAACCAAATTCGAAAACGTAGGTATTACTGTGTCTTCATGATGTATCTTTGATGACCAAAACTCTGGTCTTGAATTTTTAAAGGCGCTACAAAAGAGGCGTGAAGAAATCTGAGTACGACAAAATGTTCAACAAACATTTTCTCTGAACTAAAATCAGAACAAACAAATTATATCCATAAAGGAAACTGCGGCTAAGACGAAGTGGGGCGCGCACTGGCCCAGAGTTATATTGCTTGCTGCTCACTGCAATGATATGCCGGCCGCAAGCTACGCGGAATGCACAAACTATGCCCGGATGCTCAGTGGAATTTCTTCGCCTCGAGGAAGATATTTTAAGTATAAAAATGTCTTTGCGACTTCCTGCCGAGCAGATAATGTCTGAAAAATAGGTTCATAAAACTGAGAACGAATTTATACGACCTAGACGTTTTTTTCTTGGAATTCGTTGAGTAGTTTGAAATTGAAGTGCTTCTGACAGTTTGTTTTCAATTAAGGTCACTCTGATTTATTTTAAAATTTTACTATTGTTTTCAACCTACCACTGGCATAAACCACGTTTCGTGTAGAAGATTGGGGTGCGATTTCGTGTGGTAGTAATCACCATTAAACTTCAATCCACTAATCACGGATTCTGGAATTCGCGTGTATTCTTACGCATGCTATAAAGCTGATCCTCACGTATTGCCTTAAAACAGAACCCCCATCTGCTCCCAAAGTAATTAACGCAGCTAATTTATGACGTAAACAGTCACAATTTCCCGTCGACAACGGGTTGCACCACAAAAGCAGTAAATTGCTTTAAAGCAACAACAGGGATTGTACCTAACTGAGGCTGGATGCAGCGACTTCGTGATTCACGCAGTTTTGTTATCGATATTTACGGGCGAAGTTGTTTTGGCAAAGGATAAGTTATATGTACGGGGTGTTTGCACTTTCAGGTAGATAAACTGGAGAAGAGTGGGTGATCGTGTTCGTAAATGGTGTGCCATTACTGTCACTCGGAACGGTACTCGTGGCTCGAGGAAGAATAACATGACTTGAACGTAACAGGGATGTTAGCAACGTAATGTACATTGACAGGCCATTAGGTTTTTCTATTAGGGAAAATATTGTAGCTTGTTATTTTTATTGAGAAAATATATTATTGGCAACTTCGTTCTTTTACATGAATAAATATCTAAGTAATATATAGGTTTATTTGTTTTAGATACACGTGCTTACAAAAATATCAATTAAGCGCTGATTTCTAAATATATTTTTTTTATCTGAAGAATAAATATTGCGGTTTGACATAATTTCCACACAAAAGCTGTGAAACCGCAAGCAATCACGGGCATAGAAAAGAAATAGTCGGCATCTGCACGAATAAATAAGAATATTTTTCGGAACATATTGCCTAACCGAATAATTTGTCATTTTCAACACTATACATTTTATACTGTAACTTCCTGAATAATTTGGCGTGAATGCTCATAAACTCATAATTAAAGGCCCGAACGAGTCTAAAACCCGAGGAAATTTAGGAAATATCCACGTAAGCAAAGCCGAATAATCAACTCAGCCTATCGCAGTCCACTGCTAGACATAGGCCTCCCCCAGACTACGCCACAATACCCTGTCCTCTGCCTTCCGCATCCAGCCTACCCCAGCCACCTTCGTTAGGTCGTCCGTCCTCTAGCTGGGGGTCCCACACTACGCTTGCCGATACGCGGTCTCCACTCCAGGACTCGTCTGCTCCACTGGCCATCGGTCCTTCGACAGACATGGCCAGCCCACTGACAATTCAGTTGGCTTACTCTGCATGCTATGTCGGTAACTCCGGTTCTTTTTTTACGGATAATTTCATTCCTGATTTTTTCCTTCAAAGAGACTCCGAGCATAGCTCGCTCCATAGCGCGCTGAGCTACCTTCAATCTGTGGTGGGCCATAGATCGACCCTAAATGTCTCAGCACCGTATGTCATGACGGCCGAATAAGACTCACAAAAAATCTTGCTTCTGAAACAATCTCTGCATTAATAAATACAGTCAGAATTTCAGCGGAACTATGGCAACACAGGAATAAATAAATAATTAATTCGTAAAATACGTACCTACATAAGTATTTGTTCTTCGATAGGTAACTAGATGGGTGGAAAGTAGTTACAAGGAAAACTATTCCTAATTGTAACATGGGTCTTCTTATCACACGGCCTTCCGAGTCAAGGAAGCTTAACATAAAGTCATTTGAGGATCAAACAACCGAGAGATCCCTTTGTTTTTTTTTTGTAGATTAATAAAGAGATTCTTTTTCACTTAAGTGGGAAGCACAAGAGTAACCCACGAAATTCTATATACGAGTATCTTATAATTTTTCTTTATTACATAAATCTGGAAAATAAATACCTTTTTTTAACAAAAATAAATTTATACAATTAACATGCGCAACTATTTCGTTGTTTCGAACCACTAAGAGCATAAAACAGAACAATTTTATCTCATAACAAGTTTCAATGGCGGCGCCCTCGGGACTATGGTCCGCATAAACTTACAAACGACACACAACTTTACCCGCTGGGGGAGTGACCCGCTCCACTTTTAATACTACATTTACAAAATCCACTACACATCAAACCTATGAACATTTCTCGAAAGATTTGCAACGGAGAAATGGTTCAGAACTTCACAAGTAAATTAATTCCGCTTCGACTGTAAGGGAAATGAGAATTCTAGGAATAGCAAACGTAAGTCGAAATAGTAATTTATAGTAGCTTATCAAAAATTACTTTTTTTGGGTTTTAAAAGGTATGGCAACATATTTGACTGCATTTTTTTTATATTGAAATTGTTTGTTTATTGAAATAATTGATTTAGATAAATATTTACAAATTAAGACCTTAAACTTATAAAAAGTTAAGGTACAAAAATAAGATTATTTAAGTTACTTCAAATAAGAATAATCAATATTATGATTTCTTAATGTCAGTGATGAAAAACTCGAACATTATAGGTACACTAGCTTCTGCCCGCGACTTCGTCCGCGTGAAATTTTACCCTCCCCCCATTCACCCTCTTAGGGATGGAATTTCGAAAAACCCTTTCTTAGTGGATACCTGCTCTTTACAATGAACACACCCTCCAAATTTCATGTGTCTAGGACCAGGGTTTACGCTGTGCGTTGATATATCAGTCAGTCAGGACTTTGAATTTTATATATAGAAGATAATAATTAATCAAATGCATGTAGATATAGTCTATCAACTGTTAAGTTGACTCTGGCTATTCTAACTAATATTATGATCGCGAAAATGAGTTTGTTTGTTACGCTTTCACGTTAAAACTGAAATGAAACTGATTTGCATGAAATTTGGCACATGGGTAGACCATGACCTGGGTTAGGACATAGGATACTTTTCATCTTGAATCGCAGACGAAGTCGCGGGCAACAGCTAACCTATATCTTCTATACTAATATTATAAAGCTGAAGAGTTTGTTTGGATGAACGCGCTAATCTCAGGAACTTCTAGTTCAAATTGAAAATATATTTAAAAATATTTATATTTTTGTGTTGGATAGTCCATTTATTGAGGAAGGCTATAGGCTGTATAAAATCACGCTACAACCAATAGGAGCGGAGCATCAATGAAAAATGTTGCAAAAACGGGGAAAATTATTCCTTTTGAGAGATTCCGAGGCGTACGCTGCTTAAACGGTTAAATTTAAGCAAAAATCATTTATGGCGGAATTTTTCCCTTTTAAAAGTTCTAAAAAAAAAGTCCGCGACAGCATTTATGTCTATATTTTAAGGTTGACTCACTACATATAACCTTTTTTTTTAAATGGTTTGACTCTAGTCCAGTTCAGAGTCATCTACCTTTTTTATTGTTTGGTTTTTTTTTAATTTGTTCTAAAATAATGCTTTATTTGCGAAGATGATTTTATAAACATGATATTAATCCTTATCCAAATAAAATTTAACAAGTATTTTATTTTGAACAAAATTGCCCTTGACATCATTTGATTTCAATGAATATCTTAGGAGATATCATTAGCTTTAAAATAATATACTAATAATAAAGCTGAAGAGTTTGTTTGTTTGAAAGCTTTAATCTCTGGAAGTATCGGTCGGATTTTTAAAAATCTTTTTGATAATGATAGCCCAATTCTTAAGGAAGGCTATTAAACATCACGCTAGGACCCTTAGGAGTTGAGCAAAAAGAAAAAAAGTCAGAAGTTGTCGCTAAGCGAAAACGAAGTAATAGTGCAGGCAGGCGATGCGATGCGACGGGGTGGGTAGGGGAAACAAAAAATTTCACGCGAAAAAAGTCGCGGGCAGAAGTTAGTAAAACAATATTTATACTCATCGCCAGCAAGCCAGTTATGTATTCTTTTAACATCTTGAATGCCGGAATTACAGAAACAATTAAAAACCATTGTGTCTCGCGTGGATCTACGTTCCCGGCATACTAAGGGTTAATGGTCCATACACCATCGTTCCATTATACGGTCATCATTGGAGCTTCATTACGAAACAATCGAAACAATTATCGCACAAACATGTGTATTGTTTGATCATTAACATATGTACCATTTGTCGCTGCAGCCGCCGCCGCCGGTGCATTGTACGATAACAAAAGACTGAATTATGTAATTAATGATAATAAGGCGGATGAAGGTAGCGGTAATGTCCTTGTTTCCTCGTCACAGCATCACACTACTGCAGTTCATTAACAGAATTAATGCTCTGTATATCCTTTGTAGCAGAGAAATGCCTCGAGAATGAAAAGAGACCACTGCGACAGGCTACGTCATATGTTACCAAAATATTTTTTTAAATATGTCCAATATACTTGCAATGCTAAATTATGTGACAAAGATTAAAACAGAAGACGAACAAGCAGGGGATCGAGGAGGGGGGGGTTCGGGGTCAAACCGGAGTAACTCGTCTATTTCTTTAAACAATAGAAGGGCTTGTTGCTAAATATTATCAGCCGTACGGATGGATCTTGCCGCAGTTGGTTCGTGGATGGGTGACGATCCATTACATATCGAAACCCCTCAGTGTCGTTGGTCCTGGTCGTCATTCGTAGATCTTTGACAGTCAGAAGCCCAAAAATCTGACCACCAGTCTTACTGACCCAGTGGGTAATACAATACCCGTTGTATTGTATTACCCACTGGGTCACCCGTACGCAAAATACGCGCATTGACGTGGAGTTGCGGATACCAGCCCGTAGTACCTATTACCTACCCACTGGGTTGTGGAGGTCAGATAGACAGTCGCTCTATGTAAAATACTGGTATGCAGCTGCATCCGGTTAGACTGGACGCCGATCCCAACACAGTTGGGAAAAGGCTAGGCGGACTGATATTATTATATTCTTTAAACAATAGGTAGGTATGCTTCCAGTTGAATGAGGCAATTGCGGCCTGTTTTAATATATACCGGGTGCCAACCAGACGTTGTTCACCAAAATTTACTTTGATTACATTTTCATATAGTATGCATTTTACCTTCACGCGACACACTACTCGTATTTAGCAGCTGCTAACTAGAGTAATTCAACAAGGCGGCCATAATGTGCTTCGTTTGTTAAATTAAATTAAAATATTCTAAAATAAAGAACAAATGACTTTAGCTAAATAATCTAATTTGATTGATGAACAATTATTTATTTACGTAAGAGTTAGTTTAGGCGACATCAGTCAAGTAATTTCTATATCAAACATCGATATAAAATCGTTGATCAATGACAAAAAGGTGACATAAACTGAACTGTTTTCAGTAAAACACGATTCACAAGTTCATGAATATTAATAAAATACATAAAATATTGAACGTAACTCAGTTGTATTTCACGCTTTACGAGCACTGATCGCACCATTAGATTGATCGAGGAACTTACACAAACGAATTTGTTACGAAAGTGAATGCGCAAATTAGTTTAAAAACTTTTGAAACCCCCGTCTACCCAACTAGGCATTCAACAAATTTTAGTTGGACATCTCTCGGTGGCAGAAAATGAGTAAAATTCAACACCACTTAAAATTTTGGGTACCACCAAATTGCGGCTGTAAGTATCCACCCTATTAACTTTGCACTCACACTTTTTGTTTTAATGTGTACTACTGTTTACAAATTATAGTAACGACTTTCTGGGAACTGGGAATGTTTGCTGGGAAACATTTAACAGACATAACTAGTAACATTTGTAGTATTGTGGTATCCTTTGTTTATTTCTGTTTGTAATTATTAAATTCAAATCATGGGCGTGTTCATACTGTTTTCTTGGAATTTACTTACACCAACGTTTTTCTAATAAACGCCATTATCTACAGCAAAAAAGGTTGTTTACTTTATTTTATTGATTGGTCAGTTAATTTTGGCTGTGTTAAATGTTAGAACCTTTACCTAGTAGGTACCTGTTTCTGATGTCACACAAACGCTTCCGAAAAAAGAAAGAGCTTCCGGCCTCTTAGCTAACAAAGGTTATTTACGAAGCTTAATGCTGACTCCATAGAGCTCTGGTCATTTAATAAATTGGTTCCATTATCAGACATAGCCGGGCTCGAAAGCGCAGCGATTTGTTTGCAAACTTTTTGATTCCAGCCGAACAATGGACGTCCGTTTAAAACGTGGCTATCGGTGCACTTTTATAAATTAACTTGACTTTATGAAAATTACTTTCATGTTCAAACTGAAATGGAATAATTGTTAGCAAAATTCTGTCGATCCAACTGCAATGTGTATTCGCATGTAAATTAACTTTGTACGTCAACACAAATATGTACCTGATTTGGCAATATTAAATCAATGTGTTGTTCTAACACGCAACAGCCAAATTGTAATGTTTACTGCATAATGTAATGATAACATCACTAATATCAAATTCCCTAACTAGCAGTACAAAACGAAACAGCAGCTATACTACTGCCTCTAGCTTTCGCAGCAAAAACCATGCAAAGGTGATTATAATCTAGGCTGAAAAGTTTAAAAAACCATTGAATTTTTGAGTTAAAACCGTAGCAGTTCACCACACCACGTCATTTTACTATAACTGTGCGAAAAAACATCCCTTCGGTACTTTTAAACCAGGAACACAGTACACAGTGTGTGCGGCCCACAATGGACCGTGACCGGCCGACTCCCGCAAGCTCGTTTAGAATATTTTGTAGGCGCCTGCCCGCTATGCATAACATGACATAGCTGGAACTGACGTAGGTGGCTTGCAGGCTAACAGCTTTTGTTACACAAAAGCCTTGGTTGCTATGGTGTTCCTATATCAAATCTCAATTTCGATTCTTTTGTTATTATTTCTATCGTACTTTTCTACAGAGAAAAGATTTGATTTTTTATTTGTTTGTTGGTTTACGCTTTCATGTTGAAACGGCTGAATGGATTTGGATGAAATTTGGCACACAGATAGAGTAAGACCTGGATTAGGACATAGGATATTTCTTATTTTGGATCGCAGACGAAGTCGCGGGCATCAGCTAGTAAACAATTTTGTTACTCATCGCGAAGCCAGTATGTGTTCGATTAGACGTCCATACACCGCTCCATTATACGCTCGTCATTGGAACTTCATTATGAAACATCGCTATATTCCCACGAGCTCGAGATTTATGCGGGAAAAACTGCGGAGCGCAGCTAAGTATATAATGGTTACATGTTACAAGGTAATGTTTTTATCCAAATATTTGGAAGGCCGGGTTCATTGGATTAACCATATGACGTTAAACCACTGTAGATATTATATTAGCAAATACCCAACGAACTAAATGCCTGAAGGTAAAAAGTAGTAGTAATATTCAAAACATTATGTACTAACATCACGTATCACCTGATAGGCATTAGCTTCTAGCATTAGCCTTTTATCGAGACATAATCTATCGAGTTCTAGAAATTCATCAAAACGTGTGACAGTCTATTAAAAATCTAGGCTAGCCGTTGAAAATACTACTTCAATGTAAGTTCTTTTTTAACATAATATTTTTTTTTTCTATACTCTATATTGAAGTGTCTGTTTGTATCAAAATTACAGCTTCTTACTTAGTCCATATGAAAGTATAATAATATACGGTGCTTATAACAAAATAACAATTCTTAACATTTTGGTCTGTCTGTCTGTTTGTCTGTTTGTCTGTTTGTCCGTTTGTGCTAGTCTCCTAAACGGCTGCACCGATTTAGACGGAACTTTCACTGGCAGATAGCTGATGTTATAAGGAGTAACTTAGGGTATAAGCTTTTATTATAGAAAAAAAATTAGGGTTCCGCGTAAAAAACTCATGATAAATGATATGCACGCGAACGAAGTCGCGGGCACAGCTAGTATGAAATATAACGACACTGAAAAATTTAACGAAATTGTGCACAGGGATAACTCTAAGATTGTCGTAATTTGAAAGTTGAATTATTTCAAATCCTTCGAATAACACGTACTTCGTTATTACATTGAAAATTCAATACGAAAATGAAATTTCTATGTTATTACAGCTGAAGGATTTCTACAGAAGCTTTATAAAAAAAATATATAATTTGTTGAGAAAAAATATACATAGCTCATGAGCAGAATTAAATTTTAATAGGATCAAATTACGCGTTGACTCATTTATTACGCGATGAAAGTTATTTTAAACAATTAAGCAATTTACATTACTTAGCAATTGTATGCAAATACGTGATGAAATTGTTTACACTAACTTGCACATAACTCTCTACACAATTAAATTACAATTATGTTAACCCATTTGTTAACTTAATAAATTGAAGTATAGTAGACCTCGTTATTGCTTTAACACGTTTGCCAACAATTCCCACTAAATTGAAATTAAACTAAGGTTGAAAGTAAATCTTATGCGGGATTAACACTAGGTCGGTTTTCACCGTGCGTCTGGTCGCTTCCCCACCCCATTTACACAGGTCGATAAAAATCGAAGGTGATTAGTTCATTTTGCAAAATGTCGACCTTCAAACGGTGGGCGAACGCCTGTGACTGAGTATTTTCATGGTCGATTTTAGTTATTTTATCACCACCACTCTCAAAACTGTGAAGGGAAACATCGTGAGCAAACCGGTCTTCTAACCAAAAATTAGAAGACATGTGACATCTACCAACTCGCACTGGGCCCGCGTGGTGGATTACGGCCCACTCTCCTAGAGGAGACCTGTGTCCCAGCAGTGGGATCATTATAGGCTGATTATGTAAAAGCTAAACCGAACCCAAAATGCCCTTTAGAGAAAATCTGGTTTAAATACTTATGCAATTACTGCAGAGGGAATTTTTAATCTCCTCATTATGAGTTAGGGCCACTGAGATTAAGAGAGAGAATTATGAGATTAGACGGCAGAATACGGTAAATTATAACCACCGGTAACAAAGTAAAAGCACAATCATTTTTGTTTATTTATTACACGGATTTGTGGTTCGTGTATTTTATTTTATCCCTTGGGCAGAAAGTTTTTGTTAGTAGTCGACACAAACACAACGTCAACTGTTTGTTGTGCCGACGAAATCGTAAAAGTTTATTGGAAGGGATAGATTCTGGCGAACAATCTGTAACTGCATAATGTGCGTGTGTATGTTACTACATAAACCCCCAAAGCCATCTATCCGAATGAAAGCAAAAGCGTTTTATATTTCATGTGGGGTTTATTACTAAATATTACCCGATTTCACTCACCAGTAGGTATTGCGGACGAATGATGTGTTTGCAGACAATTTTTGCTGATGCAACCATGTGTTATTCTCATTTTCAATACTTTTTCACATGATTCTAGACGGGTAGCGTAGAAATTCCTCGTTGGAAAACTTTGAACGCATGGGGTTTCAGAATCATCAATCAATCAACTCAGCCTATCGCAGTCCACTGCTGAACATAGGCCTCCCCCAGACTGCGCCACAATACCCTGGTCGTCCGCCTTCCGCATCCAGTCTACCCCAGCCACAGCCACAGTCCGTCCATCTAGCTGGGGGGCGTCCCACACTACGTTTGTCGATAGGTACGTGGTCTCTGGCCATCGGTCCTTCGACAGACATGGCCAGCCCACTGCCACAGCCATACTTCAGAATCATGTTCCATGCTAACAGGGTGCGCGTATCGACGCGCACCCTGTTACCATGGTACATGATTGCCTGCATGAGTGCCTGCCACACATTATGCCCGTATACCTACGGCGAAAATCCAGTAGGTACTTCTCCAAAAATGAGTAACAATACAAGCAACAAAATCGTCAAACAACCACGTACTCAAATCTATCTTCATGTCCCGCGTACATCTATCGGCAGGAGCGTATCTATAGTACCGAGCCTTTGTTATTCAGGGTAGGTGATAACACTTACTTGGGCGCATCAGCCTATGAGCCCACTTCGCCACGTATTCGGATCACGGCTCTCACATAAACTTTCATGGGTAACTTATTGCGTATTTGTGTCGAAAACCAATTACCTACACAGGATTTCGTATCCCTACTTTTACGTGAAAAAAGAGACGACAGCGTGAATTTTAACTTGCCAAATTAATATCGGTTCGTGCAATCCGATTTTTTTGCAAATCGCTTCAGAGTTTCAGTTGTTATTTTACGGAAGGTAAAATTCATATTAAAAAGCTGAAAAGTCTAACCCCGCAGGACATGACCTAATATGAAAATTAAATATACCTAAAGATAATAACCGCGCCTGAAATAACCTCCTCTTCATAAAAAAATACCTGCTTTAACGATTCAATATTCCAGACATTCAACAAAAACCTTTTCTGCTCGCTGGCAAGTGTGATACATATAAACTAAAGAGGTGTCCACTAGGAATGCCTAATGAGATGTATATATATATTTGTGAACACATTGTCCGGCCGCCGGACCGCCGCGCCGCGCCCGTACCTAACGGCGCAGTAAACTCGCCCGGCCTCGTGTAAGGTGAGGGACGACCCTCGCGACACCTAGCGAACATCCTCTAAGTAGGTGCTTAAAATTCATGGGCCGAATTCTCTGTCTTCTTGGAAATATTTATGTTTTGGCAATAAAAGGCCAGATTATTGCCGTTTTAATAGATTTAAGCATTGAACTACGGTTTGAATTTGCAAATTCGAATTGATTATTATAAAAATAAAATTATTTTGGGTGCTATGAAAGCTGACAATTAATTAATTTGCAGACCGAATTTACTTCATAAAGTAACAAAACTATTTGCTAAGAAGACACCAAAGAAAAACCTGCATTGAACTGCAAATTGTATAAAGAAAGAAAGGAAAAGTATTTATTGCGACTCGTACAGGGAAAACAACAATATATATTTATTATAATATTAGCAAATAAAATAAAATATTAATGTTTAATCCACGGCAGACGTAACCTCATTACTTGTCTATGCCTTGAATGAAGTATGACGAATAAATGAACATTAAACACAGTGACTGACAAATTATCCCTACACCAACTTAAAGCCATGCAATTTGCGTAGACACCATCAAACATGCATATATTAACGGTATTTTGCATAAATTGCATAGGTAATTAGGATTAGATTTATAATACTTTAGATTTATATGTTTTTCAAAAAGAAAAAAAAAACACCTTAAATTAAAATCGAGCATCTACTTAGTCTAATTACTTGGAGCTAAGATACTTAAGTAATTAATTGTTAACCCTTTGTATTTCTTTTGTATTAGGCATATGAAAACAATTTAATTTAAATATACTCGTAAGCTTCATATTTCATCTCATATTTGATACAATAATAACAGATTGATCCCTTACACAACGGCTGAAGTAAGTCCAAGAAGGGCCCAAATTTATCAGTCCCGACTTCCCTAGGGCGACATATAAAAAATATTGTGTTGGCTTTGAGTTTACAGTGTAAAGTTGTTAACCCGTCGTTTACGACCACCATAACCTTTTCCCTTTGCCGAGTTTACTGCTGACACACAAAATAAGTCTATGATAATATATTCTGTACTCCCTTCCCTTTCGAAACAACATTGACATTGAGAAATACGAATGCTTAAAAACTTTTTACGTTAAAAGCACAAATTTTAGAGAGAAGAGTACTTTCACCACAAGTCCTAAATATATAAAGAGACAAGCTTTTAACATACCCTAGGTACATAATATGGCTAAGTGCGTGCCTGCTATTAAATTGCCTTTTAACTGACTAATTAAAAACCCATTTAGACCTTTATTTTGAATGGTGAATACAGTATTCTATTTCGTTTAGTGAGGTTAAATGCTTTTTAGAACTAAAAGTGGGTATTGAAAGAAAAAGCCTTTTTGATAAATTGGAGTTGTGTTTAATAGGAACCAACTAGGTAAATTGGTAAAACGAAATGTTTCATTTATGTTTTATTTATTTATTAGGGTATACCAACCAACCAACAGTTTCTATGTTTAATATATTATCTTAAGTGCTATAGATCACAATAAACTCGGTCTTACACAGTCGCCAATTATAGGTTTACCTACCAGCAATCTCAGAAATACGTTAGCTTAGTTAGGTTTTATGCAGTTTACTTGGAACATTTGTTTACAAATTCTAGTTGTTATGACAGTAAAAAAATCCAAAGCACGGATTGACATGAAAAATCTCTAAAGATACACAAACTTTTTTCAGAATATTATTATTCTCGTCGCCTAAAACAAAAGCAAATAGATAAAGAACTAACTTTGTCTCAATATTACTCTTTGTAATAAAATACAGATAACACGTTCAAACGTGGCACAGAACAAAGAATGCTTTATATTATCTTGCAATACAATTTATCTTAAATTCTTTTATAACGCGATGTGAAAATGCACAAGTAATTTCGTAACAAAAGAACTGTATGCAACTTTAATAGGATGAATTTATGACGAGTGTATTTTGATATTATCTTACAATAATGCCTACTACAACTTACGCATTAATAGCACTTTAACTTGTAGACCACACAAAATGCAAAAATATTCACTTCGCAAAAAAAAAATCTTAATTAAAAAGTTCTCTAAAAAAATTAAAGTTCAGTTCACTTTGCCAAACATACTATGTAGTCACATACTTAGCTACATTGCTCTAGAACCGTCGTAACATTTCCTTGATCCCTCGAAAACTGTAGGTCAGCTGACCGGCCGGATCGAATGACATCCTCGCCATTACCACAGGACCAAAGTGAGAGGTTTCAATTGGCCCGTATCCAACACGTATTGGATTCGGTCCAAGTCACGCGGCCTCTTATTTGCGGAGTACCATTAGCAGATTTTAACACTTATTTATTTCATCTCGAAATTATGAGATGTATCCTCATAATTCTTACAAGTATATCCAAGATATTGAAGCTATAATGGAGGGTATTTTCTTTCCTATAGCGAAAATATTGTTTGATGTATATGTCATTGTGTGATCATATTGTCGTGTATTCTGAAACGTGATACTTGTCAAAGACTTCAGGGTAAAGTAAGCCTCCGCCGTTGAATAACATAGCAAACAATATCTACCTAGAAAACCACCCGAGACGATTTCAAATCGTTCAGTTTCATCGCTCATCATTATTCGATATCGATTATATTTCTCTCCACCGCCGAGTATCTTATTTACAAAGAGAACGTGGGCCAACAATACAACAGAGTCATACTAAAGCAAGTACCAGTATTGCTAGAGAGGAAAACGTCCAATTTGCATTTTCCCGCACAACTCTATAGCGAAGAGGCTGCATGGAAACCCGGAACCGTAATTCAGGGTTTTGGGAAGAAATAAAAAGGCTTCGACTTCCTCTTTGCTTACATACCAACAAACATTGGGACTAAAGACGACCCTAATGTTCGACTTCCCGTAATTTGGGCATTTTGGAGGGTAACCCATTATTCAAGTTCTGAATAAATATCTATAAACAGGCAAATCTTCGTAGAAATTTTAAATCGATTTCCCTTGAGGTACCGATTACAATTAGGTATACCTTCGAACTATAAGTAACCATGTTCACAGAAGCTGTATTATGTTCACGACTAACTTTCAAAGAAAATCCCTTGTGAATTTTTATAATTTCACACTTGTCTGCGGCTCAACGTGAGTTTAAATGAGTTTTCGTAACATTTTTAAAGATGTAATATCCAAAAACTCACTGAGCAATATAACATTAACATAAAAGAAGTTGCGGATATGTACCTGACCACAAATGTTTTTCAGTTCAGAAAAATTCAAAGAAATGAGTTTAGCATGTTAGGTACTCAAGCTACATTGTCTACAGCCACTGGAGCGGTTATTTCATACATTATGTGGTATTCTTTGATGATACGTTACGATGAAACTCATAAATATTAAGGTTTTAAAGGAAGGGATGATACCTCTGTGAAAAAATAAAAGATGAAAGAAAGTAAGCAAGTTCTAAGGAACTTGGTTGAGCTGAATGATGCTAATCCATGCATCATTTTCGTGAACGGGCGCCGTTAGTTGGGACTGGTCATCTCTTTGCTGCCATGGCTTATTTTAATTTAATATTTCAATTGTTTTTTTTTTTTTCATTACGTACGCTTTTAACGTTCTGCATCGTTCTCACATTAATAATTATTAACATGAATGATATAATCAATACCTACTTTGTAACCATATTATTTTGATTTAAAAGAGTGTCCGTGGAGTTTCTTGCTTCTTCTCCATATGTATCTACTACGCTTTGGAATGGTCAACTAGCTTCATCTTTCTGACTGAGCGACCCCTTGACAATTCAGAGTGCTGGCAAAGTGCCTGTAATTGGTTTATTTGAAACAAATGCTTTGAGTTTGAGTCTAACGGGTGTAAAAAGACGAGACTTAACGAGAGTCGAGAGTCACTTGTATTCCCGTCATAGTGATATTTTTTTTCCAAATTTTTCTAACGTAATACGACTGAATAAGTTTTACATGTTATTTAACTTACTTTAAATACCCCAAGACCCCTGTACCGTTGCATAAATGGTATAAGCACAATGTTTTGTGGGCGTCACATTGAGCGCTACCGTAGCGTTGCGTCGTAAAAGCGATTTTTCACACCAAAAATAAAAGTCGTTTCTCGGAAATTCCCTACTCAACCCATTTCAAACTTTTTATTTTATCTGGGGTCCTACTATGTCATTATTATTCCTTACTATTGACCTAATTCGTAAATGAAGTATTTCCATCACAGCTCAGTTTTTCAAAATAAAAAGAGACAAGTAAAAAATTACGATTTTCTCCAAAATCAAGCACTTTAACTTTTATTGATGTTTTGATTAAAAAGGCGAAGTTTTCTTGGTGCAGCTGGCTTCCCTCTTGTAATGAGATCTAGAAAGACAAGGCTCCAACAGTAATCTACGAGCATAGCAGGCTCCCATCTTCCTTGGAAACATTTTTCCATTGCAGCAACATCTTTATGAAATCGTCCCCCAAGTTCATCGCTAACTAAACCCATAATTTCGGAGAAAAAGACCAAAATGTATATGAAGGAAATGCAATTTTAATGATGTATTACATCCCATTTTATTATAGTAGCAATTCAACATCAGTTTTATTCCAATATTTTACATAGAGCGACTGCTTATCTGACCTCCACAACCCAGTTTCTGGGTAATACGATACCTCTTAGTAAGACTGGTGGTCAGACTTTCGGGCTTCTGACGACCCGCAATGGCTGTCAAAGATCAATGAATGTCAGCCGGGACCAAACGGTTTGACGTGCCACAGAATTATTAATAATTACTACAAAATAATAAATTGATAACTCTTCTCATATGTTTATCATCAAAAAAATGTTTCAACTCTGGTTTTCATATAGAAAACTAATCAGAATAGTTCCTATGTAAAAGTATCCTCCTTATGCCTGAAGCTTCGTGAAATAAGATGTCATTTCCATTCTCTTGGTATGCCTACGTGAGCTTCTGCTGATCCTTGATAACGTATTCAGTGCGCGGACTCGGTGCCATATAAAACTTATATATTTATACCAATACATTCATACGTAGGCAGAATTTGTTTTTTATGTATGAGCGCCGATCCCTGAGACGATTTGACGTAGTTTGACAAATCTCCAAGTTGATGTATTGTCTTCGCTTTGCGAATTTTGTTACATACGTATTTTGATGGATATTTGAACGTTGTAAGAATAAATCATGTTACCGTAGTCTTTTGTAATGAAAATGTAGAAGTAAAGTACCACGTGTAAGCACTTAGAAAATAAATCACATCTTAGTCCATTCGTTAGTTAGCAAGCTAAAAGGAAAGCCATCATTCTACAGATACATTTAACATAGTTTATTAGTTCTACATACAACTAGATATGTACCTACACAAAACACGTGTCAACATGTTTCTATAGATAACAAATTAAACAATTCCGTTCATCCAATGGTATAACCATATATAATTTGTTATTCGTGTATATGCGGGTATTTAGGCAGTTACCAACGGTTACGGCCAAAGCATTTCAAGACGATAATTAAGCAGTTTCAAATGTAATTCAAACCCAACCCTATGCTGCCAAATGCTGAGTTGAAAATGCAGTAAATGGAAGTCTCTAAGTTTCAAATGTGGGATGCAGCGAGTTCTGTAAGTTATGATTAATTTATCGGTTCAATGAAGCGGAACACGTAACGTAAATGGTAAACAGTAAACACAACGTTCACTCTCATATACATCATTAAAGAGAGCGGTCATCTTGGCAAACATTCAACGTTCTCCAGGTAGGTATGGACTTTATAACATTTTGCAATAACATAAGTAATGTTCTCAGCGGTAATTGGCCTGAAATATTTTTTAATATTAAATTCTTTTGCATTAATATTGGCATATTGTGGCGTGTGAGAGAGTAAGCTGATACAGAAGTGCTATTTTATGGGAAAAATACTTCTTATAAAACGTTACCCTCACCTGTACACGCCGAGATCTTGATTACTTCAGGCTTGGCTGATGACTGGCACCAACTTAGACGGTGCGACGGCTTTTGGTGAAAGGAACGCTAGCCCATATTGGACATAGATTCACTATAACATTTTTGAAGTAGCTATGATCTATTCTTGGTGATCCAGAAAAAAATGTCTGATATAAAGGCAACCTTCCTCTATTCCTTTGAACTGGAAAAGCCAAAAGAGTTATTTTCAATGACAGACACAGGTAATTCTACAAGGGTCCACAATTCTACAAGGGTTGTGAACAAGGGTTGTGAGTAGTGTATTTGTTACTTCTATTATTAAGTTTTAACCTATGTTTACTTATTATTACACTACTGTTTGTTGTCCCTAAATAAATAAATAATTAGTTATAAATTATAACTTTCCAGAGCACACTTCACGCATCCTAATAGCCCAGGTACATAAACATACACAAACAGTCAACACCATCACAATTATAATTGGAAACGTGGCAAAGCTGACAATGCGCACATTCTAAACACAGACATTTGCACAGCACTGCAACTATTACACGCCGGTGACAACTTCAAATTAGTTTCAGACTATCAGCTAGACGCGACGGTCCTAAAGTTAGATGAGACTAACTTTAGTCTGTAATTGATGTAAAAATACCGTAAAAGTGCTAGGAATGGATGTCGGTTGGGAATAGCGAGCGTTCCGGTTGAATGGCGTCAGTTAAGCTGAATTGAGTGATCGTGTGTTTAAGATCTTAGGTCTGATCTTATCTTTCAAGAAACGTCTTGAGGGTTTAAAGGATTATTTCGATTTTAATTTTGTTTAAACACGTCTTGTTGGTCAGCTCGCATATCTACGATGAGGGTACCCAATACTCGATAAAACATTTTATCGAATATTGGCTAAAACTTCGACTCTTAATAAACACGTGTTTTTATTTTTGGTCTTAATTTTTATATAGTATTTTAATGTCAAAGCCACAAAAATAACCTGCAGCTTTTTTTTTGAAAGGTAATACTAACAACTCGAAAAACTTTCAGACAGCAATGTAGGCACCGAGATCTTAGTTCAGCAGCAGATATTTTCTCAATCTAAAGTATCTATTCTTGTTTACGCTTCCCGGTGCTTCCTTTGGCCAATCTCGTAAAAAGGTGTCGACTTTGGAGCCGGACGCAGATATCCACTTACTTAGCTGCAAAGTCCTTTGTTAAAACCTTTTCCTGGTTCAATACGATACTAAAGATACTAACACCATTACTAGGAAAAAATGAACGAACGAGTAAGTGTTGTTCTTTTTTCCAAGTAATTTCAAGTAGTGCACTTTACTGGACCAAAACGCAGTCGCATTATTCAGACTGATTTACGTCTTCTACCTCAGCGGGAAATCTCTAGAGCGGGAGCTAGAAGTTAACTTCAATATTTCTAGTATCTTATAGAATTTATCTTGAGAAATAATCCTACCTTAAGTTAGAAGTTAGCCTCTGAATCCGATAAAATAAATTGAGCTAAATTGTGTAACATTTATGCACCGACTCCATTAAAGTAACAATTCTCAGTAATGCCCCGGAAGATGATGATGCAGTCTATGCAAAGTTCCTTCAAAAGAACTATCGGAAACTTGTGTTTGAGGGAGCCCAACTTAATTCAAAGAAGTAATCAAGACGATACATCGTTACTCAATACTTACTCGTATACAACACAACTCAAAAACGAGGAGATTTCGTGTCGCAATAAACTAGAAAGCAGATTAAAAGTGACTCGAGGGAAAAACGTAGCCGCCATGTTCTTACGCACTACGGCCCCGGGGAGACCCGTCAGCTATACCCATAACGTTTTCTTATCAAGACAACACAGCAACCACGATGCCCATTCCCATCCGTTCCTCGACACGAAACAACTTACTGATGTATACATTCCCTCTTTATGACTATGATCGAGTCGACATGGGGGATAAAAGCGTCAATGAAAAACAGCTGAGCAATTTCGTGTTACATACAGTGTGTTATCCTTTAACGAAATAATGTAAGGAACGATACAATGATAAGTATCGTAAAATGTGTTGCTATGATTCATTGGAAATAGATACGGTAGGTACCTACGTACCTATTGAGAGAAAACAATGTTCTTCGGTTCATATTTTTTGCAGTTACCGAAATTCAAGCGCAAAATGCGTTCTTGTTTGCAGTAAATCTTGAAGAATAATAACTCTCGTCGATGAAAAGGAACGTTTTTAGTGTGTTTACGCACACAAATCGAACTGAATAATAAAACGGAACATGAAATCTCGAATGGCTTGTGCCATGAACGACGAGAAAAAATATTTTTTGCTTTCTTTACGCGTGGGCACGATCTTAAACACAGAATTCGGCTGCTTAACCTCACTTAATCCGCAGGCAAACCAGCGGCGAGGGTCGATTTTACACGCGATAAACCTGCAAAAGGATTTTGTCCGGCGTCTGTTGCCCGGGCACTGGCAATATTCGCTGGTAAGACCATAAATCTGTCGGCTATCGGTCGTAATTGGTCGATTTCATGAACCGACTTTTAACGACTCAAAGCACACTCGAAGCACTTAGGCTTACCTAATGCCTTTGTGTCTCAGCACACACTAGCAAAATTATGTAAAATAAAAACATTACAAACTAGAAAAGCTAATAATTTTGAACATTCCAAAGTCGTTTAAATGACGTTTATGTAAAAATGCGTAAATAAAGCAAGTACTAAAAGTTTAATTAAGATTCCAACAGCTTTGAATATATTGTCTATACTTAAATTCAACATTGTTGTGCAGGGTCTATACACGGCTAAGAACTCAAAATAATTACTAAAAATAATAGCGTAAGGCTTTAGAAATTGGCCGAATAAACCAACAAACAATGAATGTACAAAAACGTGACTAAGAATAATTTATATTCTACAAAAAATTAAAAAGGTACAGTCCAGAGGCCGAAAAGACAGTGATAATAATAATAATAGGGGTCGGTCCACATTAATAATGAAACGGTTCGCATTGTCCATGTCCGTCCGTCTGTTGTCTGCAGCTTAATTCAGTAAACACTGGACCTATTCGACTGAATATTGAGACACATGCGTAAAATTGCCTCCTTTTCCGGCAAAAATATGGAAACTTATATATATTTATATTAAATGGAACCCGCAACGTACGATGTGTGCTTGGTGTCCTTCCATATCGCCAAACACATCAGCTTTATTACGACTTGGATATTCCGTTTTAGACTTAGTATTGACTCATGTTGTCACCGCAGAAGTAAATCCAGTGCATTTGTTAATATTACAGTAGCCACAATCCTGTTTGTGCTTAACGAGAACTGGTTGTTGACCCGTGTAATAAAGATAGACAGACCCGTTCTCTACAGGGACATTTCTTTGTAACACAGAAATATGAGAAGTCTCAATTACAAGCCGACAACAACTATAATACTTACCAATTAGGTTTCGTAGAAAAAACAAACATAAATGTTTCTTGTTTCAGACAGAACTAATTGGATCTGTAATGAAACTGGACATACATTTGAAGACTCTGGCTTGCTCTCCTGGCTTCTG
Organism: Oligia latruncula; assembly: GCA_948474745.1. Taxonomy (NCBI): domain Eukaryota; kingdom Metazoa; phylum Arthropoda; class Insecta; order Lepidoptera; family Noctuidae; genus Oligia; species Oligia latruncula. The sequence continues at coordinate 10,226,037 of OX419699.1, forward strand.
TCTTCTGTCAAATCAAGCATGTATTTGATTGCGGCATCACAAATTCAAGTTTGGTCCAGTTCAACTATGTAGTTGTAGGAGCATACTCAACAATTCCTTAATCCCATCAAGTTGACTATAAAGCCATTTGACAATTCTTAACATGCACTCTCAATTACAACTCAAAATGTCTCTGAGTGTCGTCGTCCCAAAATACACAAGACTTAACGAAGACATCATCATCATCTGCCTAGCCTTTTCCCAACTATGTTGGGGTTGGATTCCAGTCTATCCGGATACAGCTGAATACCAATATTTTTACATGGAGCGAGTGCCTATCTGACCTGGGTTGTGGAGGTCAGTTACTGGGTAATACGATATCCCTTGGTAAGACTGGTTGTCAGACTCTCGGGTTTCTGACTACCCGTATCGACTGTCAAATATCCACGAATGACAGCCGGGACCAACGGCGTAACGTGCTTTCCGAGGCACGGAGGGGTCACGGTATGTAAAGATGGTCACCCATCCACAGACCAACCGTGGCAAGCGTAGCCTAACCTGATCGATCGACCTGTGCGGCTTTTATTATTTAGCCACGGTCCCCTCTAAAGAATAAATAAGGTTGGAGAAATAAAAAATCCTGTACTCAGTTAGGTACTTCATTTATGTTTAAATCTCCAACATTAAGCCTTCAGGCGTCTGTTGCTTCAAAACAAAAAAACCGTGGTGTGAACATCCACCCCTGTAAAATTTTGACGCGAGTAATTATGTTGTGTTCCATAACGGACAAAGGGCAGTCCGTAACTGATACGTAACATGGGTCCACACACCCGCATTCATTTGAAACAGGTTATGAAAATAATCTCGCATTTTTTAACCGATCAGCTCTTTTTCGGCTTACATACGCATGAATATTTTAATGAAGAATATTTTGATACAGCTAATATGTTATTCACACTTACAAGCAGAAAGTGGGTCAGGGTTTATTTCAGTATTCTTTCTGAATATGTAGTAAGGCATTTACTGTAATGAAAGAACATAAAGGCCATATTTCAGCAACACTCTCACCACGGCGGGCGTTTGGACTCTTTAATCTATATGAATAAAGACTATAATCTATGGAAGAAATAAATATTGAAGAAATATTAAACCTAAATCTCGGACTAAAAATGGTATCCTATACAAACAATTTCATATTGAAGGTAACATTAGTGAATCCACAGGATTACGCAGAGCGGCATCCCTGGGCCATTCGAGTCACGATCACAAATGAAATGCTGCGGTAAACCTGGGAATCGCTGAATTAGTGGCAAAGACCTCGTCATGAGAACCAATGAATTCACAATTGAGGATTCCTAAAACCAGCAAACAATAGACTTGGGACGTTTGATATGGTGTAAAGATTCCGTTATCTTTACACTAAGCTCTTGAGATGTCGTTAAACACAATTTTGACTCTTTAACTCCGTGAATGGCCGATGAAAAGAATGTTTTAAAAACATTACTACATGCTGTTTTTAAATTGAGGTTAATAGATGTAATTAAAAACTTTAAATTTTAAATATTTCCCACTGTGACGGATAAGTATTCCAGCATTGTATTGCAAATTACATGAATACGTCCATCTTATTTAATAATTACAATATTTCATCTGAAACCTATCAGACGATTAAAAATTAATTATGCTTAATTACATCAGTGGCTACAGCAAGCTATTTATCTCGTAGCATCAAAAATGATATTATTAATTAGGTATAATCGGCCATACTTAATGAAGTTACAAAACGAATCATCAATTTGTGTGGACAATCTATCTATCACACTAGTATCATAAAGGCGAAAGTTTGTGAGTGTGTGTGTGTGGGGGTGTGTTTATATGTTTGTTACTTCTTCACGCTTAAATGGCAGCACCAATTTAGATAAAATTTGGTATGGAGGTAGCTGACACCCTGGATTAACATATAGGCTACTTTTTATCCCGTAAAACCGCGGGGCGCAGCTAGTATTGTATAAAATTCAAAGTCCTGACTGACTAATATACCAACGCACAGCCTAAACTGCTGGTACTATACACATGAACTAAGAGAGGGTTTTTTGAAATTCCACCCCTAAGAGGTTGAATGGGGGGAGGGTGAAATTTCACGCGGACGAAGTTGCGGGCAGAAGCTAGTGAAACATAAAAGTGCTGAAATTGCCTCCAGTGACACACGATCATAATTTGAATACACAATACAGATATAATATTTGTTTAGCAATGTATGTCAATTAGGGCGTTAGATGTCGTACAATTTGTTTAAGGTTCCAATTAGGCACACAAAGGCGATCGATGTTCATAATTTTAATCTTAAATGATATTGGTGGTGGTGGTATGGTATTATTATCGTATGGAATTGTATACTTTTTTTTTTTTTTTTTTAATAAAACGTTGCCCCACACTAGGAATTTCTCCTGTATTGTGGATGCGTTTACAAACATTTAAACTCACATACACAAACAGCCAGACCCGGAACAACTACTTGTAGGTCATACAAATATTTGTTCCGTGCGGGAATCGAACCCGCGACACGCAGCGCAGCAGTCAATCGCTTAACCACTGCGCCAACCGTGCCGTCAACTACTATATACTAGTTACCTAATAAATATGTGGCAGTAGATTTTTAATTAAACCGTACAATATTTTTGTTTTAATTAAAATCTAGCTATTGACCGCGGTTTCGCCCGCGTGAATGTCGCGGGAACGTTTCCTAGGACTTGATCTCGGCTCTACCAACCGGGTCCAATAGTAACTAAACCATCCATGGACCTTCTCAAACACACAAAAAAATATCAAAATCAGTCCAGCTATTTAGGAGGAGTTCAGTGACACACAATTACACATGCACAGCAAAATTATTATAATTATATACAGGGTTATTGGTAAAACATTAACAACCTCTTATGAGGTCATTGGTCATTAATTTTATTTATACATGTCTTTTTTATACAGGGTTATTGGTAAAATATTAACAACGTCTTAAGAGGTTCTTGTACTCATTATTATGAACAACTTTTACTGTGGGACCAAACTTGAAATCTCGAAAAAAAATCTGCTATTCCCTAAATTTTGATTTTGTTTTTTTTTTCGCGATTTCAGGTTTGGCCCCATAGTAAAAGTTGTTCATAATGATGAGTACAATAACCTCTTAAGAGGTTGTTAATGTAATGTTTTACCCTGTATAAAGAAGACATGTATAATTAAAATTAGGTACTTACACTTAAGTGTACCTAAATCCAAAGTTACCCACCGAAACGTGTTGACAGACTAAGCCTTTAAACTCTAGGCTATGTTATTTCAACATACACGTAATATAAACTGAGCAAAGCTCTCAAGTTTATACAAAAGCTTTGCTATTAACAACGCAAACAAAATAATATTTTGTCGCAGCATTCCTCCATTAAATAGACAGACTTATTCCAATTAGCTTGTAATCGCAGCCGCTACAGGACGGGTCAAGTTTGTTTAGCCGCTTAGGATGCTTTCAATTTTGTGCAATTGTTAGGAGCGCGGTTGTGGCGCGTCTGAAAGATGATTACCGTCACTTCAAGGTATTTTTACAGCGCGTCTAAAGGGTGGCAGGGTCGTCGACGCGCCAACTGTAACTATTAATTCAGAATATCATTCTAGAGTCTAGATATTTTTTTTTTTAACGACGAAAATTTCTGCTGTTTCATAGAAAAGCAATTTCTTTTTTTTTAACCGACGTAAAATTTCTACTCTAGAGGGTCATAATACTGAATTCATGGTTACAGTTTGCGACTGCTTAATTTTTTGAAGTGAAAACTTCTTCAGGCGCGTTGGGAATTTTTTTGAGATGGGGAAAAACCATTGAACTCGCGCCACTGTTACCGTAAGCGACACCGCGCGTGATTTGTTTATAAGACGATTAAAAAATACCCGCTTCGGATGTGTTCGGCTGTCCTCGGGATGTACTCGGTTTTAATGTATATCCGATATGTCTGTGAGTGATGGCAAAGTATTATGTTTGTGTTTTGTTTTCACTTCTGCCGGCACTCCCGGGGTGCCACTGTTTTTTTTTCCTATAAAAGAAGAGGCCTTTGCCCTGCAGTGGGACAATATTAGGCTGGTATTATTATATTTTGCATGAAAGTATTTTGTTAACTGTATTATATTTTGTTACTGTCTTTACTTATCATTTTTAATCGGAGACCTCTTATATTATACTCGTGTAATCTGCTTGCGAGATGAAGGATTTTGTGTGACGTCAGTATGACGCGTAGTTCGCATGTTACCGCTACAAATTATACCCGGTTTACGTTTCTATGTAAACTAAGTTGAATTTACAGTTTTATAATTAAGACGCGCCGCAATAAACTTCTAAACTAAAAGCCCATTCTAACATGTTTATTATTACTTACACCATCATTGTTTAGTTGGCTAACAATATAAACAGCGAAGAATTAACGATTAACTAATTTACTAGAGAAACGTGACTTGACCTAATAGGACGCTTTGGGCGCTTTGGACTACTGCTCCAATGTTTTCACGGATATATAGACAATTAGCTAATCTCTATTAATCCGTACAACTAAACTGAATGTTTGTCTGGGGATCAGGAGAAAAACATTATCTTAGCTTTCAGGATTTTGAAGTGAAAACTTCTTTAGCGGCGTTGTACACTTTTTTTGTAATGGGTAAAAAATGTTAAACTCGCGTCAGGACACGTGACCTGATCGAAAATTCGTAAGACGGATGGAGAGTAGACAGCTGGCGTAGCGTAGGAGAGGGAGTATCCCCTCTCTTTCTACGGCGCGGCGAAAATGTATGCCTGCGCCGGCTGTTTCGTTTAGGCGGCGCAGGGCGCTTGCGCGAATGTTCGTGTGTGTTTATGTTACAGTGTGCAATAAATTGTCATGTTTGTGTACGATAGCGCAATAAATAAATATTGTATTCTACCACATAAAAGATAGTACTTTTATTCTGATAATTAAAGCAATTCGTGCAAAATTATTCCATAACCATTCCAAAATATCCAAAACGCACAACGTTAATACTTAAGTTTTCACTTCTGCCGGCACTCCCGGAGTGCAACCCGTCGTTTTTTTTTTATTTATAATATGTTTGAAACCTTAATTGCGTAACATGCTATAAATCTGTCAATCTGAATATTATTTTGAAGGATATTGCTAAACCATTGCTTCATAAATGTTCGAAAAATTTGTCTGCGCAACAACGTAAATGCCGCAATGAATGTTGTTGAACTATCAAAATGAAAGCCATTCTTACTTGGTGATAGTGTGTTACGCAATTAAGTACACCCGTAGGCTGCTAAATGAATACATTAATTCTTGTCAAAAGTAAGCTAGATATTTTTCGGAACTGCCACCTAACTAAATAAGTTGGTATCTACTAGGGTATAACAAAAAGAGATTAGTGGTGGGCCAGTGTGCAGGTCGCGACTTACGAGTTGTAGGTCGTAGGTTCGAACCCAGACAGGCGCTTTACTTTGTGTAAATTATTTCATTACCACTGCTCTCATCGTGAGAAACCTGAAACAAACATTCGAAGACATGTGACATCTACCAACCCGCACAGGGCCCTCGTGGTGGATTACGGCCTACTCCCCTCTCACCGAGAGGAGGCCTGAGTCCCGGCAGAGGGAACATCATAATTATGCTCATTACTATGTATGCATACTTGTACGAAAAAAATGGGATGCAGCTGTGTCATGGACATGGCCGTGTATTGTAAGTGAATACCTACGTTTACGTAACGGGGTTGATCTGCTCGGGCGCATTCATTCTTTTACGTTCCCGGCACTGCTTGACTCGTTATATGGTGTTTTATTGGTAACATTCGATTCCTCCTCAGAAGCCCTTTAAGCCCTTTTCCCGTTTACGATCTCTGTATTTGGATTTGGCTTTTTGACGGGTATAGACCGACATTTTTTATATTATTTTTCTTTTTATTTTAACACATTATATTCACTGTCATTATTTTACCTAATATTTTGTATATAATTGATAGATTTGACGAGAGCTGACGATTGAAACTTAAACGAACATCGTAGCTTTTCCGAGTCAAAAGTTATACTAAGTGGAAATCTCGATACGCAGCAAAATGACCTCAAAATAACGGCGCTTCCCCCTCCATAGCGCGCGATGCGTCACAGTTCTCACTTAGCGTAATGAATTCTTTGATCTTTTAGCTATACAATGGTGTAATTGAATTTAGGATGGAGATGATAGATATGAAGCTGCAACACCAAACTGTATCCCCCGATTTTGTTATCATTGGTGTTTTGACTTTCCTCCCACTATGGAAACAATTTTAAACACGTATTCACGTCAAAAACGATGCAAAACTAGACATATGTATACATATATACCGGTAAGCACTATTCTAACTTCGAACACCGCACAAAAAACCTACTAAACAAATGAATAGCCTGGCGTAAAGTACGCCAAATTAGACACGACTCCATTAATTCTGTTCGAGACGGGTGCCACATCCAGTCTCTGTGACGTCGTGTATGCCCAAAGGACTCCGTGAGACTAATATTCGACACAAAGGTAGGCGAAACGAACAAACTCTCAAATTAAGGTACCTATAGCAGTACCTTCTGGCTACCTAAAGTTCATACCCACTGTCTACTTGCTCGTCTGCCGAACAATCTAATGGAGTATCTTTAGCCTAATACAAGTACCTACTCAGAACAGAAAAGTGTAGACCTTTAAGTAATTGATGGAGCATGACGCAGTTAGGTAGTCGGTCGCGTGGGTAGCTAAGTGATGACAAGCGTAGTCGGATATTGGACAACCGACCTGCAATGATTGGATAAACTTATTTTGCACTTTCAGTAATTTTGTTTTGGTTGTTTTACATTACCTATTGACTAAGGGGGTTTATTTATTTATACAGGGTGAAATTGAAAACATGCGCCAAACCGAAATGGGAAATTGTACTCATCATTATGAACAACTTTTACTAAGGGACCAACGCTGCAATCGCGAAAAAAAAGTCAGCTGTTCCGTACATTTTGACGAGATAGGCAAACATAAAATGTAGGGAACAGCTGATTTTAGTCAGTCAGTCCAGGGGTTACTTACATAGTTGATGTAGAAGATCAAAGATCATAATGTTAACCAAATTGTAACTTACTTAGAGTCTATAAATACTTGGTTGTAGTAGAAATACAGTTTATGTTATTTTCTAACAAATGTTGTTAAAAAAAAATAAGTGCGAGAGTACTTACCTACTCACTCGCACTTATATTCCTCTCTCTCTCTCTCTCTCTGTGTAATTACCGGCTTCAAAAAAAAGGAGTTTATCAATTCGACACGTATGTATGTAATATTATTGGAATTGCATTATATTCAAATAAAGAAAAAAACACGGCTCCTTAAATAAATCCTACAGCAATTTTCGTCCACCAGCACCTAAATAAAATATCCATTACCATCTAAATATAAAGGAAACTTGGAAGGAGGAAGCGATTCCTATAGTTCAAAGAGAACTTAAAGCAAACTTTTTAGTTTGCTTTACAAGAAACAAAGTAAGTTAGTGTAAAATCTACGGAAAAGTCGTTGTAGCTTTTCATGTGAAACGAACGAGTATCTACTGAACAGTATTTATATCCTACACGTATTTTAGGCAAAGAAACGAAACTGACCTATTTATAATGCTCAAAGAAAATTTAAAGCTCTCAAAAAGAGCACAATAATTTCGTTAGTTCATAGACTGTTTACCTGCAAGTTCTAACTGAACCACAATATGATCTGACTGATCTCAATAAGTAGGTATGTAGTGAATAATTGAATAGGAAGCTTTATAATTTTTTTTATTATGGTAGCCAAACAGGAGCGAGTAGGAAGCTTTATTAGTTTTTTGATTTTAGAATGATTGGAGAACTAGTTTTTTGGTTTTTTATTTTGCCAGCACCATGATCAGTTAAGTCGGTTGCGTTGTCAAGATTACTGCTTTAAAAAATATAAGCTTATTTGAATGCTGTTTGTCCTACCATTCTCACATGTAAATAGCCTCCCGACTGATTTCGGTCATGGTGGCCAATCTCAACGGAACCTCCGTTACGCCAGGTACGCAGGAGATGTTATAGTGCACAAGTGTGTGCTCAAATACAGGTGCACTCTCTGTTCCTCCGATGGGACATAATTGGACACGACCAGGGAGAGATCAGGCGCTGAACCAACGGCTATTACGAGCTTTCCGAGTCACGGGAGTATTAAACCGCCAACTTCCAAACTCTGGACTGTTACTAAGACATTCCTAATAGATAAAAACTTTCTAACAAAAAAAAACCGACTTCCAAAAAAACACTACAAAGTGAAAAATAACTTTAATTTCGGAAGTCGGTGTCTTTGGATCTGTACCTATTTTAGTTTTTGCCACCGAGTTCCGAAATTAAAGTTATTTTTCACTTTGTAGTGTTTTTTTGGAAGTCGGTTTTTTTTTTGTTAAAAAGTTTTTATTTCTCGCTTATAAGTGGGTCTGTTTATAATGTGTCTAAGTTACGATAGCCTAATGTCAACTTGCCCAACGCCTTTTATAAAATATTGCTTTTCCCGATGCAGGGACGTTAATTGTTAAGGACTTTTCCTAGTATTCCACCATCAGCTCCATTTCACCATTCGCATTGTGACGAGCATAAATTGCTTAGCAACCATATTAAAGTAATCGAATCGCAACCCGTGAAATACTTATTAAGTACTAGCTGTTCCCCGCGGTGTCACACGCTGCGCGGCTCCTAAGGGTCGTAGCGTGATGTTATATAGCCTATAGCCTTCCTCGATAAATGGACTACCCAACACTAAAAGAATCATTCAAATCGGACCAGTAGTTTCAGAGATTAGCGCGTTCAAACAAACAAACAAACAAACAAACAAACTCTGCAGCTTTATAATATTAAAGTATAGATTAAGTAGTTACGTTGGCCATCTGTGGTCTTCTTCATCAGTTCCACTTCACCAAATGGTGGTTTCCGAGAGCAAATGCATGAGTTACTGTAAAAAAAACCCAAATCGCTATAGGTGTCCCTATAATATTTGAGGAGATCCCTCAATTCCTCGTGGATCCCGTCATCAGAACTGGATTTTGATAAAAATGGGACCAATCTGGAAGTATATCCTTTTAAATAAAAAAAGAATTTTCCAAATCGGTTTATAAATGAGGTAACAAACATAAAAAAAAAAATTTAAAAATACAACCGAATTGAGAACCTCCTCCTTTTTTTGAAGTCGGTTAAAAACCCAATAACACTGTTCGACCCGGGAATCGAACCCAGGACCCCCCACGCTCAGCAGTCGCGCTTGCAACCACGAGACCAACAGGGCAGTTAAACACACACACGTACTTATAGTAGGTTTAACAATCTAAAATCTTTTCAGCGGTATAAGTGTTCCTAACACTGTATAAAAGCAATTAATCATAAATTGAGCCAAGTTTAAGAAAGTACCTAAACTCAACAATATAATTAAATATTTACCAAAACATTAAAATTCATACTTCGCGCTCTGAAACGGAACGCAAGGAATGCGACAAATCGCGCGATTTATCGTCGCACCGTTTGAAAACACCATTTAATTAATTAAAACACCGTATTTCATAGAAGCGTGAATTAATTAATTATTTACGAGTGTTTTCTGTAATAACTCCAGGATTGTAATAGGTTCTGTTTCATAATTATTTCGGCATTGTTTCGAAGCGTTATGTTATAACAACTTCTAAGACTGATTTGATTTTTATAATCATTATAACCAGAACATTGACCTTGTGTAGGCCGTGAGAATCCGCTGGATGCGAGAAGCACAGAACCGGTCCAAGTGGCGGTGCTTGGGGAACGCCTAGTCCAGCAGTGGACGTCTTTCGGCTGAAATGATAATGATGATGATGAATCATTATAAAGTTCTGCGTCGTCTCATTCATTCACTATTATATGTTTGCGTCATCCCTCCATTTTCCTTAATTAGTGAAACAATGATTGTGTGTGTATCTACATCGCCACATACGAACTTCGCGTCATTCTGACGTTTCGCAAAAATCCTGCATCGCGCAAACAAAGTTTACCGCGCTACTGACATTTAAACAGGGTCGGTAAATAACAGGAACACACTTTATTTTTTAAATTTTATTCTATGAAATATACAAATTATTAAGGATTTTTTTTAAATATAGTATTTAGGGCCGGCAATTAAGTATGGAAAATAATGTCAGAAAAATATCTACCGTATGTGTACCGTCTTCTTGAGTTATCTGAACCTATGAAAACAAACCAAGGTCTCTCTTCAGAATTGTCCGTAGAGAAGTCCTCTTAATTTCGAGTTGTTGAGAACGTCGCCTGGTAGATAATGTGGGTTCTTCGGCTACACTTTGACGAACAATTTCAATATTCTGCTCCGTACGAGCACTTCTGATACTACGAGGAACTGCTTTATCTGTTACAATTCATGCTGCTCAAATTTATTCACTAAACGAGTTATTGTTAGCCGCGAAGGTAAGTGATTTCTATTAAAACTTGGCCGCAATTTTCTTAGAGTTTCCGCAATACATGATTGGATTGAGTAGAATGTTTTAATAATCAAAACACGTTCTTCAGTCGTAAAACGCTCCATAACAAAGCCGTATCTACACAAAATAATTTCATGAAACAACTGTCATATTTGCAGCCAAAACAAAAAAAGTTGTGCATCGCAAAGTTGCCCAACCTGTACAACGTCCCGACATCAATCGTCGGACAGTAGCACAACAGACACAACACCCGTCTGGTCGGAGGATCCTCCCTTTTCTATGGAGGATAAGTGAACTATACACCCTGTTCCTCATATCTCTATAATATTACTGAAAACAAATAGATATGTTACATTGCTATCAAATTGCGGATGAAACGTCATTAAACTTCAACGAAGCACGCAAGGGATTACAAACCAACCGTCAGAAGCAGTCACGCGATAACAGACGAGCATTTAGAGGAATACTTCAAAGGCAGTCAATGTAAGTCCCCTATGTTCCTAGCTTGTCCACAGACCGTCCCTTGGCACAGCCTGCAATGGACACTGCCCGTGCGATTTAATGTAACGTAAGTACGTATGAATACTAGATATTTGAATAGTTAACGTGAAGGCGATTCCCTAGAATTATATATGAAACTGGAAGTGTACGCATTCAACAATTGAGGTTTCTATGCACAAGATGTAACGGTAGCTTCTGACTTCATTTAAAATAAAAAACGGAGCTGATGGTACTAGATCCCTAATTGAGTAAATATTTTCGTTAGTCAACGCGCTTGGCTTCTGAGAATCCGATTATTTCCTCGTTTCAGTTCCGTGACCCATGATAGTAATAGGTAAATGATTTATAAGAAAATATTCTATGATGTGTGTTACAAGGAGTAACATAAGATATTTTTATTTTAGACAAAGACTTAGTAAAGAGACACATTATTGTTTTCCGACATCCACGTGGACGAAGTCGCGGGCACAGCTAGTCTTATAATATTTCCTAAAATTAAACTTTTTTGTAAAATATCATGGCAATCTCATTCCCCTTCTGTGGTCAGCTTCTTAGTAAAGGACATGAATTACGACTCGTAATTAATGTATCGTCTTGTATATTTTATTTACTTTGTTCAAATAAATAAAATATAAAAGAATTATAAAATACTATCGATTCGTGTTCTAAAAAATCTCAACCATTTATGCAAAGGTGGGTCAGCTAATTGCTATAACTGACTGTACCTAATTGAAAATGTAAAAGATGTCTAAACATTTACACAGCATAGCTTATAATATGTTGATAATACAGTAGAATGCAGTGTCTAAATCAAACAAATCGAAGTTTAGTAGTCACTGGTTTGATGTCCTGCTGCTGTATACTACAATTTTACCGCAACAAGCGACCTTTATTCCATTAAAATTAATCAGATAACCGTGTTTGCACAAACAAAGATTGTGCTGTTTTTGTCACATATTAATCTAAATCAAAGCCGACAGTCAAACATAATACGATTAGCGACCACTAAAACACAGCCAGCGACCCATTCAGCCATGCTATTATATTACTGAGCGACATATCGACATACAGGGTCATCTAACATTCGTGCCAAACGCACTCGACCGGTTGTCACCCACTGCTGATGCTACATGTCGAGAGATTTATTCATTTGGACGCCGCGTGACGTCAACAGCCAGCCTGTAATCTATCAACGTTTTAAACGAAACCACGCTTTCATTTTGTGTTTTGGAAGGGAAATTATTGATAAGGAATTGATTTGGAAAGTCACCCCTCGACGTAATAACAATAACACTTCTAGTGAGTCTCGTTCTGTGTCCTTTAATGTGTTAAGGTACAAGTACCTACAGAAAGGAACAAAGTAATGTTTCATGTGGACATGGACACTGAAAACTACATAATAACGGAAGGGTAATAAAATATTTCTAAACCACTTCTTCAGGTATTTTTAAAAGACCAAGATCTACATACAACGGAGTAAAATAAAATGTTTGTTGAAAGCAAAACAAAGGAAGAACTTATTCCTTATTTGAATGCATTGGAACATGTATGGACGACGCAAGATAGGACCGACTGAAATAGACCATTCGAATAGACGACATGCCCCTTACTCAGCATGGCGGCATCGAAAGCCTCGGGCGCAATCACCGACGTCCCATAATACTAGCTTGCCAATTCAGATACAAAGGTAATGCCTTCAATATACATGTGCATGTAGTGGCTACAGGAGACCGACAACGGACATTGGGATATCAAGACTTGGCTGTGTTTGCAACAATATTTTAATAATCTGATGCTCGTTATTTCTTGAAATATGAGAAAGGAAACAAGTCTCTGAATTCTGTTTTCGATAATAATTTTAAGATTTCAAGTTAAATTGCAGAAATATGACGCAGTTACTGTGGAAATAAATTGAATTCTGCTCTTTGATGTTAAAGTAATGGATGGAAGGAAATTATTTTTAAAAGGAAATCATACAAATATGATTTTATAGGTAATACAATCCATTTTATGTAAAATTTTTACTCTTAAAATTGACAAACAACAAAAAGATACATAATCGAACTAAGTTTGTTATAACTGGAGTCAACAAGAAAGGGATGAGTTTCTATTAGCCATAATTCATGGATTATTGTTCGTAATGGAACGGAAATTGAATACAAAACTCGATTATCATAAATAATCCCCAATTGACTTGGCTGGGTTGCAATCAATTGACTAGATTTGTCTAAGGAGAAGATTAATTTTTCATTGTTTGAAACTACATATTTAGGTATGTAGATTGGGTTACATCAGTCTGTATTAGTAGGTATTATCAATCAATGGTGTATGAAATAAAAATAATGAATACTTTAACCTACATATATATGTGATATATGGGACCATTGGTATGGTTTACCAAAATAAATTATTATTACCGACATTTCCTCGATCCAAAAATTTTAAGACATGTGACATATACCAACCCGCACTGGGCCCGCGTGGTAGATTACGGCACAATCTCACCGAGAGGTGACCTGTGTCCCAACACTGGGAACAATAAACGCTGATTATGAAATGCTTTTACTATTCGCTGCTGCAGCGAAAATAACACCCAAGGCAAGCAAGAAAGGGAGTGGCATAAGATTTGGCGGAAATCACACGGCAAATAATGTCACCATTGAAGTTGGAAACTTCTTAATGAATTTTGCATTCATCATCTTCATGTGAGTCTAGTTAGCAGTTCAAGTTTATCAGGAGTTGGAATCTTGAATGAACAGCCATATTTTGTTATTGCTTTTTAGGATTCCTTAACCAAAGGGTGCCAACGGAACCCTATTACTAAGCCTCCGCTGTCCATCCGTTTGTCTGTCAGTGGGCTGTATCTCATAAACCGTAATAGGTAGACAGTAGAAATTTTCACACAGTGTGTAGGTATTGCTATTGCCGTTATAACAACAAATAAATAAAATAAAGTTAAGAAACTCGTTTTTTGTATGCGGCGGACCTACAAAAAACGAGTTAAAAAATAAATGTAGTGTTAAATATTGCACGGTGGTACGGAATCCTTCATGTGCCAGTCCGACTCGCACTTTGCCGAAAAAGTCACTTGATGAAAAGCTGATAATATTTTTACATAAAGTAACAATAGACAAACACTTCAAAAGATTTAAAAGCAATTTCCGCGATCTGCTTCAGCCCTACCCACAATAAGAACCGAAATGGTTTCGCTGAAAACTGCTTAGACGTGCATAGCGGACTAAGTAAGGTAAGTTTCGGGCTGGCCCGAAGCCAATGTTTGTAAGAAGTTCAGCCCAAGACTTACAAAGGTACTATAAAGTTTCACAAAACTGTTCGGCGTACCGCCTTTGTGTCTGTAACGCTGACCGCAATTTGGACTTGGAAAGCTGCTACACGTATACTTGGAATTGATAGCAGGAAACGTGTTAACTCTTTTAATTTTTATGTTGGAAACTTACACCTTTGTTTTGAAGGAATTAGAAAAAGGATTTATCTATTCGTATGGGGTTTTTTCTAGGAATTGAAGGCAGTTTGTTCTTATTAGTGTTCGTATGAACACTAATAAGAACAAACACACACACAACATACGTATACACGTATACACGTGCGGAACGCGTCAACGACAGAGGTAACTGCAGCTGCAGACGAGTGCCGACGGCAGCCGTAGATGTGACAACGGCGGGCGTCGACTGGTGTCGACGGCTACCGCTTGTGTGTAAGCACACTTTTAGAGTGCCCATCAAATCGAAACGTTCTACTAATAAATGAACTCAACACAAATTCTCACCCACTCACGGCACGGGTTTCACAGGAAACTTTTGCGTTTTTGATGATGTCATTCCACCTTCCACCTTCGTACATCTTTTATTTATAGAGGCCTACTTTTCAATCAAAGTGTATTGAGTGACACCACACTCTTCGATCCGCAAGTTTATGGCTCCCATAGGAACGATAAACAGTACATGGAAATCGACTAGGAAGAGGAAACACGTAAAACATATCGAATCTGGGAGTACGTGAACATAAGCGAAGTAGAATCTTCGCGAAAATTCTCGAACTCATAAAGATCACAATCGATGTGCTCTTGAGCGATAAGAAAATGATGAATAGATGATCGAAGTAATATGAACGTTATCTTACATGACGTGAATTTCGAACAGGTATTGAGAATAGCGTAAAATTGTTTGCAAGAAAAATCGCTGTGGGAGGTAGCATATGACTCTGCGACTTCTCCCTGCGGACACCAACCAAGTGTAATCGAAGTGACTCAAACTTTTGTTCTTGAACCCTCGGGACATAAAACTTTCTATTAAATGGATTAGTTCCTTGCGTCGAGGGCGACACATTTTTTTAGAAAACCTTCCGTATATCCACACTGTCTTCAACTTTTCTTTACTTTTTCTTTTAGCTTCTTTATCTTCTAACTTTCTGATTAGTGACGAAAATCCCTGTACTTGTAACTCACTTATACAGGTAGAGGTCAAGAAATATGAAGATGGCCCTTGACCTTAACATTGATCTCGAGCTCTAGACGAACAACCGGGAAACATATGTAGGTACTTTCATGTTTATTTATATGTTCCGATATTTTCGCTAAAGGATAAATGACAAAACATACAGTAAACAAAACTGATGGAAGCAGATAACCAAGACGTTGAACTGTGCGAACTTCCTCTGAGTCAAGGTTCCTATCAATATCAAATGAAACGATTGTCTTGGGAGTTCCTTTGATTGTATTTACTCTTGATTTACGAACAAAGAAAGTTACAGATATTATCTGTAACTTTCTTTGTTCGTAACGTGTAGAGAATATATAATGAAGTGATAGAGTTCAATGCATCTTAAACTAGCGATAATCACACTATCACACTACTTAATATTATAAAGGCGAAAATTTGGGAGTGTGTGTGTGTGTTTCTATGTTTGTTACTTCTTCACGCTCAAACGGCTGGACCAATTTTGATAAAATTTGGTATGGAGGTAGCTGATATCCTGGATTAACATATAGGCTAATTTTATAACGATATTCCCACGGGGTCGAAACTTATGCGGGTGAAACCGCGGGCCGCAGCTAGTTGTTTAATATTTATGTAAGAAAAGAAAGAAAGAAAATACGTTTATTTGCGGTAAACATGACGCAGACAAAGAACACAAACACAAAAAAGAACAAGTGAGTGAATCTTCATAGTATGGAACATATAGCCTACTAATTTCATAATCCGTACACGGACAAGTGTGTATGTATGTGTATTTATTAAACCCACTGTGAAACAAAAGGATATCATTCAAGTATCGAAGATTTTATACCCAAAAAAAAAACATACCGTCGTCCATTGAGAACCTAACCTGTAAGAGACTGTGACCTCTGAGTTTGTTTTGGCCTTTCTTATCAGAGAAGTCAGATAGGAAACGCCGACCTCATCTAGCTTATTTTTTTTATAATATGACGTGTAAAAGTGATTCCAATATCCCATTTACATAATAAACAATTTCATTTCATTTCAATGGTATGACAGCTCTTTTCAAGCTCACTTAACGTAAGTTAATATCTACTCATTTCTTTATTGCATTTCATATATTGTATTATATAGCATCGCCATACAACGTGGCAATGCTGCCAGCCTTTTGGGCACTGTTCCTGTTGGCAGCGATTCGGACGAATTTTTTGATGCCCTATGATTATTTTGCTTATTTTTTCATATAAATGGACATATTATTATTATTTTAAATATTAGCATAGATTACGTAAATATTATCCTATTTTTTAATAATATTGTATTACATAGATGGTATAACAAAGTACGTAGAAGATTAATATGGACCCTGTATAGTTTTCACTGTGAGATTTTTACAGAATGGATCAGCTGTTCCTTTTCTCATCCTCCCAAAATTAATTACGTCCCATTTATTAAAACAGCTCAGATATTAAATTACGAGCCAAATATTATAACGAACATACATACTCAGATTACGGCAGAAAATGTCGAAAATTTTAATAGCTTCGTCATAGGAATAATGAAGGGAATGAATATTAATTCGAAGAGTCTTGAATGGCAATTCATCTTTGCATTGCAAAGAGATTTCGCCTAGTATCACTAAAGGGTGCTTAAGAATGGCTGTGTATAAGTATTATGTGATATGGGTATCGCTTCCGCTTAATATAATGTGATTGATTACGTACTTTGTCATGTACAGAGTCTTATTAATATTATTATGGTACATACATTTCTTGTCTAGTTTGTTTAATTTCTGTGTAAAGGGTGGTACCTACCCTAAAAAGACAGAGTTGTGGGTGTAGTTACTTTAGTGAAACTGTTTAGTAAAGAGATAAAAGTCAAAATATAAGAGAAGAGAGGTAGCGCTTACATAATTATATGTATATACCACTAGCGGACCAGACAGACACCCGAACAGCGCCACCTACCGAGCCCTATTGTGAATCTAAACAATAAATATCATCAAATCGGTCCAGCCGTTTATGAGGACTTCAGCGACACACGTACGGTAGAATTATATATGATACATCCAATTATAGATGATACATCCAATTCACAACATCCTACAACATTTAAGTTTACGGAAGCTGATTGATTGACGATATATTCATATTTAATCGCTAATTATCAATTAAGGACCAACTTGTAACAGTGCCAAAGACCTATCACTACTATATTCCAATCAAAGGAGACAAGTAACAGACAGTTACTTGTCTCCTTTGATTCAATATATTTCGATGAATTGTTGAAATGTTACAATTACATTAAACTAAACCTCTTAGGGTAACCGCCAATTAGTGCCGATCTTACCACAGGATTGAATATGCCTATTTATAGCACAAGAGAATCTAGAGAAAGCCTATTATAGAATAGACAGCCTATTATCAGATTATACGATGCGATATGAAGAAACTAGAAAACATTTCCGCCTATTACCGTGCGTTTCGTCCCGCTGCACTGTGCCCCGTAGGTACCAGCTTAAATACGTAATGTATATACATACATACATAATCAGCCTATAATGTTCCCACTGCTGGGACACATGCCTCCTCTCTGTGAGAGGGAGTGTATATAATGTATGTAGACCACGGCAATCATTTTAGACAAAAATATTTTCTTGTTTCATGTTTTTCGGTAGTCGGGTTACAGTTTTTTTTTTTTTAGTTAAAATAATGTTTTACAGTTTTTTTTAGTTAAAATAATGTTTAGTTTTTTTCGGTAGTTGGGTTAAACTTTTCTTTAGACTAACTAACTACTGACTGAGATTCATGAATTCAGGCATTATTGGTAGATACTTGAGTCAGCTAAGGAAACCAACAAAATCACCCATATTTCTATATGGGTGAACAATTTTGTACATACAGAAGTATTCGATTTTTTTTTATTCAATTTAGGTAACATATGTATTTTGGGTTTGATGTAGTACCACCACGTGGAGACGTCAGCTTGTTGAGATGGGCTGACGGTATTACGGAAATGTACGAATACGGGAGCCCGGGAGGAAGCTCCGTGCAGTGCAGGAAGCAGTGAAGCTAAGTCGAAATGTTATAAAGACTTGGTTTTGAATGTTTATTTGCAGAGTCAAATATGGTCACTAAAAATATTGACGGTGTCTTTTTCTATTATGCGTTGTACCTATCTACCATTTTGCTCTTATACCGAAAAAGCTTTTACTACCAGCACTTCATTGGAAGACCGATAAGATAGATTAAGTTAATTCAATAAAGGCTCCACAGACAGGCGAGACGTGACAGTGCGACTAATTAGAGACGTAGAGCAATTTCCATGAAGTTTTCATAGAAATTCTTCTAATAAGGTCGCATCGCGCTGTCGCGTCGCGCCTGACTGCGGGAGCCTTAACTCCTATTACTTATATTCTACATTTTCTAAACCATAATACGCGCCTACAATAAAACGCCCAACTGCTCTCATTTTAGCCAATATTGCTACATCTGGATGTAAGTCAGTCAGTAAAAAATTTGGACCTGAAAACGACTTTCAGCCTTAACAAGCCTATACAAGTGTAGATTCACGTACAAAAATCCAGGCTTTCGTTAGCTACAGCTAGGTCATACATAATAAACGAGAACCGGCCGGCCGGCAATGAGTAATGGTCGGAGTAAATCCTAATTCTGTGCATTACATCAGTACGGCTGGAACGGTTCATGATAATACAGATTTATGAACTTAAACTCCAGATTGTTTACATGGTGTCGTTATTTTGCCTGTGATGTCAAAAAACGACAATATTAAGAGTATTTAAATTAAATTGTGTGCTTAAGTTACGAGTTGTAGGTTGTGACATGTGACATCTAACAACCCGCACTGGGCCCGCGTGGTGGATTACGGCCCACTCTCTCTCACCGAGAGGAGACCTGTGTCCCATCTTTGGGAACATTATAGGCTGATTATGCTAAACAACGCCCAGCTTGTTGCAGTCCTAAATTACAACGGTACCTATTAGGTTGTTTTGACGCATGGCAAAACGGAGCTAAATCCGCCATCTTCTATTTTAATTTCAATACAATTTCTTTGACAATTTCACAAATGTTTACCAACAACGTCCCCCTGTCAATATCATTCAGGCGCCAGTAGTGCTATTCTGTACGAATCTCACCGTGATAACTTGGGTGAAGTGAGCTTGTGAGCTGTCATTAGTGTCAATCCCTAGCATCAGATGGAATGACAGCTCACTTCACCTAACTTCTCACGGTGAAATTCTAACAGAATCGACCGGCTGATCCTGGTACAGTCCTTTCACAGTAATTTTACTTCTGATTCTGCAACACTGTCTAAATCACAGTTATTATCATTCTAATAAGGTGGCTGCTGAGTTGCTGCCACTGACAAGTCTGTCGAAATCATTGATAAGGTGACTGCTGAGTTGCTGCCACTGACAAGTCTGTCAAAATCACTGATAAGGTGGCTGTTGAGTTGCTGCCACTGACAAGTCTGTCAAAATCACTGTGATCTTTATTCTCGTTACAATAAGGTTACTGTTAGGTTGCTGCTGTCAGAGGTAAAATAACTGTGAACGGACTTGTAGCACTCTATTCCGTGTCACCTGAATTTTAAAATGAGAACAACCAATATCGTACAACCACAGTTGAGCGTCACAGTAAAGTTAAAATTCAAACTTTACAGACTTTTCAAAGTGCATACAAATGTGAATATTTGATTTGAGAAATTATTAAAGTCAACTATTCAAAATCTAAGATGATAATCTTAAAGACTTTAATCTATAACATTCAATCATTGATCACTTTACTAGATAGTTTATTTTCCAGCGATTTGCTTTATTAGTAGGTATAGCTACTAGTTAGAACTGTAGGTAGTTTCTCAGACAGATCTTAGGCGAAGATCCCTCGAACAGTTAGAGAGACTTTGACATAACTTTGAAGTTCCAAAGTCCCAATACAAAGATAACTTAATACTTATTAAATTCGCAACTAAAACCATGTTGCCGATTGTAAGATTATTAAATTCCGTTAGTTTCGAAGTTTTGGGACCTCAGAAGTTAGGTATTAAAATTAATCTGCTTCAGTTGTAAGCAGATAATTCTACGTAGGTAGTTGGGGTAAACTCAATAAGACTTTCGATATTGGCTTGATATACCTTTCAATATCAACTATTAAATTGACCGGTACTAAGGCCGAAGATCTTACTTTGGCTAAATGTTATTCCTGTCACTGTCACACAACTGTGGCGGCATCTACACCACCACATGCGAACTACGCATCATACTGATGCTACGCAAAAATCGTGCATCGCGCAAGCAGAGTTTACTGTGCAACTAGCCTATACTCGTATACAACGTCTCGTCAGGCAGTTGCCCACTAGACACGATATCTGTCTGGTTGGAGGATCCTCCCTTTTCTATGAAGGATGAGTGAAGTTTACACCTTGTTCCTCATGTCAATCGTCGTGAAAAACAAGTTGATGACAGTTTGAAAAAAAAACACATTGTTCCTTATTTGGAACAATTACTTAGGTAAGCCATTTACGTATCCCCTTTTGGTAAAGGAAGCTGATGTAAGCGTTCAAATCGCGTAGATAATATAATTTATTTACATGAAAGGCTGAAAGGGTACTCTTTTCTGGTAACCTACAAGGGTTCCCTCGTTTACAAATTCGTCCTTTATAAATAACAAGGGTATTCAGAATCATTGTTATTTTGAACAATAATTGTCAATCCCAATCACCAAACATCACGTTTCAGCCCCAAAGTCATGCAATTGAATGAACCCGTCCGTCCATGTTTCGCGTCCAATAACAATAAAATCCAACCCAACACCAGATACCATATTTTTACGACCAGTTTCACTATCCAGCCAGCTTTGCCCTAATTAACTCTACAGGGAAAATATATTATTTAATTTCTCTCCATAATGTCAATTTTTTAAAGTTGCCAGCATACCGTTGACCGGGGCACAGAGCTGCACAATTCATATTCGTTAGCTCTCGCTGACTGCAAGTGACAGCGTCATTTATGTTCTTTTTTCACGTCCGCGAGACGGTAGTGGAACGTTCTAAAATATAACCCACTAAAACCCTACGTGAAAAACATTAATGCAGCTCTCTAACGCCCAGGAAGTGCTCCGAGGAATTGCAAGTGAAAATGTCTTGTTTTTTATATATATTTGGATTCAAGTAGCGAGAGTAAATGAAACCATGATGTATGGATGTTGATAGCATAATTAATATTTGTTTTTCTCTTCGGTTTTACGTACATTATTCAGTTAAGTTTTATAACGTCACTATATTTAAGCGGTCGCGTTATCTCAGACGCCACATGCCGTTCTACAAGAATCTCATTATCTTTTAAGAGTGGAAATTCTTTTTAAAGCTCAGAGTAAATTACGCTGCACTTCTTTAAATAATTACATCTATTAAAATAAAAATGAAAGATGAAAACACACCTTAGAGGGAGTAGCTTTTAACTCTTGACTACTTTATACACGTAACTCTGTTCAGAAGCTTGTATTTAAATACAACGCACAAACTTGTAAACTTCAAACTACAGATTGTACTTGGACAACCACATTTATTGGATCGTGTACTCTAGCATCAAACAACTATCCGGACATGTCCTTAAACACCATCCAAACTTTTGCCTTTAAACTTTATCGATCACAACTTTATCAATAGTCGGTCTGCTCTCAAATAAGCTAGAGTAACCGGTAGTTGCAAGATTTACAACAGAAGTTAACGTTGAATACCGATACAATGATGATATACAGATATATTCAAATCCTGGAAAAAATAAGCAAAATACGCGCATTGTCGTGGAGTTGCAGAAACCAGCCCGTATTACTTATTACCTATCCAGGAATCAAACTTGTTTGCTAGTAGGGTTTGTTAAATATTATTTAACGAAAACATTTTCCCTCTAATTTATAATAATAATATATCTTTATTTTACAAATGTTCACATAGTTATAAACATAGAGACAACAAAGTACAAAATATGATCCTTTGTGAGAGACTGGCGTCCATAGTAGGATACCCTGTGTGACGGATCACCAGGCTCTCACTGAACTGAATTAAAGCCAATTAACATCACAGTGGTCAATTTTCAAACTCTAGACATTTACTAAAGTTAAACTAATATAGATCTAGAGTTTGAAATATATAATTTCGCAATTTCATATTTGATCCCGTAGTAAAAGTTGTTCATAATGATAAATACAATCCAACTAAACATACATTAAAAATCTGTAAATATTCGTTTACAGATTTTTAATGTAAAAAAAACTTACAAAAACTTATACTTCTAAAACAAAAGAAAAACATATTTTGCTTTACATTATTTTCTTCTTATCTGTCTAGCCTACTGTTTGTAGTTCCAAGTTCAACTCCTTTTTCTAATGTCCAGGCACAAAACAAAATTTCGGGTTTTATTAAGAACAATAATTTAACATTTGCACAAAAAATATAAGATTTATGAATCACTTCGGGTAGACATAATTCATCAACATCTGTCGGAGCCATAAAGCTTTAACGATGGCAAAACTTGCTGGCCCTACCGTTGTGTCATATATGAGACAACACTGCGTTATATATATCTAGTTATTAATAATAAACAGAACCTTCTGGACAGTATTTCATAAAAACTTTGTTTATTTATCCGCTAAAATTGCCGCCAAAGGAATATTCTCCTAGTTACTTCAACTATGCTTAGATACGAAAAAATAACTACACATGTACCTATATGAAAGTATATAAAACACGACACAAAAGAAAAATACTAAGACTAGAATCCCCTAGGCTGCTTAAGAGTTTCTCTGTAACATAAGGTTTCCCTTATCTACTCGTAACACTACATTGTTCTTTTATTCACAGATACATACATAAAAACAAAAAGATGAAACTCATATTGTTCAAGAGCGTCAGCCGTAACTTTAAGTGGCATTTTTCATATATTATGCTAACGAGGACCGTAAAAAGCCTTTTTCATTAACATCATTTCCTATTTTTTAAACTCGGCATATTAAAATTGTTTTGTTACAAAGTAAGGTGACCTCGAAGTAAAGCTAGACTTACTTGGTTACAGAAGTATGTGGTGTAAACATGTTTTGGTCTTTTAATTTATCTCTATTGATGAAAGGCACGCAAAAGGTTAAACAGGGGTGTGGCGAACCAAACTAATTGTCTGTGGTTCCCACTACTAGCAATTACAAAGACAACACTACCTATCTAGAACATGGTGTCTATGGTACAGAGGTAGTTAGCAAGTAAGTCTGATTTTGAATCGGAATGTAAGAAACCTTTCTAATCCGCTCCATGTAAATAATTATTATCACGATTGTTATTATCTTGTTCGATTATACGGTATTCCTCTGCTGTCGCGTGTATACCGCGCTGTGACCTGTGAATGTGATGCAAATACACATCTGTTGAGTACAATTGGATCGAGTTTCATTTATGTAAACAGGGCGCTTTTAACGCGCCTAAATTGGTGACCCCGACGTGATATGCTCGGGAACTCGGTCAAAATGTGCGAGTATGGTGAGTCAGGTGCTTGAATAAGTTTAACACTGGGTTGGTCAATTGAGGAGAATTCGGTTTCCGCTGACAACCCTGTTTTATCGTCTCGCAACCTTCCATGAGCACAGTCTGGTAAAAGGTGGTAATGAGCCAGGAAATCTGAACCGATTATTGGAGTTCCTACTTCTGCGACTATGAACTTCCATGCAAAGTCACGTCTTAAACCTAAGTTCAATTTAAGTTCGACTAGACCAAAAGTATTTATTTTAGTGCCGTTGGCTGCTAAAAGTTCGTACGGGAGTGGCTGCTTTTCCCCCTGGCGCGCCTAAAGAGGTGAAACACTCTACGGTGCACTATATCAAAACCACCGATGGCCCACCCGTGACAGCCCGACCACGTCGTCTTGCCCCACTAAAGCTTCGAGCTGCTCAGACAGAATTCGAGGAGATGATTCGCGTAGGCACCGCTCGACCTTCTAGCAGCTCATGGTCCTCCCCGTTACACCTCGCACTTAAAAAAGACGAGACTTATCGTCCGTGCGGCGACTACCGCGCTTTAAACGCCCGCACAATTCCGGACTGCTACCCTGTCCGCCATATAGGGGATTTCGGCCACAACTTGTCCGGATGCTCAGTTTTCAGTACCCTTGATTTAGTTAAAGCATATCAACAAATTCCTGTAAATTCTGATGATATTTGTAAAACAGCCATAATTACACCTTTTGGACTCTATGAATTTCCCTATATGACCTTTGGTCTTAGAAATGCCGGACAGACGTTTCAAAGGTTCATAGACGAAGTTGTGCGAGGATTTAATTTCTGTTTCGCCTATGTCGACGATATCCTCGTGTACTCGAGAGACCCCCAACAACATGCTGAACACCTCAGACTCTTGTTTCACCGACTGCACCAGTATGGAGTGGTCATCAATCCGGCGAAGTGCGTACTTGGAGCAGCCGAGGTAACGTTTTTGGGTTACCGTATTAATGCTGCAGGCACCTTTCCTCCCGAAGACCGTATCCGTGCTTTAGTGGATTTCGCTCCTCCTAAGACCGTACAAGGCGTACGTAGGTTCTTGGGCATGGTTAACTATTACCGTAGATTTTTGCCCAACGCCGCTAAGTATCAGGCTCCTTTAATCGACGCAGTCGCTGCAACTAACAGCAAAGGCGCAAAACCATTTCCATGGACGCCCGAGCTCGAACAATGTTTTGATAACTGCAAGAAGAGCCTAGCTAACGTTACTACTCTATCGCACCCAAATTGTGAGGCCCCTTTAGGTCTTTTTACCGATGCGTCGAGCATGCACGTAGGCGCATGTTTACAGCAGAAGGTCGATGATAACTGGCAACCCCTAGCATATTTCAGCAAAAAGCTCACCGAGAAACAATCTCAGTGGCCCGCTTATTATAGGGAACTTCTAGCTGTGTACGAGAGCGTTCAACACTTTCGGCACATACTAGAAGTACAGAACGCAGCAGTTTTTACTGACCATAAGCCCCTCGTGTATGCCTTCACGCAGCGTCGCGACAAGCTTCCACCAACTCAACTCAACCAATTAACTTTCATCAGTCAATTTACCACCGACATAAGATATATTAAGGGTACCGACAACGTAGTCGCAGATGCTATGTCGAGGGTTGAATCCATTTCATTAGAGGAGGACTACCAAGCCCTTGCAGAGTCGCAAGAGAGAGACGAGGAACTCAAAGAGGCGGGCTCGTTCACTTCTCTAAAATTGAAAAAAATCGTTGTTCCAGGAACTGATACTTCCATAATCTGCGACACGTCGACAGGTAGACCTCGCCCATACCTCACCTTACCTTTCCGTCGAGCAGCATTCGATCGACTGCATGGTCTTAGTCACCCAGGCGTGAGAGCAACCTTACGATTGGTGGCTGAGCGATACGTATGGCCGCATATTAACACCGACTGCCGACAATGGGCGAAGTCATGTTTACAATGTCAACGCAGTAAGGTGACCAGGCACACATCTGCACCGTTGATGTCTTTTCCGATCGCATCAAAAAGATTCTGTCATGTCCACATTGATATCATAGGACCACTACCGCCTTCAGACAATTTCACATATTGTCTTACCGCGGTTGACAGATTTACGCGATGGCCCGAAGCGTGGCCTATGACATCTATCACGGCGGAAGAAGTGGCAGACACGCTGGTGACTGGTTGGATATCCCGTTTCGGGGTGCCAAGTACCGTGACGACCGACCAGGGTCGCCAGTTTGAATCTGCCTTGTTTCGGCGCCTCATGAATGTATGCGCAACAAAGCGGATTCGCACAACCAGTTACCACCCGTGCGCAAATGGCATGGTAGAACGCATGCACCGCCAACTGAAAGCTTCTTTAATGTGCCATCCCCAGACGTGGAGCAAGGCACTTCCACTGGTACTCCTTGGCATGAGGACTGCCCTCAAAGAGGACCTGAACACCTCGTCCGCTGAGTTAGTCTATGGAGAACCTCTTCGACTTCCTGGAGAACTTATCATGCCAGCGGAAGAACCCAGGAGCCCAAACGATATCGCTGATTTCGTCACGGAGTTGAGGAGCCGGATGGAAATTTTACGTCCAATACCAGCCTCACGACACGCTCGACCGTCAACTTTCGTATTCAAAGATTTGGCGACGTCGACCCATGTCTTACTCCGCGACGACACTGTTCGACGGCCTCTGCAACCTCCATACACTGGGCCATACCGTATCCTAAGGAGAAGGGACAAAACCCTTACCTTGGAGATGAACGGAAGAGAGGCTACGGTCAGCATAGACCGTGTTAAGCCAGCATACCTGGACTCTGAACTAATTTCCTCACCACCTGCTCCAGTTCCCGTTCCAGATTCTCCTTCCACACACCCAACTCCCTTCATGCCAACTACTCCATTCCCCTCAGACACTGTCACCACCAGAGCTGGCAGACGGGTTAAATTTAGGGACATTCTAGATTTATAGTTTTTATCTTATATTGTTTTGTATTTTCTGTGTGTATACCTTGTATTTCTCCGTGGGGGGGTGGTGTGGCGAACCAAACTAATTGTCTGTGGTTCCCACTACTAGCAATTACAAAGACAACACTACCTATCTAGAACATGGTGTCTATGGTACAGAGGTAGTTAGCAAGTAAGTCTGATTTTGAATCGGAATGTAAGAAACCTTTCTAATCCGCTCCATGTAAATAATTATTATCACGATTGTTATTATCTTGTTCGATTATACGGTATTCCTCTGCTGTCGCGTGTATACCGCGCTGTGACCTGTGAATGTGATGCAAATACACATCTGTTGAGTACAATTGGATCGAGTTTCATTTATGTAAACAGGGCGCTTTTAACGCGCCTAAAGGGGCATACAATATATTCAAAATATCTATCTGCCTAGCACTTTCCCAACTATGTTATGGTCGGCTTCCAGTCTCACCGGATGCAGCTGAATACCAGTATTTTACATGGAGCGACTGCTATCTGATCTCCACAACCCAGTGGGTAATACGATACCCATTGGTAAGAGTGGCTGTCAGACTTTCGGGCTTTTGACGACCCGTAACGACTGCCAAAGATCCATGAATGACAGCCGGGACCAACGGCTTCGTGCTTTCCGAGACACGTGGCGTCTTGAATAGTCTTGATATGTAAAGATGGTCAGCCATCCACGGACCAACCGCGGCAAGCATAGTTTAACCTGATCGATCGGCCCGTGTGGCTGTTATTACTTAGTCACAAGCCCCTCCAATATATTATAAGAGGTTGTGGTATCTGAATTCGAAAGTAGTTTCTACCACCACACGATATTTTTATCTTTTCATAATTTCTATAAGTCACGGCGTCGTCGATAAAAAAAGACTAAGTTCCGAATTTCCGATATTTCAAACTCACTGAGAATTACTCACGGGATATTGAACCCAGTCATTGATTAATTACTTCGGTGTGTAACCTCAAAGCTCTACTTCTAATTGGAGTTTGTTTCAAAAACTCCCGACTTCAGAGGAATTCAAAAAAATAAAAAATAACCTTTTTAATTTCTACAAAAGGCTTCGTCGACCTTCATGGTTCAGTACAAACTACAGTACAAAAAAATGTTACACTCGAGAAAGTTCGTATTTAAAAAAAAGAGATGGGGTCCGTTTAGATGGAATGTAGCCGTTTGGTTCGATGACCTTGGAAAAGTCTTTGTTACAGCCATAGTGCTTTAAAAGTAACGATGCTAGGGTTGGGAGGCACGTGTGTTTTATGACTAAATATAAAAACACCTTCCCACTTTAACTGAGCGATACATTTACGACCTGAGCTCGCATTTGTATTGGACAAACTTTATACGAAACTCTGAGTAAGCAAGTCTTTATTTGAATCAATAAAATGAGTTATTCTTCGTAGTGCTGAAGGAAACTTGTGTTTTCCACTTTCAGTGTTGTTTCAGATATGCACAGCGATTTCGTTAACTTGGAACTTGATGCTCGGGGCGAACTTGCACTGTTCACTTTTAATGGTCGACTGAAGATCCCACGGTTACTCACCCTTTTCTATTACGTCTTTCAAGATATTTCCCTTTATTGAAAAACCTATTGTAGTAGAAGTCTTTTCAAGTTTATTTAATAAGATTAATGAAATGAAGTATTCTGCCGTCATAAAGAAAAAGGGCACAACTAAAATTTTTTCCAAAATTGAGTAAGAAAACTGGCATAACTCAATTTTGAAAAAAAAATTTGTTGTGCCCTTTTTCTTTATGACGGCGGCAGTATTATTGTTTTACCATCACGTGCATCGTTACATAAATATGGTAATACCAGCCTATTAGTGTCCCACATTTGTAGGTTACCAGTGGCCCAGTGGTAACGGCCCCGACTTTCGAGTTGTAGGTTTCGGTCGTAGATTCGAACTCAGGCAGGCGCTTTACTTCGTGTAAATAATTTCATTACAACTACTCTCAAAACGGCGAAGGAAAACATGGTGAGAAAACCGGACCTGCCGATATATTCTGTAAAACTCTCACCGATAAAACTTAGGTGAAGTGAGCTTTCAATATGGCACTATTGTACGCCCACATCACCTAAGTTATCACGGTGAGATTTTTAGAGCCGCACTAAGCCCGCGTCGTAGAATACAGCCCCACTTCCTCTCGAAGAGGGGAGGCCTCTGTCCCAGCAGTGGAAACATAATAGGCTGATTATTGTTTCACTGCGGGGCAAGCCTCTTCTCGTACAGAGAGACGGGTTGGCATACTAATGTTTTTCTATCGCCGTTGTCAGTAACATGTCCAAGATAAACTCAGAAAGTCTCAGACTCATTTCAAATTAAGTACACAAGTATATTTTAGCTAAAAAAACTGGTTTGAGTCTAAAAAAGAGGATATATTTTATTATATTCGGGAAACTTACAGCTAATATATAAACAGTGCTGCATTTGAAGGCCATGTACAAGTTTCCACTGATAAACACTTGAAACAAAAAAGAATAACATGAATCACAAATAATATTTAAAGCTACACTAGACCCCTCTATTACTAAACACTTAAATAGAGATGTAGATACAGCAATAGAACTAATTATTCGAAGCGTAGATCTAACGCTGATTAAGTTTAATGCACTGTTTCATAATTACTTGCCGCGAGACCTGGAAAATTGTGAATGGAACACGTTACATAATTATGCATTTATTAGGCAAATTTGGCGCTAGGTAATTTCGTTTCACCAACACATAATGCTCAATTATAATAACAACATGGTGAAAATTAATTTGATTTGTGGAGCACAAGGGAAAATGAATGGTATTGAATAACGCACTGCCTCTTTATTGGTATTAAACGGAGTGTTTTTTTATTTAGGGTTTAACGTGAAATATGTATCCAGTTCATTTTATACTAGCTTTTTTTAACTGAAGCGCCATAATTGTTTTGCCCACTGTATTAATTACTTACCTGATTAATTTTAATTGTTTTGTTATTTACTGATTCGCATAAATCATTGGAACGTTAATAACTATTATTAGTTTTAACACGTGCGCACGACATATCAAGCTATTTATTTATTTCCAGTATAAGCTGAGTTCTCATTGTAAGAAAAGCCAATGCGATGTCAGCTAAAACTGGAAATGTTTAGCTTGATAAATGTCGTCGTGTGTACTTACTTTACGTATATCCGAAAATATACAAAGTATAACGATTTTAGCGACTTAATCAATTCATGTAAGTTCACACAGCATGTTACCAAATTGAAACTCACAAAGTACCTTACGTTTGCTCCAAACACCAGAGCAAATCAAATTCGAACGATTTATCAAACTCGTTGCAAGTTTATTATCAAATCACCTCTGTTGTTGCTGTGTATCTGCATTTTATAGTGTTTGACGCGCCTAGGGACTATTCAGACACACTGTATATGAAGTATGAACTTAGGTAAAAAGAAAGAAATAACCACAAATAATAAAAGGTTGCATGACTGGTGTCTTTTATGTAGGCCATTTACGATAAAATTCTTTCTTATCTCAGTAAGGTAAGGTATGAATTAGAATGATTTCCGTGAGTTTTATCCAACTCACAGCAATCATTCTAATATATACTTTATTACAAAGAGATAAAAGTTACATTGCAATGACTTACCAATGGTTTAACGTCATTCCAATTTCCGGTTAAGAACGAAGACTTCCCTAGTCTTCGTTCTTAACCCACTAAAGTAGGACATTCACGATCAAATTCACATTTTTGCTCTGACGTGTAGTTTGATTGTGGTCAGAGCAAAATGTGGTTGAGGTACCTACTTATAGGTATGGTCTGTATGAGTTGTGTAGAAAAAAATAGCTTAGTGTCTCTATGCCGTTACTTTGTCGGAAAGTGTCGGTGGTTTTAATGTGGTTGCAGTATGGTCGCTACCAGCGTCCATCGCTACCTTTATCCATATTCTGCAAAAACTAACATGAACTATGGTCAAACATGGTTTAAAAATAATACTTTACTCTGTGCTATTCATGTTGCAATAGCCAACAAAAATTACTACTATCAGCACGCGTAGCATGACCGCCGTAGGAACGGGTTTTGTCGACGGAAGAATAGACAAAATGACAGATTGTAGAAATATTTGTACGCATTCTACGCGTCTAAGCATGGCAGTGTTATTTTGTCTATTCTTCCGTCGACAAAACGTCGCCTTCGTCATGCTACGCGTGCAGAACATAATAGTGTGTGGTGTGAATAGGTACGTCTAAAAGCTCCTTAAGGACATAAAAGCGATAGGAAACAATAACAAGCAAATATTATCAGCAGGGGTGCTTCATAACCGTGTTTATGTCTTTATCGACGGGCAGGGTTACCACATAAATGGTCGTCACTTGCTGTTCTCCGCTCATCTGTGAACTGTAATAATAAGCTTATGGGTACCTACGTTGTTTGGTACTGAGATTTTAATACTGCTTTGTGATTCAGGTAGTTGGGTACTTAATATTTTATAATAATTATCACGTATATATTTCTTAACTCGGATTTAAACTTATTAATTTATTTAGGAAAACTCAATAGCCAGTCTCAAAGCTAGTCGCATACAAAAGAATAATTTTAAAGTTACAGATTTTTATTACCAGCAAAAAACCTTATAACAAGAACATTATATGCCTTTAGACTAGACACAGCCACTTTGGTTCTCGCGCAGAGAACCAAAATTGCCGATATACTCACAGAACAAGCATGAACCGAAATGGCAATGGGCCGGCCTTATTAGCCCAAAAACCGATGACCGTTGGGGTTAGACGTGTTCTTATGTAGAGACCGCGAATCGGCAAACGTAAAGTAGGAAGCCCTTAGGCCCTTAGGTGTAGTGACGATCTTCGCAGGGTGACTGGTAGCAGCTGGATGGTAGATGCTGGATGGTAGATGCTGAATCGTATGTAGGCCGATGATGATGATGATGATTATGAGACTAGACTTGTTCTTCTTAATGATAAATGGTATGGTATCAACTTTTCCAGTACCTAAAAAGACTTGAAACAAGCACAACTTTCGCAGCCGATACTTGTAAAGGACAAGCCTATATTAATAAACATTTTGGCCGTCCCCCAAAACCGCAAACTACAGGTAGTGGTGTACAGCAAGGCTCTCTCACCGCAACCGATAGATAATTGTACTGATCGATCGTTTATGCATGAACACTGGCCGGTGGCAATGAAGTGATGCTGAATTAGAGATCGAGTTAAATTGGACGCAGCCATTAAGAGCCCTCTTACATTTTGGTACTGAGCGCGCATCTTTTTTTTTGCTTATAAAGCATCTCGCAGTTCAACCTATGAGGTTGCCTGTGGATGCCTTAATAAATTAAGGCCTCCAGCCAGGGCGAGCTCGCATTGCCGGCACAGTGGAATATATTGTATCTGTTTTTATTTAATTATAAAAAAAAAACGAGTAAATAATGCATCTACGCGCATTTTTGTAACGAGCCTCTTAAAAATAGAAAAAAAAAATAATGAAGTCGTGACCGACCGCGTAGGAGATGGCGGGATGAGCTGGATAGGTTCTGTCAAAACTGGAAGGAGGAAGCACGGGCTCGCGAAAGATGGTAGGAGTGGGGGGAGGCTTTTGTCCAGGAGTGACAGCGTAGGCTAAAAAAAACCGGTCAAGTGCGAGTGGGTCTCGCGCACCGAGGGTTCCATGCAAAGTAGGTATGTAAATACGAGTAGTTTATCACCGGAATCGTGTCTTGAATATTTTTACGGTTTTTTTTTTTGTAATGTAACTACAACTTTCGTATTTTTCCCTTTATTTGTCCTAGGTAATGTGACATTGCTTCTTGCCGAATTTCATGATTGTAGGACAACGGGAAGTACCTAGGTTTTGATTCGCTTGCGAGTTAACTAAAATGTTTTAGGTACACTGTAGGTACCTAAAACATGTTCATTTTTTTTTGATGTTATTAAAAAAAAAAGTTGTTTAAATAAGACGGTGGTATATTTTACTGGAAAACGGCACAGCAAACGAAATAGTTTCAAAAGGTGGTAATGAACTAAATATTTGGGTAAACTAACGAAAACGCTCCTGAAAACTTATAAAAACTTGTACCTAGCTATTTCAATATTGAAGTTTCAATGTCGACGCTTAAGCACACGAAGAGGAAACTTAATACCACTTAAGTACACGCTTACTTATCTATATTAACAACTCTAAGTGGTACTATAATAGTAGTGCTGTGTGACTGCAGTTAATGCTGCCGAACCAAGGTTTTGAGTTACCTTAGTGTTACTATGTAATTTGTTGTATACTACAATTTAGATCTACGCAATTATGATAGTACAAATTTTACTTAACTTCTAGTGTTACAGACAGTAACTTTGCCGCCAGTCTCTTGGGTACATTATTACCAATCGACAGCGATGCGGACGAATTTTTCGACGCTATATTTTACTTTGTTTATAGTTTTGGTTAAGTTAGGATTTAATTTTGTTATGTTTTTTACACAGATTATCATACACAATTAAAATTGACCGTGTAGCTGCATCCACCTCCGCAACATCGGGGAATCCCACCGATCTGCGAACACACTGGGAATACTGTTGGTGCTGCCGAGAACACGCGTCATCAGGGATGCACATGTTTTCCTAACAACGGCGGCAAAACAATTAATATTATTATCCGCAAACATCCCTGACGCACTACAGTACCTCGGCAGCCGTGGCAGGCAAATCAAATCAAAAGTCATTTATGCAAATTAGGCTGAGAATTTGTACTTTCCAAAATTACATAAGACAGCCCAATCCAACGCTCGCGCTTTACCACTTCCTAGTGCTTTCGCTGGGAAGAAGTGGCGCAACAAACTCCCCAGTAGCACAGCTGTCTATTCAACGAGAAAATACTTGATTCTATATACATTATAGTAGGTATGCAAAGTAATTAACATTACAAGACACATAACTTTAAAT
This sequence comes from Oligia latruncula, assembly GCA_948474745.1. Lineage (NCBI taxonomy): Eukaryota > Metazoa > Arthropoda > Insecta > Lepidoptera > Noctuidae > Oligia > Oligia latruncula. Next base: position 10,259,926 of record OX419699.1, read on the forward strand.
TATTGCGATCAATTCATTAAAAAACATTGAAATGAGTATATTATGTCAAAAATAAATTTAAATTAAATTAAACTGCTTGACTTATACAGTCAAATAAAATAAACAATTATACGAACTCATACGCTCAGTAATCTCCGTGCATTATTATATTAACGCGTAGGTCGCTGTATGCCCGCTGAGTGAAGTTGACTCACAGGCTGCACGTGTAGAAAGACTGACAGTAAACTTTGAAAAGCGTTACTTGAACTGACTTCGTTTCGTGCAAATCTGCGGGCCAGCAAGTTACACCGGACCAGAAATGTACCTACCAATTATTGATTGCATTCTCATAGAAGGCCCAAATTCTAAGGATGATGATAAAAATAACTCTTCCTTCTAACTTTTGGTCAGACCGTGGGATACCTAAGTTGGTACTGAGGCTGGCTGCCCAATGTGTTCAGCACACGGTCGACGCTAAAAGCAAGCCCGCAGATTAATTACGTAACACACTATCAGTAGCAATGGGTTTCATTTTGACAGTTCAACAATATTCATTGCGTTACTTACTTTGTTGAGCAGACACATTTTTCGAGCAAATAAAGCAATGGATTAGCAACATCCTTCAAAAATATTCAGATTGAGACTGATAGTGTGTTACGCAATTAGGGTGCAGAATGGTATAATAAAACTTTTACCTAAATATTATGAAAATGTTCTCAATAAAACTGAAGAGTTCGAAATAAATTGGTCGTGCCATAACGATGGCGTCTACAAAATAATATCTGCAAATACACAATCTTGGGGCATTTAGAGCGTAAATAAGAGTCGCAAGTGACGAAACGTTTTCCGATAATGGACCCATTAAAAGGCCCCACTACTGGAGCTGAGATTTTTTATTTAATATTTTAATGCACCATCAGTTTTTATTTGCAGTGTTTATGAATACTGTTCAGAGCCCTAACAAAACTTTATCAAAGTAGGCATTGAAATAACGCCAGCAGGATTGTCCGAAAGGGTTACCGCTGGCCCGGAACATAAAGGGCTAAGGAAGGAACACGGGTGGGTTTTAGTCAGTAAGAGTCTGACACTCCCTTCCGCTCCACTCAGAGCGGGAGGGGGTCATTTGATGATTTCCGATCAGAAAAAAAAAAATGAAGTGTACTATGAATTGTTGTGAAACGGTTAATTAGTAAGTAGGTATAAATTATTTATGTTACACCACAAGCAAGCAGTACGGTTCTGGAATGTCTCGCCGTATCGATAAGGCGTCCCTAATCTTTGTCCATTTTTAAAATGATGATACAAGAACACTATCTCTCTCCTTAAACGTCATTTTATGTACAGACGCCAGCACATAAAGCTACTACAATCTGTCAAATATCTTTAATAGATTTTCAGCTTTATCGCGAAAGCCTTAGTTTCAAAGTTGATTGGGAAAATTTTACAGTTTCGGGTAGCATGATGTGCTGGCGTCTGTAATTTGCACTTTATTTTATGGTTATTATTGTATAAATTTATCTATACAGGGTTATTGGTAAAACAATAACAACCGCTTATGAGGTCATTGTACTCATCATTATGAACAACTTTTACTATGAGTCCAAACCGGAAATCGCGAAAAAAAATCGGCTGTTCCCTACATTTACCTATGTTCGTATAACTCGTCAAAATGTAGGGAACAGCTGATTTTTTTAGAATTTCGTGAAGACTTCCCGATCCAACCTGCAGTTTGTGCTGAAATTTTTCCTCTATCGTACTGAATCTCTTGGTACGTAACTTTTTTTTTTGTGGATGGTCAATCATCAAATGACCCCTCCCGCTTTGGGCGGAGCAGAAGGGAGTGTCAGACTCTTACGGACTAAAACCCACCCGTGTTCCTTCCTTAGCCCTTTATGTTCCGGGCCAGCGATAACCCTTTCGGACAATCCCGCTGACCCGGCAGGCTTCGGCCCTAAGGGGCACCTCAATTTATGCTGACATCTCTTTTTGGTACGTAACTCGCCTATTGTCTTGGACACTGACTTCTATCATACACTTGTATAATACAGGCATGGACGTAATATATAGAAGTAACTCTATATATTACGTCCATGAATACAGGTCAGTGGTCATAGATAACATTTTTTCACTTTTTTTTCGCAATACTTTCTGAGTGGCCTGGTATATCTGCAATATTTATGGTGATATTTAACTAAAAAGTATTTTATTCTATTCCAAGATCGCAACTCACAACAGTCAGATCAACTTTTAACTTTATGAGTACAAAAAATAAGGGTTGGTTTTTGTTTACTTAGATGCTGTTGATGGATGAAAAAGAACAGCCGCTAACCCCATTTTTCCATTCCAGATAAGAACAGGAAATTAAGACATTTTAGCACAAAGAAACTCTGTGTACAAAGGAAAAATTCTTGAAAAAAACGAAACGAAAATAATAAGACAAAACAAAAGTGTTAAAATCCGAACTCTGGCAAAGAACAAAGATTTAGAAAAGCCAAAAAAGAAAATATACCTTGAAACTTTTCTGAACGTAGGACTGTAATAAGTAACACCACGGGAGGCTATAAATTCCGCTAAGAAACCGCGTTTATACTCGATACCCGTAACATTAATACAGATTTTCTAAGATTATTGTAACTTACTCTTTGGGGAATCGCGGGAAAGTTCTTTCATCTGAAAAAAGTGTTAAGAGAAATATATCGGTGCCTGGCGTACCGGCACGGCCGGCGTACCGAACTCTATTATGAAGTGCTAGATTATTATTTTTTGTATTATTAGAGACGGAACTTAGGAATTATTATCTACCTACTTTTACCTACATACCACCCTAAATCTACCAAAAAAAAATCTATATCTTACTGCTCTTCTTCTACATAATTAAAAAATTCATCATATATATATAGCAAATTCAGAAGATGCAATATGGCGATTTGAATATTCAATCAATCAATCAACTCAGCCTATCGCAGTCCATTGCCTCTCCCAGACTGCGCCACAACACCCTGTCCTCCGCCTTCCGCATCCAGTCTGTCCCAGCCACCTTCTTCATAATTAAAAAAATATCATCTTAAAGCAAATTCAGAAGATGCATTATGGCGATCTGAATATTCAATCAATCAATCAACTCACGCTATCGCAGTCCATTGCTGGACATAGGCCTCTCCCATACTGCGCCACAACACCCTGTCCTCCGCCTTCCGCATCCAGTCTGTCCCAGAGCCACCGGTCTTAAGGCCATCGGTCCATCTGAATATTATATGGCAAAAATTTATATCCACAAGTCTTTGACATCAAATGACATATACCTACTATACGATTATGAAATCAAACAAACGCATAATGATTAACCTGAATACTTACTAACACCGGATATATTTACATTTAGAAGAGCTATATTTGTTAATAGGAACGGTCGGAACACAATGAACGATTGAATGTTAATTAGTTCCACATGCTTGTTATGTTCAGTTCGGTGGAACTTCAAGGGTTCTGTTCCTAATTTCCAATTGTTACAGTGAAAACCCGTTTTTAGTTCAAACACGTTTTTTACCTACGCGTATTTTCTATCTGGGCTACAACGTACAGACGCCAGCACATCAAGCTACTACAATCTGTCAAATTTCTTTAATAGATTTTCAACTTTATCACTGAAGCTTATGGTTCAAAGTTGATTGGTAATATTGACAGTTTCGGGTAGCTTGATGTGCTGGCGTCTGTACCTCCTAGCAGTAAAAACCCACGGATTACGTAATTGCGTAACACACTAACAGTAATACTAACAATGGCTTTTATTTTGACAGTTCAACAACATTCATTGCGTTGAGCAGACCAATTTTTCGAACATATGAAGTAATGGATTATCGATATCCTTCAAAATCATTCACATTGTGATTATTATTATTTATTTATTTTATTTTGTGTATAAAATAATCTTGACTTATGAACTATGCCCCGCAAAACCGTTTTCACGGTGTTTCTGTGGGAACGGAACAAATATGGTTTATTATAGCATGTATGTAGGAACTTTAAAATTACGCAATTAGGGTGCAGTCTGGACTAGGTAATACGCCTTTTAATTAGCGTTTTAGCGCAGTAACTATTATCTAATCTATAACTAAATAGTTAGTTGTGTTAAATATTGTAAAATTTATGGAAGAAAACAAATACCTAAATAAATATACCTTCTTGAGTTTCCTAATCTGTGGTTTTAGTTCTAAATCATGTGCAGTTATTTAAATTTCAGTAGGTAGGTACTTACAAAAAGTTACGTAGCAAATTAATCAATCTTGTGGAATTAATCGTTTAAATATCAAATCAGAACCAACCGGACACTATTAACAAAGATCTCAGTCATCATTTAATTTTGGCAAACCTAATAAAATTAGGTAACTCTTCACTGAATCCTAAATTAAATTGTATACATTGGCCGTATGTAAATAAATAGGTGGTAGGCGCAGACTTCACCTAATGTTCCGAATACTTAATAAACATTTTATATTGCAAAACAGTCTATCGTTAAAGTTTATTTAAGTTGCTTCATACCTACATAAAATTTGTAGTCACAAACGTCGGCCGGTATCCGACGGTCACAGATAGCAGTAAAAAAAAGTATGGAAACCAACAAAATTAAACGCGGCATAACTTTAAGTGAAATAGTTCAGGATTTCGAGAAAAAACTAGGATTTAAAAATGAGATAAAGTGGACTAGTTTTATATTTATTTCTCTGTATCATGTGCTTGCGGTGTATTGGTGCTACCACTACGCTTTTCCTGTGAAATGGCAATCCCTTGTATTTGGTAAGTAATGATGTGCCACTGAACCTAATGCCCACTTCTTGACCTTAAGCTACTCGTATTTTACCACCCCGCCTCACAAAAAAGCTATTTAGAAAGATTTAAGAAAGATCTCCCATTTTATCACACAAAAGCCTTTCTTTAAATCATAGTTATTGAAGCACTTAATTTTCATTTTCATTCTTTTTTTTTCTTTTCTATTACAACATTTAATAGTGATATTCATTCTAGGAATACTAATTCAATTTATAAGTACTTTTCAGATAACAAAACCCTATTACTAGCGCCCACACGCAATAAACATAAGAAAAAAGAAATCATTTTATCTCAATACCATCTTCAAAGCTTATTCTAGGTACTTCTAATATGGAGAACAAGTTTCATAATGAAGACGTACCCTAAAACTTTATATCACTTTAAATAATGCAATTTCAATTAACTTTCTAGCAATTTAATTAAACAACTAATTATGTCTGCAGCGTTGATTATGTACGTGGCATCTGGATTCGGAATAACTGGGGGCGCACACCGTCTGTGGACTCACAAATCTTACAAAGCAACGCTACCTCTCAAACTATTTCTGCTTTTATGTTTCTCTAGTGCGGGGCAGGTAAACAAACCTTAATTAAAACATTTTCGTTGGCTTAAGAATTTATATTTTCGCAGTCTTACGAGTTGTAAAGAAGCACACAACGTAAGCTAAGGTACCTCAGATACAGCCGATAGAACACTGAGAAATGCTTAATACGTTGCGAGAAAATATTTTATACAAAAAATAGAAAATAATCGAGAGTAGAAGCACGGCGTGCTAGTCTGTTTATAAGAACTGGGGGCCTAAAAAGGCCACTTTGGAGAATCATAAAAGGATAACATTATGAATCGTAATATGGTGAAGACAGTCCGTGTTTTTCTTTTTTTCGCTGCACTACGTAGGTAGGTATAATCAAAGAGATTGGGATTGTATTTGGATCGGATTGATTGGTATTTTAGCACAGACAAAAAAATAACTAAAAATGCTTCACCAATGGGATTGGATACGATTAACTTAACGGTTAATCGTATCCAATCCCATTATGTTATCCTTTTATGATCTAACCTTTAATTTCCATAAAAATGTATGTGTCTATGAAATATATTTTTTCTGTACCTAAATACACTAATTTGGCCATTTAAAATTGAATCTGAAACAGTTAATTCCAAATGCCGGGCGAATTTGCCTGTTTTAGAATAAATTTTAAAATGGTCAAATTAATTATTTTAAGATTTTTGCCAGTTAAAAAGTCTTACAATGGGTTTTTTTTCTGGCCACTGCCATGTAATCTTCGCCCTCTCCTTTTTAGTAACATATTATGCTTCTTATGATGAACTGGGGCTTCTTATTATCACGTGTTATTTTTTGGCAGAATTCACTCCTCCACTGGGTCCGCGATCACCGCGTCCACCACAAATACAGCGACACCGATGCAGACCCTCATAACGCGAACCGAGGCCTGTTCTTCTCACACATCGGCTGGCTGATGATGAAGAAGAACAGCGAAGTCATCCTCCGCGGGAAACAGATGGACATGAGCGATATTGAGAACGATAAAGTTATTCAGTTTTATGAAAGGTTAGTTGTCTCTAAGCGTCGTTTTTGGCATGGCTACGAGGAATCTGCCACCCATTCCCGACCTGTAGATTTAATGAAAGACGACTAGGTACAGAATTTATATCTTACGAAGCGACGCGCGCTTTACATGTGGTAACCCAGTGTACAAACACACTGTGAATGTGTGCGTGACGACGAGTAGCTTAAGCACATAACGCACACGCGCGCGCACACACACACACTTCCGACTGACTTCGCCATTATCTCGCCTAGAGCTCCTACGCTTACATTAAAAAAAAATTGTCACTACACCACATTGAAGCGATTTCATTAAGATTTACTGACTTTATAAGAAGAAATGTTTGTAAAACAGTAAAAGACAAAACAGTAACTTTTAATGATTGAACCTACTGTTTACTGAAAAAAATAAGGAAAACCACCATTAATGTAATGTAAGTCAATGGTTTGAACGATATCACCAAATGAATAAAACAGTTTTGTGACCTTTTAGCTACTTAAAACGTTAAAGTATACTGACATGACGGTAACATTTTGCCTCATTTGGAATCAGTAAAAAATATTGTTTTGAACGTTAGGCTCATATGGAACTGTTTAAAGCAGTTCAGATTAATGTTTTTTTCATTTTTATTTACTGCTTATTTCTTTCACAGCGTGTTTGTACACTTGGTAAGCAAAAAGTAAAGCACACGTCGCTTCGTGAGATAAAAATAACAAACAAAGAACAGTACCATATCTATTTTTACCGACTTCAAAAAAACGGAGGTTATCAATTCGATACGTATGTATGTAATATTATTGGAATTGCATTATATTCACATATGATGATCTATTAGGGCTTCCAAACAAATATACAAAATTTTATAGACGTATGTATGTATGTATGTATGTTTGTCCACGCATATCTCCGGAACTATTAATCGGATCGTGACAATTTTTTTTTATTGGCTTACATTTACTTCAACTTAGGGAACAGTGCAAGTTTCATCAAGATCGATTCAGTAATTTTCAAGATATGGGCTAATACGTGTAAGTGTGACGGCCTGGCTTGTTGATACGAGCTACGGGTGTAGTGTCAAAGGGAAAACATCTCAAAACCTTGGTCAAATTCTAGTGCAAAAACTAAAAATTACGAAATAAAAAGTAATTTAAAAAAATTAAACCGACTTCAAAAAGAAATTAACTCAAAATTATGAAATAACTTTAATTTCGGAAGTCGGTGGCATAAAACTAAAATACAGATCCCAAGACACCGACTTCCGAAATTAAAGTTATTTCATAATTTTGAGTTAATTTATTTTTGAAGTCGGTTTAATTTTTTTAAATTACTTTTTTGTCTGCTTTTGTGAAAAAATTTCACCTATCACCAATCAATCAATTCAGCTAAGCAATCCTCTGCTAAACGATCACCGATCGTTTGATCATTCATTTCTATTACTGAGTTTAATTTTATTGTCAACACAACAATTAGACATGAAATTCCATTATTTTATTAAACCTCATTTCAGTGGCAGTCGATTTCATTCGCAGAGTTAACAAACCGATGAAAACTTTTTAATCAACTGGAATATCCGACATTTGTTTCACAAATAAAATTAGGTGCTGTATTATGATCCCCTCTTCTGAAAATTTTTGGAGCCATCATAATAATAATATTTTGTTAACAATTATTATCTGTTTGTTTATCTTCTTAAGTCCTTCTGTGAGTTTCATAAATGGCCACTTGCTTTGCTGATGCGACTAATTCGATGTCTTTTACAGAAACTTTACGTCGCTCAAACTGATCTTCTGCTACATTCTACCAACAATGATCGGTGTTCTGCTTTGGAATGAAGACTGGAAGTGCGCGGTTGCGTGGCAATGCTTCATCAGGTTCCTTGGCATGTTCCACAGTGAACTTACCGTCAATAGCCTGGCGCACGCTTATGGTTACAAACCTTACAATAAGTAAGCATTTATAATTATCTAGGTACATGTTGGCTCATTATACTAACAGCGTTGATATTAATTAAACTCGTGTCTTCAGAAACAACGTCTATTTCTAACCATGATATTGTTTCTCAATTTCCTTTATAATTAATTACAAACTTCCATTATCTACTCTCTATTGATCTTTTACTTTATTATACCATCTAAGTATGTAATACATATGGAATGCAATAAAGAACTGAGTATTGAGTACCTTTTAGGCTTACTTAAGTTCCTATTTGCTAAAGTGTCGCGCTTGTTTGATTTCGTAGTATTGTTTATTTTCATGAGAGCTGTAATTTGTTTTTTTTTCACAGAAATATAATACCAGCGGAGAATCGCTTCGTGGCTACGTGCACACTCGGTGAAGGCTGGCACAACTACCACCACGCGTTTCCTTTCGACTACAAAGCAGCTGAACATTTCGATGTTCTGAACTTCGCCACTACCTTCATTAGGTTCTTCGAGAGGATAGGCTGGGCGTATGACTTGCGGGAGGCCAGTGCAGATGTCATTAATTCAATGGCCAAGAGATTAGGTGACGGCACTCCTGTTCATTTTCCGTTACCTGAAAGTACATTTAATGAAAGAGCAACCGGTTGAGATATTCTGATCGATAATAATAATCGTTATATCGATTCATATAAGACTATCCTATAGTGAAAGAACATTATAGCAGTGTGCAATAGGCTATTTGACAGGTGTCTGATAAACATCTCAGATTATTTAATGGTGTCTAACGAGCCCACAAAAACCTATTACTTCAAATTGCATAATGTATTTCTTTTAAAAAATAGTAAATAAAAATGTACTGTTTAAATAAGCCGCCAAAACGCTATCTTTAACAATATGGCGTCGTGACGTCACGATTGACGTAAACAAACGTTGAAACGGTCGAGATACTAGACAAAAGTCATCTGTTCTTTCAACGATAGACAGGTATTTACTAAATCATGACGTCATCTTAAGTTCAGACAAACCCAGACCGTTTTCGATTACGTGGCGCCAGATTTAAAAAAATTAAGTTTTTTCGGGATTTTTTTTATAAAATAATAATACATTGTTTTGTAGTAAAATTAATGCAAATCGATTTTAAAAGCGATAATCTATACGATTGTCAATAATTATGACCTTACTTTTTACATTGTCAAATAGCCTATTGTACAGTTTAGGATAGCCTAATGTATAATTAAGACGAAGTCTGACTAAGTTAGAATGTACATACCTATTACAAAATCTAAAATAATTATTATGCATTTAAACCACGTAGTTCGTTCTTAAATGAGAATAAATTGATTTAAACATTATGGAGAATATTTTTTTATTTGCCTTCTGTATGTGAGTGTATACGAATTTGGCCACGCACCAAAAGGTCCTTTCACAGCTACGAATAAGTAATAAGTTTCACAGTCATTTTATCTCTGATTTGGAATCACTGTCAAAGGTAAAGTAATCTTTATTTTTGTTGAGATAAGGTTGCCATTGGGTTGCTACCACTCACAAGCCTGTTAAAATCACAGTGATCTTTATTCTCGTAACTGTAAGGTTGAGTTACTGCTGTCAGAGGGAAAATAACCATGAAAGGACTTGTATAGGTATCCTACATTAGTTTTCTCTGTCTACGCTACATGCCCATTACCATTATCACTACATGCCCAACCATTCCACACTTATTTGAAAAACCGGCGCAAAATGAATAAATACTTATTGCAACAGTAATTGTCTTTGATAAACACGACATAGTTCAGAAACAAATAAAAACAAATGTTTTGAAGCACAGACTACATTAGAATTTGAGAATATGTTTTGAAGTTTTAGCCATTTCAATAGGACGCCGCATTTTTGCTTTTTTCTAATTTGTTTTATTTTTTATAATAAATACACACAATGCCTCTTATGGACATAAGTAATCCGGACATAATAAAGTTCCTTGTCGAAAATTATGAAAAAACTACGAAACTGCGTATGAGATGGAACCATCTTCATAGGGAAAAGTTAAATAAAGCTTCCAGCCTACAACGCAAAGAGAAAGGGTATAATCAATTAGATGTTATTAAAGCAAACATGGAGTCAATCATGCCTGCCACAACCAGAGATAATAAATCTAATGCGAGAAACAGACGACTAAAACCTATCTCCGACCTGTCCTTAGTAGAAGGTGTGGCTCATTTGAAAAAGGGGCATTCTATCGTCGATGTTGGTCTCGGTGATCCTAAAATTGATCCTAAACTGGGACGTCCCGACACAGACTTGTCCATCGATCCCATAATGCGACCAATTGCCCCCAAAGAAAAGAAAATACTTTTTAAAGGCAGACCAGCCTTTGGTCGTGAAGTGTATTTGAAGAAACGAGCTGCGGCAGCTCCGGAGGATAGATATTATTTTGCCGAGACTGCTGGATGGTACTGTGGCTGGAGACTAAAAGACAGTTTCTTTGGCAAGCAGAGGTCGCAATACGGTTGTGTGTATAGTTTAGCTCGCGAACAGAGCCGCAGCGGACCCCACCCAGATCCCATACATTACAACGACCCTGGTTATAAAGCAGGCACATGTGGAATAGAGTAATGAGTGATTTTGCTTTTCGAGTTTGGTTTATTTTTAATATTATTGTTATTTTGTTTATTTTTAATTATTGTTATTTTGTTACAATATTTACTTTACAATAAACTTTTCAAAACCATTATTTTTATAGTTCCATGTGAGCTTCGGTTCGCTATTATCTCAAATAGCCTATGGTTCTGAACTTTACCTGGTGATATAGAAGTGTAGTGGTGTAGGTAGCCTTTACCTGCCTATGCAGGTAAACAAAGAGTCACAACCATAAGATCGAAAAAGTCTAGCGTCAACTCTGATGTAGCCCGCGGGGTAATTGCGTAACACACTAACAGTAGCAAACTAGCAATGGCTTTCATTATGAAAATTCAACAGCATTCATTGCGTTATTTACGTTGTTGAGCAGCCAAATTTTTCAAAGATATGAAGCAATGGATTAACAATATTCTTCAAAATGATTCATGATTGTGATTGAAAGAGTATTACGAAATTAGGATGCTGGTAGTTAAATATACGAGGAACGGTGCTTTATCTATACTAATATTATAAAGTGGTAAAGTTTGTATGTAGGGGGTAATCTCTGGAACTTATGACCTAATTCAATTTTTTATTTTCACTGGTAGAAAGCTAAATTATTCCTGAGTGCTATAGGCTATAAATTATTTTTATAACATCTATATTAACCGAGCTATCACAACTTTTGTCTAGCAAGTCGGAAAGAAATACCTCATAAAACAGAGTTATTTGCATGCGCTGCCTAAACAGTTGTTTAAAATTGAAAACAATGTATGCTTAATTATTTCTACAAAAAACATAAGCCTCCTTCTGACGCAGTCGCGTAAAAAGTCCGCGACACCATATTTCTATCTTTTATGTTTTATCTTTTATACTTCTTTTATTGTTTAAAAAACAAATTCGACATACTTATAAGTTTGGATGATTATTTACCTAAACAACAAAATATTAATCCTTTTTTTTTTTTTTTGCTAGCCTATGCTGTCCCATTGCTGGGCAAAGGCCTCCCCCAAATCCTTCCAGGAACTCTTTTCCCGCGCCACCTCGAACCAGCCCTCGCGGTACGCGTCCTTAATCCTTTTAATCCTTATCAAAATAAATTTCATGATCACAAGGACATCATAGAGATAAGATTTGCCATTTACAGTATCTCAATTGGTCATATAGTTTCGGAGATAATATAAAATTACTAAAACATAAAATGCCGCTAGCACAACTTGAAAATAAACTTTTACCATTGAATGATAAAACATTGAGTTTCTTCGGATTACCCTCTCCAGTTCGCCCTATAAATGATGCAATAGATACAATGTTGGTACATCCGTAGGTACAACACACTTTTGTAAATTAAAATTTGCCCAAGTTAGTCACAGATCAAAAACAGGCTTTTGATGCAATTATTGACGTAACGAACAATAAACGAAAAAAAAATATTTTGAACGCCTCAGGAGGCACAGGGAAAAAACATTACTCGCTAATTTAATAATAGCACATGTTAGGCAATCTGAAAAAATAGCTCTGGCAGTGGCTTCATCTGGGGTTGCAGCTACTTTATTAAGGGACGGTAAAACTGCACACTCTACCTTTAAACTCCCATTGACAGTTTCATTGGAGCAACAGTCGGTACGTTCGATACGTAAAAATGGGCCTATTGGTCAGTTGTTACAGAATACGTCGTTAATAATGTGGGCCGAATGTACCATGAGTCATACAGACAGCTCATGTTGAAGCAGTGGATCGAACACTTAAGGACTTGAGAAACTCAGTCGCTGTCATGAGTGGTGTCACTTTTGTGTTTGCAGGTGACTTGCGCCAGACATTTCCCGTCGTCACAAAAGGGACACGTGCAGACATCGTAACCTATGTCTAAAATCATCGCCCCTACGGAGTGTAATTCAAACTTTAAATTTACGTACGATACGAACATGAGAGCCCACCTTATCGAAAATACGTATACCTAACGATTTTCCACAACAGCTGCTCAAAGTTGGAGAAGGGTATTTTTCTTCTCGAACCTTGGGCGCTAACTCTGTGGAAATCGTTATAAATGAGACTCTGGGTCGTATAGTTCACAGTATGCAGCACCTTATAGACGCAGTACATCCTGACCTCGAATATTTACTAAATAGAGACATTCATTGACTTTGTTCAAGGGCTATCGTCTCACCAAGGAACGATACAGTCAATGAAATCAATAATCTAATTTTACAAAAATTCTCCGGCCAAATCAAAATCTACAAGTCCATTGATACAGTGTGCAATATCGAGGAAGCGACTGCCTCCTCCTCTGGCCTGCCACCTCACGAACTGCTATGCTATTGAAAATCGCACATCCCAAGAATTCCAATGATTCCCACGGACCTGCCTATATCGTTTAAACGACTCCAGTTTCCAATAAAAACATAATTTGCCCTGGCTATTAACAAGTCCCAGGGACAAACATTCTCTTTGGTTGGCATTGTGGCTTTGTGGCAAAATGAAATGCCGTACGGCGTAAAAGAGCACTTCGGTAATCTTCGGAACTACTGATCCGATACCAAAAATTCTTTCACTAATGGGAAGCTACAGTATTGCCGAGTGTAAATGTTAAGACAAGAAATTTTCCGCGGACGAAGCCGCGGGCAGAAGCTAGTTTTTAAATAAAACTAAATCAGTGTTTTAAATCCTTTTAACATGTATTTTCCCCTAACATCATTAAATCTTTGATTATTTGATGCTGTCGTCACGCCTATTCAAGCGATGACTTAATGCTTCTGTCTGTAGTTCCGGAATTGCACGACAGGTAGGTACACTGAAGGGCAATTCTCGTAATTTTAAGAATGTTCTCAGTCTGATCTCAGTCCCAATCTGTCAAAAATGCCTTTAATTTCTCTACATTTTGACAAACTTTTGACATTTGTTTGTCGCCGAGGACCAGATTTTGAACGTTTTAAATTACGAGAATTGGCCTTGATTTTGAACCGCAATTAGGTAGCGGGATTGGTCTTGATCGGCACGGGCAGTGTGCGATGCGGAATAAAACAATCAATTAAAGCACCTTTTTTTTTTACGGATGGCAAATCATCAAATGACCCCTCCTGCTCTGGGTGGAGCGGAAGGGAATGTCAGACTCTTACTGACTAAAACCCACCCGTGTTCCTTCCTTAGCCCTTTATGTTCCGGGCCAGCGGTAACCCTTTAAACAGTAAAAAAAAACTTGTAAAATCACACGTACAGACGCCAGCACATCAAGCTACTACAATCTGTCAAGTTTCTTTGATAGATTTTCAACTTTATCGCTAAAGCTTAAGGTTCAAAGTTGATTGGGAAAATTTGACAGTTTCGGGTAGGTAGATGTGCTGGCGTCTGTACCTTGTGAGATTCTGTAAAAATCTCACCGTGAAAACTTAGGTGAAGTGAGTTTGTTTTTGCTAGGAATTGGCACTATTGACAGCTCATTCCACGCTCACTTCACCTAAGTTTTCACGGTGAGATTTCTAGAGAATACCATCACTTTGTAGGTATGTAACCCGAGGTTTGTGAGAATCGATTAGTAAATCCTTTTTAAGTCAAAAAGCATAGAGAGCTTTTTTATTGTTTGAATAATTTTACATGTCCATCACTGACCTTTAATACAACAATAATAATAAAACTTCTATTGTGTCTCGTTCCATAGTGTCCGTCAATGGGTTGTATTATAGATTACGTCCATGTATTATAGAGGTCAGTGATGTCCATAGTTATTATCACAGACTAAGAAGAGAAGTTACCTTGTTATTATGGTTATTATAATCTTTGTCCAGTTTATTTTTGTTTATAATCATTTATTTTTATTATTTTATTATAGGTTTATATTATTTTACAGGTTTATTACAATACACAAAATGCCGCTAGACTACTCAGATCCAATCACACAAAAGTTTTTAATCGAATGTAGTAATAGGTACAGCTAATAAACAGCGTACGCATTGGATTCTTAGACACAAAGAAGAACTTATCCAGAAATCTCAATATACGGAAAAGCAAAAACATTATACTAGTGAACAGATAGAAGAGACTCGATTCGCGGCAGGCATTTTAGCTCTGAGTAACCAACACAAAGTACCTAAGTGCCCGGCATCGCAGGAGGTGTGCGCTAACAGGAGCAGCAGATACTGCCGCCCTAAACCTTTTCTTTATGGAGGCAGAGAAGCCCGCAGTTATGAAATCGGTGGACAAAAATGAGTCTAGCATCCTTTATACGGAAATGGCAGCCGGTGGTGGCCGTAGAGCTTACCTCAGCGCAAGAAAGCGCAAGTTAGGTACCAGAAGATAAATACAATGATTGTCTAACATATAACAACGTCTATAGATGGGCGTTGCGTGAAAGTTCTGTTAGATCTAGTGCGCCAGAATACAAACGTTTTGCCTCTTTCTTCCGCGACATGGCAAGACTTTCAGGAGTCCACCCAGATCCACTACATTACAACCCACCAGCCGTACCATATGAAACCTGCCCGGTTTCCAAATAGCTTTTTTAAATATTTTCGTTCATGGATAAGTTCTGAGCTAGAAAACTGCATCAAACAACAAAGTTTCATCACACTTCATCGAATCAAATCGCCGCATTTGAATATTGTCTCAGTATATTAATATCATTAAAGTCTTAGCGGTATAACTCGTTTTTTTTTTTACACGGTAGGCACTTTACGTATAATAAAGTTTATGTGCCCATATTTTTATTATGGAGCAAATAATCCGCTGGATAAGGGAAGCAAACCCGGTCGAAGGGACTGTGCTTAGCAGAGGCCTATGTCTAGTAGTGGAGTGGAATGTTCCCACTGCTGGGACAGAGGCCTCCCTCTGTGAAAGGGACACAATCCACCACACGGGCCCAGTGCGGGTTAGTGGATGCCACATGTTGTCGATTTCTTGATTCTAGGACATGGGCGCCGGGAGCGGGGTGCAAGAGGATGCACTTGCACCTCCCTAGCTTCAAAATAAAATGTAGGTGTAAAAAACTTTAGAACTAACTAATATTAAAAATGCGAAAGTGTCTGTCTGTCTGTTACCTCTTTAGATGAAATTTGGTATAGAGATAGTTTGAGTCCCGGGAAAGGACATAGGACATAGTTTTTATCCCGATATTCCCACGGGATCGACACTTATGCGGGTGAATTTGCGGGGCGCTGCTAGTAGAATAATAAAGAACTCAATCCATTTGAGGCGAGATCCTTAAATTTTCGATTGTATTCTGCAATCTCTCGATTCTAAACCTTTTTTGCATTAGTCAACAAAGTAACTCCTTGTATGTATGGGCAAACAATAACCTAACAATATCTACTACATCATATGTGAAGTTCAAAAATAATTGGTCCATGGAGCACCGACGGCTGCTTCGTTATTTATTTATTTTTATAAAAAACATTGCCCCACACTAGGAATTTCTCCTGTATTGTGGTGCGTGCGTATTACTACTACTTCCATGGTTTTACCCTTTTCCTTTAATGTGAGTAGGTACTGGTAAAGCAAGGCCATTAGAAATGAGATAATAACTTCTTGGTACAATGCGCAATGGTATGAATAAAAAGGCGAGTTCACAAGTCGCCAGACGGTCAAGTTTATCATCTCACTAATGAATCACTAGATATCAATGCCTGAAATATTAAATCTAAGTAATCTACATATGCCTACCTATCTACTACCTAACTTAGTAGAAGTAAACCCCATGTTTTTTCCAAGGTTATGTAATAGTATGTATGGGGTGGTTACATGATGGTACTTAGGGGAAAGTGCACCTTCTACGCAGTCGTATAAGGGCTAAGTAAAAGTTTGACCAGACTTCGGCGGGCGGTGGTAACTGCGGGTAAATGATAAAAGTTTTTGTCCCATTGTGACCGTTAGACAATGTTTTGTTGAAACGTGCCGTGCTCTAAGGTTTTAACATTACTCCTCCATTTTGTTCAACGAATGCCAACAGCTTTGAAACTAGTAGTAGTGTTAAGTTGTTGTTGTTTTTGACCTTTTTTCAGGTATATCTACAAGCACTTTTGTTTTAGATGTTGTGCTCAAAGAGGTACAAGTAAATATGGGTTTGGTGAGGGAAATTAGCATGGATGAAGTAAGAAAGGCAGTCCAAGGTATGTAAAATGGAAAGGCAAACCAGTAGAAGTATAGAAGTGTTTAAAAGGAGATGGATGTATGTGGCTGACTTTATTCTTCAATAAGCCCATCTTCAAGAATATACACTGGTACTGAAGAACTATTTGCTGAAACGCACTCTAGGTTGTGCCCATAGATAAAAATACTAATGTACAAGTTGTGCCAGCAACACGAAGAAGAAGAAATGAAACTTCACATCCTTCACATTTACAGTGACATTAAATGACTTATTGTTTTAAAACAATTTTTTCTGAGATTTCAGAGCGTTGTGATTTTGTAATTATTATAATTTAATAAGTAATTTACTTTTTAATACATAAGATGCCTGCAGTTGATATTAGTAATCCCGCTATCATCCAGTTTTTAAATGAAAGCTATGAAAAGACAGCTTATCTTCGCATGAGATGGAATATCCTTAATAAGGACAAGTTGCAAAATACGGCCACTTTACAGCGAGAGGAGAAAGGATATTTCGAAAGTGATGTCTTAAAAGAGAACATGGCCGCAGGTATGAATACTATAACAACAGCCCATCAGACCGGAGCGCGAAACAGGCGAAAAACACCTATTCGCGACTCAATCCACATCGTGGCTCTAGCAGATCTGAAAAAAGGACATTCTATCGTTGATGTCGGTCTCGGTGATACGAAAGAAGATCCAAGACTCGGCCGACCCGATACTGATCTCACTGTGGATCCTATAATGCGCCCTGTAGATCCAAATCATAAGGAAATTATCTATAAAGGTATTCCACAGTTTGGCCGTCAGGTTTACTTAAAGACTCGAAATAAAATAGCTCCTGAGGACAAGTACTATTTTCGTCAATCTACCGGATTGACGTACGGATGGAGGCTCAAAGACAGCTTCTTTGGTAAGAATCAGCCAAAATATGGGCGCGTGTGGAACCTGTCGCGTGATTCTAAAAGTCGCAGTGGGCCTCAACCAGATCCAGACCATTACACAGAAGTGGAAATACCAGGACCAAACAAATGTCGCTGATTTGTACCAGCGTTTTGCACGTTTGTTTGTAGGCTTTGATTATTTAATGTCTAGATAGAGCATCAAATGTGCGCAAACGTGTCAAAAAATATCAGCCAACTGTTGGCTTATAAGCTCTTACCCGCCGATTAGTGCCGATCGTGCCGCTTTGGCGTCACTACGTATTACGCGCGCTTAGTGATAAACAAATAACAACGATAAAATTACGGTATGTGCTATTAAACTGTGCTGGAATTACAAAGGAAGGGTAAAAAATCCCAAACACATCACCTATCATCGATAAGTAACCAAAAAACTACCTACAAATTTATTTTTTGTTTTTATGAACACCAAATTACTCCATATTTTATCAGTGTTGCCAGTTTCTTGTTTTCATTCTCCCAACTTAACATAATTTTTTGTAGGTATATTAATTGGTTTATGCTTAAGTTTATATTATTTAGTTGGTGTACTTTTATTAATCGATTTAAAAAAAGGTGGAGTTTTTCAATTCGTCTGTACTTTTTATAATAACATAAAGTTCGCGTATAACTTTTTTGTTTCCTAATATCTGTGATCTTTCATTCAAAATTTCCAAATACAAACTGCTTAAAAAGTTAATTATTGTAATACTAATTTAATTAACTTAGCTGATTTAATACAACATTCACATTATAATTAAATTTAAATAGTGTTTTTTATTTATTTAAGAAAGTAACTACTTAATAAAAAGACTACTAAAACTGAATAATGCTACATACATACACCTAAAACTTATTTAATTAGTCTATTTTTAGGGTTCCGTACCTCGAAAGGAAAAAACGGAACCCTTATAGGATCACTTTGTTGTCCATCCGTCCGTCTGTAATAAAATCAAACTTCTATGTCAACGCAATCAAAAGAAACAGCAATTTAAGTCGCATATTTTCAAACTCGCAATAGTATACATAGATATAATAAAACAGTAACGAAAGAAAAACTGTACATTGACAATTTTCGAGAAAAAATAAGTGGCTTTTGTTAGAAAAACGTAACTGATGACAAAAAGTGACTTTTTAGAATTTTTGTGTTTGTCTGTGTGTATGGTACGGCTTCACGCCAAAACTACTGGATAGGTTGAATTGAAATTCAGCAAAAATGTTCTTTGTAAACCAAGGAAGGCTTTAGGCTACATATTATCACGCCGTATGCCCCGGAAGGGAACAGCTATTTCAACAATATGTCAACAGGGAATTTAGCGCGAGTCCGACTCGTACTTGGTCGGTTTTTTTTAATATGTGATTTATGGGAGAATTGTAGTAGCTGGTATCATTATTCACGCACACAGAGACGTAGACGCACAGTGTAAAACACCGACTGCACGCACATGCTTGAAATTGTTGGCTCGTTTTCTTTGTTTTGATTGTAGGGCAACGGTCCATCTAAGACATTATATAATCAAATCTTTTAGGTTACATTTTTGTTTTTAAGCAGTTATGCAAACTTAAACTGCAACTGAAACCGCATGTTATCGTTAATTAATTTAATTTGATAGTCATATATATAATTATATATATATATTAGGTATTACTTAATATAAAGTTTAATTTTTATTTTGTAGTTTTCTTTTTACCCGAATGAGAGGGTTTTGTTTATCATGACATTAGGATGCTAAAGCCGTGTACGCACGAACGAACTAAAACATGGTGAACACGAACATCGAACACCTTGTTCGCAAGTGCGTACCACTAACGAACATAACATTGTGTTCGTCAAAAATGTTCGTGGCGATCCAATATGTTCGTGTTCAGCATGTTTGGTTCGTTAGTGCGTACACGGCTTAACAAATGCTGGATGGATTTCAATACATGAAGTGTCTATGTGTTATGCCGTGTACGCACGAATGAACAAAAACATTGTGAACACGAACATCGAACACTTTGTTCACACGTGCGTACCCTAACGAACATCAAACACTGTGTTCGTCAAAAATGTTCGTGGCAATCCAATTTGGTTATTCTGTACGGGCGGTGTTCGGAGAAATTTGATGCTACTTCACTGTCGACCACTTCCAACGGTGAATCCATGGTTACTTGTGTTCGCAAGGTGTTCGTGTTCATTTTGCTAATTTACGTCCACACGTACGAAGCAAATGTTCCGTGATCGATGTTCGTGTTCACCATGTTTTGTACGTTCGTGCGTACACGGCTTTATATGCCAGGTATTAGGTACAAGTCAAATTAAAAGAAGGAAACGTATTGAAATAAAAAATTGTTCTATGACCATGAGACGATTCCAAACACTAACCCGAGGGCTACGAAACGAGCGCCAATAGGGTTTCTGCGCTTCAAAAGTCAGCCTCGCGCAGCGAAAAAACAAAGTAGGTAACCCTCATTTACACTAAGGACCTACCTACAGTTGCTACTTTTTTAAGTGGAAATAACCGTTTTTGACGTGTGTAACGAAAAAAAAAGTTTAAAAACTAAAACCACTACGGTACATCCTGCGGTGTATCAAAACTGGGGTAATCCCTTCGAACTTTATATAATATGGTCAATAGGCTATTTGACAATGTAAAAAATAAGGTCATAATTATTGACACTCGTATAGATTATCGCTTTTAAAATCGATTTGCATTAATTTTACTACAAAACAATGTATGAACTTAAGATGACGTCATGATTTAGTAAATTTCTGTCTATCGTTGACAGAACAGATGATGTCTAGTATCTCGACCGTTTCAACGTTTTTTTACGTGAATCGTGACGTCACGACGCCATATTGTTAAAGATAGCGTTTTGGCGGCTTATTTAAACAGTACATTTTTATTTACTATTTTTTAAAAGAAATACATTATGCAATTTGAAGTAATAGGTTTTTGTGGGCTCGTTAGACACCATTAAATAATCTGAGATGTTTATCAGAAACCAGTCAAATAGCCTATTAAGAAACTAGAACAAATAGCGTATACCTAAGTTGGATAACTCGCCACAACAGATACTTTAGCCGTAAGAACTTGAAGACATAAATAAAGTAAAATCTCCTAAGTCGTCGCCCGTTTGCGCGTTATATAAAAGTTGGTAACGATAGAAGTTCCTTGTTAAATCCGTTCGAAGTCGACTTGGCTGATGAATACAGGGTTCATGCTAAGAATCCACTGCGACTATAGTTGTGGCGTGATTTACTATTTAAACCTAGTAACCTATTTAATATAAAATAGGGAAAAATAAGTTTTTTTATTTGGACTTTTGTTTATTTTGGGGGTAAACAACCATTTTTTTTGTCACAAAGGTCGTGATGTAAAAATGGGTTGCCTATTGGTTATTTACAATAAAATTATTGTATTTGCATAAGTGGATTATAATTATTTATAACATCCTCCAAATTTCACGTCTCTGAGACCAGCGGTTTAGGCTGTGCATTGATAATAGTCAGTCAGGACTTTGAATCCATATTAATATTATAAATGCGAAAGTGTCTGTCTGTTACCTCTTCACACTTAAACCGCTGAACCGATTTATTATAACCGAAATTTGGTATATAGTTTGACAGGAAAAGGACATAGGATAGTTTTTATCCCGATATTTCCACGGGATCGAAACTTACGCGGGTGAAACCGCGGGGCGCTGCTAGTTTTATTTATATAGATATTATAATAAACGCAAAGTAGCTTTTTGTTTCAGTCTGTGTGACCTCATTTTTACCTCGTTAAAAGACATGCTAATTTTGGTATATGTTATACATCTAAGGGCTAATTTTTCAATCATCTGATAGCTTTATTCGAGGAATAATTTTGAAATTTTGACAGTTATTTCATACAGAAACCGTCAAACGTCAATATTATTCCTCGAATAAAAGTTATCTAGCGTTGGAAAAATCAGCCCTAAGACATTTTAAAGTCGGCGCGGCGCGGCGGGTCGCTAGTTAAAACATAAATATAATTTTACACAATTTATTTTTCTCAAAACTTAACACTATCTTATCCATAACTATTTACAGTCATCTTCACAAGTAACGTAGTAGGTATACACATTCAAACACGACACAGTACAGTCAAATGAACGAATAACTCGACACAGGCGTAGCGAGGCATTTGAAGAACTAACTTTCTCCTATTTCATTCATTTTATTTCACGTTTTAGCAGATTAGTATATAGAAATTTTTACGAAGGCCGCGCTTTGAGGAAATATGCAATATGAAAACAACTAAATGCATAAAAGGATATATACTAAGCGTTCATCAATACTCGTGCATGATTTGTTGTATCAAAAAAACAGCCTAACAAAATGAGTCATTTCGTCGATGGAGTTATTAACACGACAAAAACGATAAAATCAGACATTTATAGTTCAAGTTTGGCCATTCAAAGTAGGGTACAAAAAAACAATCAATGTAAATCGATCAAATCCAGGCCACACACGTGTAACTTAGTTTATATTATAATGTTACGAGTATCTTTTGGTGCTAGAGTGGCGTTGACAGGAAGGGGGCGCTGTTGGTTAACATTTGTGGAATAGGCTATTTCACAATGTAAAAAATAAGGTCATAATTCTTGACACTCGTATAGATTATCGCTTTTAAAATCGATTTGCATTAATTTTACTACGAAACAATGTATATTATTTATAAAAAAAATCCCGAAAAAACTTCATCTTTTTAAATCTGACGCCACGTAATCGAAAACGGTCTGGATTGGCTGAACTTAAGATGACGTCATGATTCAGTAAATTTCTGTCTATCGTTGACAGCCGTAATTTCCTCTGTCTTGCGATTATTTATTGTACGCGCAGTGAGTGAAATTTGTAAAGAAATCTGACTATAATTAGTGCACACGAGTTCTACTTATTGAGTGATAATTATGGATAGCAACTTTGTAAAAGTCGACAGCAGAAATTTACCCAAAGTTGACCCGTTTATGATCGGAGTTTTCTTCAAAAATAACCCCGATTTTTATGCTGCTGAGCTTAAAAACGTAAAAACAGCAATGTAAGTACTGTTCCTAAATGGTTATTCGCGACAACTCTGAATTATAACCTCAAACAGATTAGTAAAATAGACCAACCTCAATCTAAACATTGTTTCTACAATAAAAACTAGTTAATAATAATATGTTTACTTAGTGGTCTTCACAGAAGAAAACACTTGAATTATCCACTATATCCTTAGGACATCTGCGAGCAAGAACTAACCACTTCTTGCGCATTTTGGCATTTTTTGGAACGTTTACAAACAGTTTTTTGTGGGGTTTTTATTGATGTATTTGTACACGCTGGCACTAAACACCATTTATAACTTATTTTAAAAGGGAAATTGTAGTTAAAATTAAGAAAATAGCTGAACAGATGACTTTTGTCTAGTATCTCGACCGTTTCAACGTTTTTTTACTGAATCGTGACGTCACGACGCCATATTGTTAAAGACAGCGTTTTGGCGGCTTATTAACCGACTTCTTTAAACAGTACATTTTTATTTACGACTAGCTGTTCCCCGCGGTGTCACACGCTGCGCGGCTCCTAAGGGTCGTAGCGTGATGTTGATGCCTATAGCCTTCCTCGATAAATGGACTACCCAACACTAAAAGAATCATTCAAATCGGACCAGTAGTTCCAGAGATTAGCGCGTTCAAACAAACAAACAAACTCTGCAGCTTTATAATATTAGTATAGATTTTTTAAAAGAAATACATTATGCAATTTGAAGTAATAGGTTTTTATGGGCTCGTTAGACACCATTAAATAATCTGAGATGTTTATCAGAAATCAGTCAAATAGCCTATTCTTTTGGCAAAACAAGATGGCGGCAGCATTAGTTCCGATTTTGGCCACGCGCCTTAAGAATCTTGTAGCGCCATACATCAAGTTTAGCCACTCAAACTAGGGTTAAAAAATATCAATGTAAATCAATCAAATCCTGGCCACGCCCATATGAGTTATTAAGTACAATACTGAAGTACGATTATCATACATTATGCTTCCTCTTCGCGGAAGGTTTATCGAACACCTGTTTCATACCGCCCCTGAAGTTAGCCAGCCTGGCAGCTGCGCCTTCGTTACTCCACGCCGAGTCAAACTCCGTCGTATCTTGGTCGACGAGATGCGTGTACTTCGTGCGACCAGACCGACCGAACTTCTTTACTTGCATTACCTATAGATAAAAGATTATGTTAAATGATTGTCTTTCAGGATAGTATAAGTTTTTCAAAGAATAGGGTATGTAGGACAGTTTTACTCGTCTACGGGCGGGCGGCGGCACAAAGGTATCGATAAATTGATTTTCTTGTAAGCGTGTCGGTGGCAAAAATACTAAAACTATTTTTTTAGGCCCTTAATTCAGCAACAGGAACTTCGTTTACTGTCACGGTCATCAGAATTATTATTTACTTTTTTTTAGGTTCAGTCCATAGCTAGGTTGTAATTTTCTAGGGCTTACTCATGTCTACAACACATAAAAAATAGATTAATATAATTACCTTAGGCAAAACAGTCTTATCAAAGTGATCGTCCAGAGTAGGACCGGAGAAGTCTTGTTTGAACACCTCTTCTTCTTTGTCCAAGTAGAAGGCACCTCTGAAAATTTAAATAACGTCAATGATCCCCATACACTATGAGCATAGATTTCGTCAATTAATCTGTAATAAGTTTTCTAAATATTATTCAGCAATTAAACTTCTAACATCATTCAATTTTATACATATACTAGCTGCGGCCCGCGGTTTCACCCGCGTAAATGTCGATCCCGTAGGAATAAAAAGTAGCCTATATGTTAATCCAGGGTGTCAACTATCTCCATACAAAATTGTATTGAAATTGGTCCAGCCGTTTGAGCGTGAAGAAGTAACAAACATATAAACACACACACACACCCCCACACTCACAAACTTTCGCCTTTATAATATTAGTGTGAAGACAATAATGTTTGCATTCTTATTAACTCATAACATAACTCATGTATTTATTTCAGGTTTGCCTGTCTACTTTCGGTCGTCAGTGTTGTTTTGATCACTATAGAAACTTGTTGACGGACACGTTGTTTCTACGGCCTGGTTTATACGCCACTGTACCGTAAAGAAACATTGCCGTGTGCAAAGGGCCTAATGGAGCTCTAGTCATAAGCTGACCACAAAACGAACAGAGTCTTTGACTCATGAAACAATAATCTTTGATCAAGAATACACACAATAATAGATGCAATCTAAATAACTGACCTGTGATAGTATTTCTGCAGGAACTTGTACTTGCCCTTAACGGACTTGTTGGTGACGAGCTTGGGATTTAGACGTTGTTCCACACGACGTTCCTCTTCAGTCATGTTGCGCATACGCTCAATAGATAACAACTCCTTCTCCACACTGTAAATAAAAGAAGACATGGTTTTATTAATAATATATTTTTTGTTAAGAAATGGTCAGGTAATTTGCCTATCCCCATTGAATCTATTGTGACTTCATGATTTCCTATATTATCAACACCATAATTTTATTACTTGTAGTATTTAAAGAATTTGAACTTCTTTTTTACTTGACTTGAAGAGCTTATTCTTTTTTGTGTTTGTGTCATGTTGACTGCAAATAAACGTATTTTATTTAGCTATACTTACGCTTCTCTTTCCTCCTTGTCGCGTTTGATGCGCTTCATTTCACGCAGCTTCCATGCTTCGTATTCTAGTTCATCATTTTCATCGTCAGTACACACGTCGTTGATATTACCTTCCTTGAGTTCACCCTGTAATTTATCAAAAAGTTATAACTACGCCTCAGATCAAGAACAACAGAAATTACATTGTTGTTCGTACCTTGCATAATTTTTTTCTGAGCGTTGTCAAGGGGTGTTGTAGGAATACAAGACTGAGTATAATATAAACTCTGCAGAATTTTTTTCTTAGATTATAGAATTAACAGACAAACAAACCTGTGTATTCCTCTGTTCAGACCGAATAGTCTCTTCAACAAGTTTCAAAGCATCCCTTCTCCTCTCTTCTTTTTCCTTTCTAGCTTCTACTTCTTCCTTCTTTTGCTGCTTTACTTTCCTCTCTCTCTCTTGCACGGTCATTCTGTCTGATGCTCTTACAAACACGGGCTTCACGCGTGGTCCTAGGAAGATAAAGAAATTGACAAACTGTTTGTAAAATAAAGAAAGTTACCTGTTAAAAAAACGTGTGTGGTCGGGGGACCCCTGTCAGAAACGAAGTTCCTAACGCGATACTCGCAAAACGATACCCATGATTTGAATATTTTCGTAGCCACCATCATGGATTTACATTTTAACGTCAGTATCGACTTTAACACCCTCAAAAATCATTAAAACGACTTATTGACAAAAGAAACTGATTGGTCTAGAGTAGTCTAAAGAATTTGCAATAGAGACAAAGCCTTTGTATATTTTTAAGGGCATACTGTTGAAACACACTGCTGCAAAATATGTGTGGTATCTTTGAAGCAAATTGCCATTAAATAATAAAATAGGTAAATGTTAATTTCCTGTTCTAACTTTACCTGTGTCTTCTTCACTGTCTGTGTACTCAGTGTCTGATGAGCCACTCTCTTCTTTATCACCATCCACCATTTCTTCATCATCATCTCTACCAAGAACTTCTTTCTCTGCTTCCCTAAGAACACAAATTAACACTATTATTATAACACAAAGTAGAAGAACTGGTTTAATAATAATCCCATAGCAATAAAATTGCAAGTGTGTATCACTTTATTAATTACTAGCTTCTGCCCGCAACTTCGTCCGCGACAAATTTCTTGTTTCCCCGACCCACCCCGTCGCATCTAATGAGATGCGACGGGGTGGGTCGGGGGAACAAGAAATTTCATCATCATCAAATCATTACAGTCATCAACACAACTCTCTAAGACCAAGTAATCCTACTGAATGACTATTTCATGAAAGCTTGACATTTTTAAATTATACTAACTTAACAAGTTATATTACTGATCCTAATGATTATAATTCTGTAAATACATATTTGTTACGACCGCGAATCATATTTTAATTAACGTACAACTTAATACTGACCAGCAAATTGCAAAAAACGTAAGAAAATTTTAATTTCGCGGGCTACCTTCGCGCTTCCCCCTTAACCAAATGTTGCATTAGTAACAACATCCAATTTTGTAATACTACTTAATACAACCTTCTGCCCAGTGCTTCGCTCACGTGGATGTCGTAAATTATCCCATATTTCCAATTCCATATACCTTCTTGCCAAATTTTATTGAAATTCATTCAGTTGTTTAGGCATGAAAAGATAACATACGGACAGAGTTACTGTCGAATTTACAGTATTAGTGATCATCTGCCTGGCCTCTTCCCAACTATGTTGGGGTCGGTTTCCAGTCTAACCGGATGCAGTTGAATTACACATGCACAATGCATGCACATTGTATATTACATGGAGCGACTGCCTATCTGACCTCCAAAACCCAGTTACTGGGTAATACAATATTACCCTTGATAAGTCTGGTTGTCAGACTTTCAGGCTACTGATGACCCGTAATGACTGTCAAAGATCCACAAATGACAGCCGGGACCAATGGCTTAACATGCTTTCTGAGGCATGGAGGGGTTTGCACACCAGTTTTTTTGGCCAAAATCCGCGTGAGGGACTCTTCTTTGTGTGAATGCGGTCTGGATGAGGGTACTCTGGAGCACTTGTTTTTTTCCTGTCCTCGTTTAACCACTCCTCTTTACGACATACTCCCTTCTGATGTCCCCCACCCAATTAACATTCCTTTCCTATTATCTTTAGCCCATACCCCTGCAGTTAAAATCCTTTATAAATTCATTAGCATTGATAAAATCCAGTTATAGTTGATATTTCTATTTACTTATTATATATATTTACTTACTGAATGTTCTAACACTTATTTGTGACGTTTTACATCTACTAATCAAAAATGTTTTGTCCTTTTTTAGCATGGAGATCCATGGATGCCACCGCTACAAACACTGATCAATAGTTCTGCCGTACGTTACTTAAAACACGGTTAAGCCTCAAACTGCCATTTTTTAGTTTTGAATCTGATGTTTTCAGTTTTCATACCCCAAAAAAAAATCGTTGATAAACCAGTGACATTTGTCTCTTAGAAAGATTTTTATATCTTTATTCGTTTGGAAGAGACATCATTTCGCAGGTTTTTGTCCGATATCTCTGAAACTACTTTATGGGTTTAACCGTATTTTAAACAATGTACGGCAGAGTTGTGTAACAGTTTACGTTCATTATCTTAATTATCTTCTCATACCTTGACATTGGCAAAATCATCTAATGTTACCGATGGAGCCAGAACCTCAAAAAATAGAATAGAATAGAGGGGATATGTGGAGATGGTCACCCATCCACGGACCATCCGGGGCAAGCGTAGGTTAACCTGAGCGATCAACCTGTGCGACTGTTGTTACTTAGCCACAAGCCCCTCGAATTTACAATTTTAGTATGGATTGAATATTATACCTGGCAGAAAGTTTAGCTTTGAGAGCCTGTCGGCGCCTCTCAATCTCTTCCTCATCAAGCTCATCTTCACTCTCTGAACTGTCTCTCACTTCCTCAACACTACTCTCTACTTCTTCTTCTGGTTCAGCATCAATAATCTCTGGCTTGTGTTCTTCACGCCTCGGTGGGGACTGTGCAGCTTGTCGTAAACGGCGTAGACGCGGATCATCAACCTTGTAAGATTTAATTATGACTTTTGGTAACATATTGATTCTTGATACTTACAAAATTTGAGTGTATAATTACAAGAAGTTTTTTAAATCAAACAAAACTCTGGTTACACTTACTTCTTTCTCAGAATCACTGTGGTGTTCTTCTTTCTTGCTGATGACTTGTGGTAAGGTCTGCTGCCTGCGGTCTGGTTTCTGTTGCTCTATAAAGTCCTCAGTATCCGATTCCTCTGTAGATGACGCACCTTGAGCGTAGTCTGGCTTTTTACCTGATATGTATCTCTGAACCTTTACTTTTTGCATAGAAATCTCCCCTGTAAATAAAAAAACATTTCAATATGCATACAAAGAGAATTGACACGATAATAGGACTACACGGTTTTGAACAAATATCGGTAAACATGAACAAGAATTAGCACAGAACTTACCTTTTTCATTTCTAATGGGAACAGCACCCGCTGTGCTCTGTATCCCTACGGGTTGGGCTGGAAGCACATTCATTTTGACGAACTTTTTAGTGCACAAAACAATATTAGGTATTTGGTTGATAGTATGAAGCTGTAACAAAATCAGTCAAGCAGTAAGTAAGGCCGCAAAAACAGGCTTACACAAGTAAACAAAATATTTGGGTAATATTTTATAGAAATGAAACTACGATTAGGAATAGATCGACATGACCACAGAACACTACTTTAGCGGAGACTTTCAGTCTATCAAAAAGCGGAGACGGAGAGAGAATTTTGACATTGAGTACATGACACAGACTGACAGTGATAATTGACTTTGACAGGAGTTTTTTTTTTCCTTTTGTTCCTTGTGGAACAGGCTAGGGTCAGGGACCATGCTGCCTAGTCATCAGTTAATTGGTATTTTTTGGTAAATTCAGTATGTTGTCAGTTCTGTGATACAATACCATACAATACAGACAACCACACACAGCAGCCATAGCATTTGAACTGCCATAGACAGAGACCTGAGACACTATAAAGTCGGTGTCACACAGACACTAACTTCTTTGTCCCGATAATCTCTAGGGACGGACGGACGTTATCGAGAATCCATCATAGGACGCATAACCGAAACAACTCGTTTTGTCAACTATGAAAATGATGTCGTTCTTGCCGGTTTTAGTCCTCTCTAGTCTTTAGTAATCGCGCAAAAAGAGTTCTGCTGCTGACCGCAATCTGCTGATGACCCCTCCCTGGCATGCCACTGTTTGGTCCTTTGCGGTCATGCTATCCTCTTTCCTACAATGGCCGCTTTTATAATTTGCCGTGGCACGGCACGGTACGGCACGTTTTTACCGTCACGGTAAAGTAGGAAAGCAAAATGTATGCATTTGTATGCAAACGCTTTTAATTTACCGTCCACGGCAACGGCACGCCGTGAACAGCAACGATCTACCGTGCCGTTGCCGTAGCATACTGCGCTCCCTATCAAATCGTCGCGGCATTGTTGAGAGTGTAGTGTGTGCGTACAAGAAATTTGTATGTGTGCGTGCGCGGCGAGCTTTTAAATCATTACTCAGATGAGAAAGTATGTAATAAAGCGATTTTGTTGACATCCGAAAATAATTGAAAAACTTATTTGGGTCTTCCTTGAGCTTATCAAATAGCGTGTAGTATGACCCTTCTAAATATTTTACTTTTAAAAGCGGATGTTGCCAATACTTTCTAGTAATATGTCTTTTTTTACGTCTTAAATATAACAAATATAGCATAAGTAGTCGCTGTCTCTTCGAGAACATGTCTGCACTTTGAAGACGCGCAAAACGTAATAATTTCACGGCGAATTATAAAATCACCCTACGGCACGGCATGCCGTCCACTGCCACAAAACTTCTATCACGTCCACGGTAATATCGTGCCGTGCCGTGCCACGGTAAATTATAAAAGCACCCAATAAAGGTCACTCCACACCCACATATTGTTGTGCATCTATATGTACCTATGTGGTGACACAGAACACTGTCTACTACTACTACTCTACTACTATCCCTAAAGTCATTACTGTTTATTATCTCAAATGACTGAGAGACTCGCTAGGAGTAATAGTGTTCTGTGGAGAGACTGAACTGAGGGATAGTCTTGAGAAGATTATCTCTCAAGTTCTCATATAAATGGGAGACTCAAGTACCTATAATATACAAAGACGCCATACGAATGGCTGTCTTAGTTGGCTAATCGATGGGCAATTTATGAAATCATTGCTACTGGCCACCAGCGGATAAAGAGAAACCAGAGGGAGGAACCGTGTCCCACTTCCCTCGAAATCTGTACTTATACTTATTACTTACTAGCTGCGCCCCGCGGTCTCACCCGCATAAGTTTCGATCCCGTGGGAATATCGGGATAAAAAGTAGCATATATGCATTGACATATATATTACTATCATTGCATATATGTTATCTGTTATCCAGGACACAGAGCAAGTAAGATCCAGGGTGTCATCATACAAAATTTTATCAAAATTGGTCCATCCGTTTGAGCGTGAAGAAGTAACAAACATGTAAACCACGGAATAGAAAAAACAGATGTAAACACACTCGCAATACTCGCATACACACCTATGAGTAATAGTCAGCGTTGCCAGACCGTACCAAAAAGTACGGTTTTCCGTACTATTCATCACACAACCGTACCTCAGTGTAGACCGTACCTTTTTCGTACCTTTTCTATACTAGTGATTTATTTAAAACAATACTTTTTGTTCCTATAAATATAGAGAATAATATCGCTTCATATCTGAACTTCCTCATCACATTATTCCTATGATAAATTATTATCAAAAAAAATTTTTATTCATTGCATCATTAACGAATTTAATGACTTTACTTCATTCTATAATTGATTTACAAATGAATTTGTTCGATATTGGCAATCGGTAATAATGTTCTACTTTACCATATCCCTTTGATTATCCGATTCCCTATCGCTTTTTTTCCAACCTATGGTCGCAGACAGCCAACTCGAAGAAGAAAAAATCTGATCTAGTTCTTGCAGAAGTATCCCGAGCCAACCGTACCTTTAAGTTAAAAACCGTACCTTTTCAGAAAGCCAACCGTCCATTTTTGGGAAATCATACTGGCAACACTGGTAATAGTGTTCTGTGATACACACACACACACTTCACTCACTCACAAACTTTCATCTTTATAATAATGAGAAAATTCACGCGAACGAAGTCGCGGGCAGAAGCTAGTTATTTATAAATTGATTTGATTCATTCATTTCATTCATTTATCTCTTCTATCACTTGACTGAGTGCTATCTTCCTTTTTTTTCTCAATTGTCAACAAATTCACATCAGCTACATAATAAAGTGGCACCTTCTGATAAGAGATAGGTATTACATAACAGTAACAAACAGAATATAGCGATAGCGCCATTGAAAGAAGTACTTTGTAGAAGAAAGTATATTTCAGTACCTACATAAAATGGCAGCTCCGTCGGAACTCCCAAGCTTAGATTTACTTATATCAAAGACCTTATCAGGCAGCGAATTACAAGAATACAACAGAATTCACTACGGAAGAACTGATCACCATGAACTAAATGTAAAGAAAAGTAGCCAGGAATGTGCAAAGGAAAACAGCTTTAACGTTGCAACCTACGACTTCCCTACCAAGAAGGAAGAAACGAGAAGTCCACGAATAGTGAGAGTCGGACTTATTCAAAATTCTATTGCCACGTCCACTGATAGACCTTTAGCTGAACAGAGACAAGCTATTTTTGATAAAGTGCGCAAAATCATAGAAATAGCTGGAGAGGAAGGTGTCAATGTTCTCTGTTTCCAAGAAGCTTGGAGCATGCCTTTTGCTTTTTGCACTAGAGAGAAACAACCTTGGTGTGAATTTGCAGAATCTGTAGAAAATGGGCCCAGCACTAAGTTCTTAAAGGATTTTGCCATCAAATATGGAATGGTTATAGTATCACCCATTTTAGAAAGAGATGCAGTTCATGGGGACACCATTTGGAACACTGCTGTAGTCATCAATGAGGCAGGCAAGGTCATTGGCAAACATCGCAAGAACCACATTCCCCGGGTGGGAGATTTCAATGAGTCAACATATTACTTTGAAGGGAACACCGGCCACCCTGTCTTTGATACAAAATATGGCAAGGTAGCTATCAACATTTGTTATGGCCGTCATCACCCATTGAACTGGCTTATGTTTGGAGTCAATGGAGCTGAAATTGTATTTAACCCTTCAGCTACTGTAGCAGGGCTCAGTGAGCATTTGTGGGGTGTTGAAGCCAGGAATGCTGCTATAGCTAATAGCTATTTCACTTGTGCTATAAATAGAGTGGGAACTGAATCCTTCCCTAATGAATTTACTTCTGGAGATGGGAAGCCAGCCCACAAAGAGTTTGGCCACTTCTATGGCTCAAGCTATGTGACTGCTCCAGATGGTGCTAGAACTCCATCCTTGTCTAGGGTGAAAGACGGCTTACTGATAGCACAGATTGATCTGAATTTATGTCGGCAAATTAAGGATAAATGGGGGTTCACAATGACTCAGCGACTTGATTTATATGCTGAAAGTCTCAACAAGGCTGTAAAGCATGATTTTAAACCTCAAATTGTTCAATAATTGTGTTTTTTTTGTGTATATTGAGCCTGTTGCTTGTCTTGCATTTAAAAAACCATTTGTGCAATTTTCGAATTTTATAATGAATTATTTTCTACTTTCTAAAAATTTTTTGAAATATTTACTATGATATTGTTAAGTACTTACTATTTTTGTATGTTATTGTTATCTATTTTTTTATCTACTTTATGTGCACTTTTGTGAAATAAACCTATTCTCAAATTATTTTGCTATAAATAGCAACTAGTCTAAGGTAAACTTTACAAATCATTTTAAAACAGGATTTTTTTATACAATACATATACTTATTTTGTTAATTATACAACTTATATGATAAAATGTGTTTTATTAAGATCTGAAATAAAACAACAATTTATAAAACCATTGTGTATCAATGACAATAATACAGAAGTGAGCTATACATAAATATAGGGGTTAGAATGGGGTACATTCAGACAATACCTCATGCAACCAATCACAAATATTTGAGCACATCACTAATATTTTTTTCATAATCCTGAAGAATGCAACTGAAATTCACTGACAAGAAATTTTAAAAACTTAGTTCATTCTAGTTCAGTATTTTTTTTAATAATACCCTTAGGTACTATTTGTAAGAAATGTTCAAGGTATAATGTACCTCTGTCATTTTTGTTCTATCTACTTAAAATTGCACAACAATAACAAGGATCAGCATCAGCACCAGATTACAGCTGAAAATGTTCAAAAAAATATTACAACATAAATAAGGACTATTACTGTATGTACCCCAGATCCATGACTGTATAATTATTTTATCACTAAGCACTAATACTCTATGCAGTCTTTGCACGGATGGCAGCACGCTTCCCGGTCACAGCCTGGAAACCAGACTTGATGCTGGCCACAGAGCAACGGGATCCACATGTTTCACATTGGAGGAAGAATAATCGAGTATCTTTCTGGAGGATGGTGTCAGGGGAACGGCATGTATGACATGTAACATATTCCTTGATATACCGACGAAGGACATTCTCTATCTGTTTCTGTTGGAAACGGCCTTTAATAATGAGTTGACTGTTACCATCCACAGACCCGCTCGTACCCAACTCAGCCAATAAAAAGTCTAGTAAATGTTTAGGCTGCCGATGGAGAGTTTTACAGATCTCTGTGAAATTGGCAAAGGATGTTTTCTTAGTACCAATTCTGACAACTTGAGGAGGTCTCATAATAAATTTCTGTTTTTTGCCAGAGACCATGCTAGGGTTCTTTTCACGCATGATGTCAAACACTCGTTCGAGTAACTCATCGTACGTGTAATCTCGGTCTGTGCCACTCCACAAGTCACCACTCACATCTTCCACATTTTCTTGGTCTTCTCCCTTAGTATCATCTTCAAGGACAAGCTCTTCAATGTTTTTCTTCTTCTTCTTCTTTTTAGTTTTTGAGAAGTCAATGTCTAGATCCAAGTCGTCAATAACTTCGTCCTCCTGTTGTTCCGGCTCCTCGGCCGGGGGTGTTTCCGGTAACGTGATTTCCAGTTCTTCCATGTTGAACACTCCCTTCTTCTTCTTCTTTTTTTTCTTTCCGAAATTGTCCAAATCGAGGTTATCATCCTCAGGCAAGTCGACGTCACCCGTCCCAGCGGGCGCCTCCACGCTCGTGCTCTCACCTTGCTCGCCTGCGAGAGCCGCGTCTATGTCGAAACCGGTCTTCTTTTTCTTCTTCTTCTTTAAAGACGGATCAAATACCATATCGTCGTCCATGATTACGTATCAAATTAATCGCTAAATAACGTTAAATATTTAAGTGAGTGGTTAGAATTCAAGACAATTTGGCAGGTGGCTCTCAGGCTGTGGCTAATGTCAAAACGTTGCATCAGCTAAAAGGTCTATTTCGTCTAGAAACCTAACACTCCGTAATACTGAAATGTAAATCTTTAGAACTATTTTCAATTTTAGAAGAAATGGCTTATTGTTAAAACATAAAACAAAATCAATAATTATTACTCGCATGAGTTGTCATTATCACGTTATTGGCTAAGGTAAATTATTTAATAAAATCACGAATTCACACACGCGAGTTAATATTTTGACATTTCGATTATAGAACGAAACATAACCTTAAAATAATTTCCGAAGTGAATTCCTCTAGCTGAATTTAAAATGTATATAAACAGAGTTCACAGAACATTTCCTAAATTAAAAAAGTTAATAACAAGACCGCAGTCCCAAGTTGCATTGTCAGAACAAAATGAATACACCGATAGACCAGAATATCCACCAATTCTGGATATGTCTCTGCAGGGCAGAAAGTTACGAGAAAGACAAGCTCTTCATCAGAAAATTAAGGAAATACACACCGTAGAAGAGAAACAAATAGCTTTAAATATACCTCGTTATTACGGCTGGAAGTGTGTTATGTTAAACGAAGATAAAGTTCCGTACAATGCTATGCCTCTAGTGCAGTATTACACAAGAAGTCATTTCATTCCTGTTGATAAGCTCCCTGAATACTACAACGAAACAGGCGAGGCAGCAGACGCAGTTGTTCAGGAAATTAAGGCCTTTATTGAAGAAGCTATTCTTATAGAAAATGATGGAGTGGAGTAAGTACCTACCAATATTGCTAAATAAACAGCAAGAACTATCATAAAGTAAAAGCTTTAGTGTTATGACATAAACATTATGCTTGTATTATACAAACGGGTGGCAGAAGTGTATTATATATTAGAGTAACTAGAATACTCTCATAAATAAATGTAATAGGTACTCATTTGTTTCTTGAAATAATTTTGTCACATTTGGTCACCCATTAAATCACTGTATTATTTATTTCTATTAACATTATATAGAATGTTCTTAGTTACATTTAAAATGATCATAACCAATCTACTAATGGAAAAAACTCATCATGTATTTTTATTCCAGCCGAACTTTCCCTACTAATATTGACAAGCCAGAAATTTCACAAAAAGAGGATGCTTTTGCTAAATGTATAGTAAAACAGATAAACAGAATTATTTCAAACAACTTGACTGACAAAGTGGAACATGTGTTGGCTTCCCAAGTAAGTACTTATATAGTTCTTCATTCTCCTGCCCTTCTTCATGTCGCTGGCACAACTGAATTTTATGTCTTGTTGGCCCAAAACTTTGCTACTTCCACATCATTGTCAGTGGCAGCGCAGTGCAGAGGTCACTTTGACTGCATGTTTTGGGAAACAGAAGGCAGGATAGGAGGTGGAGCATTGTTTGTGACATAGCTCCACAATCACACACTACTGCCGTTCCATCAAGGTAGCACCACTTTACCAGGTTGGACTTACATCTTCCCACTTGTGTCTGGAGACAATTCAAGGACACCTGCCCTTATTACTTTATTACAAATGAACTATTTATCAATGTAAATGATTGCTGGAAGATTTCCAGCCTCCCAATCAAGTCGGATTCCATAAAGGCTTTAGCACCATAGCCCACATACATACGCTGCAACAGGTTATACAGAAGACTGAAGAGTATAACCTGCCTCTCTGCTTAGCGGTTGTGAACTACAAGAAAGATTTGATCGAGACATGGGCTGTACTGCAGTCTCTTAAACGGTGCCAGATCGCCTATTGGTACATCGAGGTGCTGAAGTGTCTGTACAAATTATGCCAGTCTGACTCCAGGACCAGACCTCGAAACCTATCCTTCTACAGCGAGGTGTAATACAGGGAGACGTTATCTCTCCAAAACTTTTCACCGTTGCACTGGAAGATGTCTTCAAGGTCAGAACCTTGAAGTCATCCTCCAGTGCAGCGGTGCCCCTTTCCAGTTCAGAGACTAGAAAGGGGCTGGCATTAACATCAATGGCGAGTACATAACTCACCTTCGGTTTACTGACAATATCGTAGTCATGGCTGACACTATGGAGGACCTCAGTAATTGTACTGAGGTTCTCCATAGTCTCAGCCATGACTCAGTTACTCTTTCGGAGGCTCTACTGAGGTCATCGAGCCCGAAAGAGTGGGTCTTAAAACGAACATGGACAAAACGAAGGTCATGTCAAATGCCCATGTCAACACCCACTCTCACGAAGATCGGAGACGCTACACTCGAAATCCAACTTCGAGATAGAGGTCAATCGTCGAATTCGACTCGGCTGGGCAGCGTTCAGAAAGTTACGCAATGTCTTCTCGTCCCACATACAGCAGAAGACGAAAGTCTTTGACCAGTGCGTGTTGCCAGTGATGACATATGGCACTGAAACATGGTCGCTCACAATGGGCCTTATTAGAACGCTGAATGTCACCCAAATGGCAATGGAGAGTGCTATGCTTGGAGTTTTCCTGCGTGATCGAATCAGCACGCGTAGCATGACCGCCGTAGAAACGGGTTTTGTCGACGGAAGAATAGACAAAATAACAGATTGTAGAAATATTTGTACGCATTCTACGCGTCTAAGCATGGCAATGTGTCATTGTGTCTATTCCGTCTAAGGTAACCGACATAGCCCGAAGAATTGCCAAACTTAAGTGGCAGTGGGCAGGGTACATTGCTCGCAGAACAGATGGCCGATGGGGCCGAAAGGTTCTGGAGTGGCGAGTGGCGACCGCGTACCGGAAGACGTGGCGTTGGAAGGCCTCCCACAAAGTGGGCCGACGAACTTGTGAAGGCCACAAGAACTCGTTGGATGCGTGAAGCACAAAACCGCTCGAAGTGGAGGTGCTTGGGGCAGGCCGATGTCCAGCAGTGGACGTCTTTCAGCTAAAATGATAATGATGATGTAAATGATTGCAGATTGATTATGATCCCCGACATGAAGCATTCTGGTTTATTGGTGGTGTTGACCCCCCACATAAACTAGTGAAATGGAGGAAGCAGTACGGGGGCCTTAGGGATCGCTGGTATGAGCCCATTGACAGACCAGTCCAGTATTTAGGTAAATATAACAAATAAGTAGGTATAGCATTTTTATCTCATGAAGCGCCGTGCGCTTTACAATACGTCCGACGTTACTTGGCGGGCCTGAACTTTGCGCAGAAGGCTGCGCAGTGAGATTTTTTAGGAACGAAATGGTGACGTGATGAGGCGAGTGCGAGTGAGAGAACATCCGCGAAAGTTCTTAGTGCCTATGTTCAGGCCCGCCAAGTTACGTCGGTCGTATTGATTGTACTTGTGTTTACTTTAAGAAGCGTTCACACACAGCTGTGCGTACACACAGCTTGTTTGAACGCTTCTTACCGTCTGAGACAAAGGCGAATTCGGAATTATGTGTGTGTGCTATGTGCTGACGCTACTTAACTCGTCTTCACGCACACATTCACAGCATGTTTGTACATTTGGATACCACATGAAAAGTGCGCGTCACTTCGTTATATAAAATAAATAATATTGTATGTTGTTATGAAAACAAATTGTTCCTATCAAGTACAAACGGCACGACGCCGACGGTACGACGGCACGGTTGGCGCAGTGGTTAAGTGATTGACTGCTGCGCTGCGTGTCACGGGTTCGATTCCCGCACGGAACAAATATTGGTATGACCTACAAGTAGTTGTTCCGGGTCTGGCTGTTTGTGTATGTGAATTTAAATGTTTGTAAACGCACCCACAATACAGGAGAAATTCCTAGTGTGGGGCAACGTTTTTTTAAACAAAAAAAAAACGTTTTTTACTTTTTATTCTTGGCCTAGGCGCAAGCTTAGTTATTACTTACCATTAACATTTTTATAATTTCTTTTATTGAATATTGTGTAATATAATTGTGTTTGTCTACTTTTATAATATTTATTTTTTATCCTTCAGGAACTCCAATGTTAACTATAAGAAATCGCCAACCTCTGAAGCCTATTGTGCCATTCAGTGAAGCTGAGAATCCTGCCTTCAAAGTACCAATTTTTACAGCTGTTCCAAAAACGGTTGGATATTTCGAAGACCATAGGCATGGTACTAATGTACCAGGTAATGTACTTGCGAAAACAGAATATATTATATTTTATTTCTGAATGACCCAGCAGCAGTAGACTACAAACCACCACTACAAACTGTACATTTTTATTTTATATTTTTTCTCATACATCATCCACAGCCCATCTTCACCCACTGCTGAGTTCAGGCATAGGCCTCTCTAAAGACGTTGTCTGTCCATCTCGCATTCTCATACATAATACTTAACTTTTCAGGTTTCTGGCCTGGTGATTTTGATGAATTTGGCTCGTTGTCGTATCATGGCCGTGGTCATATCCTTGCAAGAAAAGAATCATTGGGTCCTGAAGATAATCTTGAAGCATTACATTGTCAAGCTATGAAGGCTAGTTTCGGATGGCTACTAGCTCAGGCAAATTACCAAGGATTTACTACCTTCAATGACATAACTTATCCTTTGGTCACACAAACTGTTATCACAAATGGACAGTTGTGGTCACTGTATGCATACCAATTAAATACAATTGAGATGCATAATGACAAGATAGACAGCCCCAAAAGCAACATTTGCTTTGGGACAAAGCCTCTGAAATTGTATGATAGCATAGAGAAAGGAAAAGTCCAAGGACTAAATGAAAATGTATTGAAGATGCTTGTTCAGTTCTACTTAAATGCCCCTGAAGAACGAGACCATGAAATGAAACCATATTTAGGTCAGGAAGAACAAGTTGTAGCAGATATTGAAGATGATAACAAACGCTGCTGGCTGGAATCCAGATACAAACACTTAGTGTCCAATAGACCAAGGCACGATCTTCTTCCTGAAACATACTTGTGGGAGAAAATTTATAAGCTTAAATTCAATACTAGATTCTTTGAACCAAAGCGAAGGCCATTTGAACTTGGTGTCAACCCCTTCAATAGAAGATTGGATGAACATCTGCCTCCGTATATTCCTAAAGTTTTGCGGCCATATCCTAGGAGCAAAAAGACTTTCGAAACAACTTATTACCCTAAGGTTTAATAATTAAATAATGAGTAGCTGTAGCGTTTCGGTAATTTAAAGAGATAAATAAATAATAATACTATTGGCTGATGTGTTATGATTTATATACCTTAATTGTATTGTATAAAAGATTGAAAAAATACAAACATTCACGTCATCATCATCGTCTGTCTAGCCTTTTCCCAACTATGTTGAGGTCGGCTACCAGTCTAACCGGATGCAGCTGAATACCAATATTTTACATGGATCGACTGACTGCCTATCTGACCAATTACTGGGTAATACGATACCCCTTGATAAGACTGGTTGTCAGACTTTCGGGCTTCTGACTACCCATAGATAAAATACTAAATGTACAAACCCGGGGTCACGGTATGTTAAGATGGTCACCCATCCACAGACCAACCGCGGCAAGCGTAGCTTAACCTGATCTATCGACCTGTGCAGCTGTTATTATTTAGCCACGGGCCCCCGGGCCATTAATCAATTCACGTCTTTTCTCCTAATAGAATGGTGCAGGAGTGCTGGATATAATGAAACTTAAACATTAGCTTAATCAGCTTAGAATGTTCCCACTGCTGGGACACAGGCCTGTCTCTGAGAGGTAGTGGGCACCACGGAAGCTTACCCGGAATTTCAAAGTTTATCGACGATTAGAGATTTATTTTTATGTTTATACTTGTGTCGTTATAACGGGGTACAGGCGATAGTGGCGCCCCTATAGTTTGTTTTTGTCTGCTAAGAATTATGAGAATCTAAATGAAAATACTGTAACCTTATGGGTAACTAAAGTTTTAAGCCGTTTAGGGTCGAAACACTCGGGTCATGGGGCCCGAGTGTGCGTCTCCTTTCTATAAAAAGGGGATAGAACCAATCTGGCATATCGCTGGCCATTTTGATTTTTTTTTTTAAATCGCGGCGCACTGTGAAAGCGGTCTAAATGGGTAGAGGACACATAGACGAACAAAAAATGTCAAGTAACACGGTAAGTACCCCAAAGTGTCACGTTACCTAGATAAAACTGAAACTCGGTTGTTAGTTTGATAGACATCAAGACGCGGGGCTATCGTCTGGCGGCGGCGTGTCCGTCGGACTCCGTCGCGACTCAGGACTATAGTCCGCGCGGAACTATAGTTGGCCGCGCCTTGTATGTGAGCGGTGGGACGGAGGGGCGGAGGGGTGGGCGCGCTTGGTCATTACTCAGTACGTGGGTTGCGAACATTAGGCAACCCCGCCGCCCCCGTCCCCACCCAAGGCGCGGCCAACTAGTTCCACGCGGACTATAGTTGGCCGCGCCATAAGTGGGGACAGGAGTGAGGCGGCGGACCCATTTGAATTTGAAAATATAATAAAAATGGTATGGGTCCCGCCTGCTTC
Organism: Oligia latruncula; assembly: GCA_948474745.1. Taxonomy (NCBI): domain Eukaryota; kingdom Metazoa; phylum Arthropoda; class Insecta; order Lepidoptera; family Noctuidae; genus Oligia; species Oligia latruncula. The sequence continues at coordinate 10,301,443 of OX419699.1, forward strand.
CAACTTTTATTTAACTTAGAAGGCTTGTTTTCAGCTTTTCAGTTTTTACCGCAGTCAGGTTGGTTTTTTTTTTTGGCTTTTTAGGCAGGCCACATACGTCCGGTTTCCTGATTCGGAATTCAGATTTGGAGACCCTGAATGCACGCATCGGCATTCAGGATCGCATTCGGCGAACGGAAAATATTAGAACGTATGCGCTTAAAGACGATTTTGTATGAAATGCGTGCATTCAGGGTCACCGAATCTGAATTCCGAATCAGGAAACCGAATCAGGAAACCGGACGTATGCGGCCGGCCTTAGTTTACAAATGTGAAAGATTTCGCAGACGATTTAGTTCTTGGTACGTGGTTTTTACGATTTGTCACTTCGAATTACTTTTAATGATATTATAAGTTATATATAGTTATGTAATCACCTTAATTTGATACCCCACTATACATATGGTGGTACAATATGGTTTTGAGATTATTTTTTTTTAACATTATGGCGCCAAAAATGAGACCTTTTAATTTTTTTACAATTTTAACGAATCTAACGGCACCTCTCAAGCTGAAATCGATCAAGCCGTTTAATCTACAGAGCGTGCCAAAGACATATAAATACATACACTCCAAAAACATAACCCTCATTCTGGCGCAGTCGGGTAAAAATAAATAATGGTAATCACCGTATTTACTCGTCCATTCCCCCGGCCATGGGATAATAAAATTGTTGCTGTTACTATTTTTCTTACAACTTCTTCATATTTTCTCACTTGCTAAACCTTCCTTGGTCTTCTACAAATATTTCAAAACCAAAATTAGCCAAATCGGTCCAACCGTTCTCGAGTTTTAGTGAGACTAACGAACAGTCTATCAATATCAAAAAGTAGTAATCTGTGCTAACAAACGTCATTTCGACAAAAGACAATAATCCAAAGAAAAAATATTATGTCACTGTCTTGTTGACAATTGTCACTTGACTGACAGATAATCATAAATCAATTCCAATTCGTATTTGTTCGGAATACAAAACGTGTTTATGTTCGTAGTTATTTTGTAGTTATATTCTGAAACAATGAAAAACTTAAATCTTTGGGAAGTCACCGTAGGAGATCTTAATCTGGCGTCAGAAGACAAACTCATAGTTTGTAATGGTCATGATGAAGTTAGTTCTTCCAACAAACTATATGTTTGTACACATAACCTTAGTGTTATCAATTTTGATGAAAATAATGAAGCAAACTGGACCAAGGATCTTTCAGATATTGCCTCTCCTGATAATAGACCTATAAACATTTCATTTCTCACACTTACTAACACTCTGTGTGTGGGACTTGCCAATGGAGAACTCATAACCATCAGCAACAATGGCAATACTTTAGACTTAGCTGGAGTTTGTGACAATGGATTACTGGTAAGTTCGAACACTTTATACTACTTAGGTACTGTAAAAAAGTACTAGCTATAAAGATTTAAAGTTATTGATTACTTAGGTCAAGGCACAGCTGCCTTAGGGAATCAAATAGTAAATACTTTATTTGTATTGTCATACAGTAACATTAATAATATGCACAATTAATAATAACTTTCCAGGCAATGGAATGGAGTCCAGATCAAGAACTATTGGTACTAGTTACCAAAGACATGAAGATGATTCTGATGAACATGTTCGATCCCGTCCATGAGATTAGTTTATTTAACGAAGAGTTTGGAGAGAAACAGTTCATAACTGTAGGTTGGGGGAAAAAGGAAACTCAGTTCCACGGGTCTGCTGGGAAACAAGCTGCCAAGGTGAAAAATGAAGTCACTGCTGGTAATTACATTATTTAATTCAATAGACAATGTTTAGTGGTGTTGATTGTATTAAGTAGTTATTCTGTCATACAGTACAGAGCTGTCTGCTATAATAAACAGTGTATGTGTTCGATAATAATATTAAAAAAAATAATGGAACATTATTTTTCAGACCCTACAATAGGTGACAATGCAGTAAAAATATCATGGAGAGGAGATGGCAATCTGTATGCTGTTGGGTTCATAATGGATGGAATCAGAAGATTTAAAGTTTTTGACAAAGAGGGAAACTTGCAATACACAGGTGAAAAACAACAAGGTTTAGAATCCAACTTGTCTTGGAGACCCAGTGGAAATCTTATTGCTACCACACAAAAATTAAATGACAAATATCTTGTGTCTTTCTTTGAAAAGAATGGATTAAAACATGGCGAATTTGATATTCCTGTTAACACCAATACAGTAGTAGAGGACATCACTTGGAGCTCTGACTCTGAAATATTGACATTACAATGTAGAGATACTGAAAAGAATATACAAACTTTACTGCTTTACACAATTGGAAATTATCACTGGTATCTGAAACAAACTATAACATTCAATAGTGATCAGGACATAAGCAGGATAATGTGGGATAATGATTTTGATATAGCTAACAACAAAAAACTTCATGTATTTTTACACAATGGGCAGCATTTTTCTTACACCTGGATTTGCAATGCAGATCACAGTAGAGGGTATGGGCCTGATGATGATGCAGTGGTGGCAGTTATCGATGGTAGCAAACTTCTTTTGACAGGCTTTAGACAAACTGTTCTGCCCCCACCAATGTCAGCTTTTGAAATCAAACTTGATGCCAATATTAACTCTGTTCATTTTGCACCACAAAAACAGAAAGAAGAAGACTGCAATCCTAATTGTTTCTTTGTCTATACTGCAGACAATAAGTTGGTATTCTATAAACAAACTGGCAAGTTTCCTCTACAGTATGAAGTTTTTAAAACTGTTCAAGCTGATAAATATGATTTTCCATTTCAATGTTTCAATTGGTTCTGGGTTAGTGCTGATACAGTCATAGCTAATGTTGTCCATAATAATGACACTAGCAATTTAGTTGAGTATTCAATTACATCAGAGAAGGTAGAAAACACAAATGAAACTGCTCTACCTGCACCTGTAAAAAGGATTCAATCCCACCCCACTGAGTCTTCTTCTCTATTTTTGCAACTCCAGGACGGTGATATTGTACAAGGCAAGCTTGGAGAAGATCTTGAAATTCCAGATGAGTCGTTTGGCGTATCATGTCCAAAATTTGATGTGTTCCAAATTGATAATGAAATATATTTTATTGGACTGTCACATAAAGGCCATCTGTATATCAATCAAAAAATGATAATGAACAATGTAAGTTCATTCTTTGTTCACACTCATTTTCTGTTATTAACAACATTGCAACATGTGCTTCTGTGCACAGAATTAACTAAGCCAGGCCTTGATGCTATTATGGAGTATCAGAAAAACGAATCAATTCATGTGTATAAAAGGAAAATCGAAAGGGGAGCTAAATTGGTAATTGTAGTACCAAATGACACTAGAGCTGTGTTTCAAATGCCAAGAGGAAATCTAGAAACCATCCAGCCAAGGCCTTTATCATTGAAGATTATTGGAGAATATCTTGATCGTCTTCAGTATCACGAGGCATTTGACCTCATGAGGAAACAGCGAATCAATTTGAATCTAATTTATGACCATGATCCTGAAAATTTTATAAAGCACATTGAAATATTTTTGGAATCTGTTCAAAACATTTCATGGTTGAATCTGTTTCTATCTGATTTAGAAAATTCGGATGTAACAAAGACTATGTACTCAAGTAGTTATGCTGGAAAGCCAGATAAACCCAAAAGCGAAATAGAAGCCAAAGTTAAAAAGGTATGTGATATTGTGAGAGAACATTTGAAAAAGAGACCAGACAGTGACACTAAAATACTACCATTACTCACAACTTTTGTAAAGAAGAATACAATAAAAGATTTCGAAAGTGCTTTATTGATCATCAAAGAACTGAAGGTACAAGAATCTAGTGGATTAAAGTTGCCAGTCGGATCAGATGAAGCATTGAAGTACTTACTCTACATGGTTGATGTAAATCAACTATTTGATGTTGCTCTGGGCATGTATGATTTTGATTTAGTTTTGCTAGTAGCTTATAAGTCACAGAAGGATCCAAAGGAATATGTTCCAATGCTTGATGAGCTGAATGAAATGGAAGAAAATTACAAGAGATTTACAATTAACAAACACCTGAAAAGGTTCGAGAGGGCAGTAGAAAGTCTTGTGATGTGTGGCACAAGCAAACATAATGAGTTAAAAACTTTTGTAAAATACCACAGCCTGTATCGCGAAGCATTGTCTCTGTTTTCGCCAAACGATGCTATTTTCGACGAGATATCGGATGACTTTGGACTCTACTTAAAGTTGAAGAAGCAATACACACAAGCTGGAATAGTATATGAAAGAGCAAATAGTATTGATAAAGCTATTGAATGCTATAAAGATGCTCTGGAATGGGAATTAGCAATAAATTTGGCAAATTCATGGCCTAAAGAACAATTTAAGGATTTGTGTTGGTATGTTTGTTTGTTAAAAAATTATGAAGGTTATATTTTACATGACAATTTTTTTAACCTCTGTTTTATATCTTTAGGGATCTGGTGGAAGGTCTAAAACAAGACAAGCGCCACAAGGAAGCGTTAACAATTTTAGATCACTTTTATGGTAACTGTGAACTAACAGTCTCTTATGCCATTGAATGTGGGCAATATAAAACAGCGTTGAGACTTTGTTCGCAATACAATAAAAATAATTTGAAAGGTTTGTGCTGATACTTTTTTCTTCTTGAATATATTGTGTAGGCTTGGGATATACTTATTATTTTTCTTTTCTTTATAGATGAAAAGCTTCTACCCGCTATACTAGAAGAGTATAACAATATGAAAGGAGTAATTGAGATGAATTGGGCGACATTCCTAAGGCACCGTGAACGTCTACAAGTTGTAAGAGAAAATAAAACTAAGCACCCAGTGGATACATTCGACTTTTATACCAATAAGGACAGTGATTTATATTCTGATGCAGGAAGTACAGTTGCTTCTTCGTCGAGGGGTTCAAGGTATGAATGATAATATGTATATAATTCAGGCGCGGTCGCAGCCTGAAATTTTGGAGGGGGTCACTCACTACACTAATAAAAAATAGGTATCTGGAATAAAATAAACATTATTGCACAAGACACAATTTTATTATTATAAATTTATCGCTGTTATTATAAATTTATAGCTAGAAATTTCCTTTTATTATTTGGCAAATTTTTGAGATTTTTCAATTTGCCCTTAGATTTTGGGGGGGGTCATGTCCCCTGTGACCCCCCCCCCCCCCTTCGGACCGCGCCTGATATAATTGTATATTCTACCAAAAATAGGACCTAGAATGAATCCCTGTAGAACGCCAATGGCGAGTAATTGGACAAGATACCGTTTACTTAATTATTTTGGTTGTCTCGGGAATTTATTCAATAAATATAAATTAGGAAGCAAACCCTGCTCTCGAATCCATATTCATAATTGGTTTTTCAAAAAAATGCCATGGTGAAAATAGTCAAAGGGCTTAGTTAGAAAGAGGAATCCTCATAGTTATTATAGCTTGCGCGATGTTTATCTTCAAGTCATGAGCGTTACCACACAGGGTAATTCGTTAGAATTCGTTTTATAAACGAACTAGCTGTTGCCCACAACTTCTTCTAACTGTATTTTGTATTTCATCATTTTTGAATACAAATATCCATGATGAAAAGTAGCATATGGCCTTCTCCAGGTCCCAAGCTACCTATATGTCTTTCACAACGATACGACGCGACGATGTACGACTGGTAGGTACAGTAGTTTAGGAGTGAAAAGGTAACAGACAGAGTTGTATATGACTATGGAAGTATGGAAATCAACTAATTCTCACTTCAACATTCAATACATTCTTACTTTATTTTCAGTCGATCTTTCCGTTCGAGTAAGAACAGACGAAAACATGAGCGCAAAGTCGCATCACTCAAAGAAGGTTCTCAGTATGAAGATGTTGCCCTAGTAATGGCTCTACACACTTTGGTTACTGCTACATACGATTTGAGGTTACAAGTAAAAGAAATAGTCATTGCTTTGAGTTACTTCAGTAAGGACAAAGAAGCGTACATCTTACAGGTAAATACATTATTTTTCGTGCTCCGTGCTACCAGTTACCCGACATTTAGGTGCATTATCCACTCCTGTACAATTTTTTAACCATTTGGATATCACAACTCATCATCTTCATTCCTCATGGCATTAGCCTATGGTTATCCACTACAGCTCGCATCCAGCTGCTACCGGCTACCCTGCGACTACGATCGTTGCTCAACCTAGCCTGAGGGCGTCCCACCCTACGCTTGCGTTGATTATCGTCGTTATGAATGCAAAATACTGTAAACATCTTTTGTTACAGGGTTCTTTGGAGAAAGCTTTGAAAGTAATGAAGGATAGTTTCAAAGATATCTGGACAAATGAGCTTGTCCTAGAAGCAACTAATGCAACCATCGCTGCCCAGAATGTACCAGAAGGACAAAGCATAATACCACAGGGCATTGCCACTCTTGGTGAGTTCGAATTACTTAAATATTTTTAGATTAAATCTAAGAGGGCAGTTCCACTTATATAAGACATATCTATGAAATGCTCATATTGTTTTCATCTTTCAGAACCACACTTAAGGGTAGCACCAGTGATTCCAGATATCAGTTGGAGGCTTGAAGGTCTTAATTAATAACAATATGTATGTAGTACAATAAAAAAATGTTTAAAAAATAAATATTTTATTCTTATTATTAAATTAATCGTTTCATTAAGAGTAAACTAGTCGCGAGCTCGAACTCACTGGTGGCCATGGCCAAAAAGCACGCTGTCAACTCTCACCTGGTTTCGTGTCGAACAGCGCTATTATCAGCGATGAGCAGTTAGACGATAGTCTACACGAACAACGTCTAGTTCTCTCGCACAGGAACACAGTTTCGAACTGATAGACGCGTAAAAAAATTCGATCGAGTTTTAAGAAAAAAACCAGTGCATAAATCAATTACAAATAAAGTTTAATGAACTCTTCGATAACTGAGCTGTCGGTACGGACTTAGTTTGAAGATTTTACAGTTCTTTTATTACTTATTTACACCCAAAGTTATGTACGTTAAAAATAGCGAGAAAACGAATCTTTGTTGGCTCATAACTTTTTAATGGCTTTTTATTTTACTATTCTGTTTCCGTACAGACAACATTATTATTAAGACAAAACGATATCATGATTATTGATTAACTTTGGATGCGCAATGTCAAACAGTGGAGTAATGCTCTCCCGAAATTTGTATGGAAAAAATATCGACTAGTGGCGCCTTAAGGGCTGATTTTCCAATCGACAGATAATTTTTATTCATACAATAAAATTGACGTTTGACAGATTTTGTATCGAAGAACTGTCAAACATTCAAAATTATTCCACTGACAAAAATTATCTGGCGTTGGAAAAATCAGCCCTAAGATTACAGTTCAAAATCATCTGTTAAAACATTTAGGTGAACAGAAATAGCATTGGAATGTAACAGTGCTTTTCCTATTACTATTGAACACAACAACTCTGAAATAGTCTTTTAATTGAAACTCCTTATTCATGTAAAATGAATTGTTTACTACTGGTGCACCACAGACACACATATTCGCATTATCTAGGAACTCCACTAATGTCCAAGGTATAATATTAGGAGCATAATATAACTTATGTTTTAGAACAAGTTTAGATGCCAAATCTACAAGACTGCCAATATAAAATTCCCATGGACTATGTTTACCGGGCTCTGGTGTTGTTTCTGTGACATCAAGTTTATTTTCGGAAAGGTCTATGTATTCTAGACGACATTGCAGTAAACTGCATGGCAATGATGTAAGTTCATTCTGGGTCATTGTTAGATACCTGCAAGGAAAAAAAATATGATTATGTAAAAGGGCTTAGATTTTGTGGTAGTCACATTTGTAAAGTTTTTTATGAGGTTGACTAGGAACGAAAATATTGTTTGTTTTGTAGTCACAGTGACTACAGAACACATAATATTTTCTTTCATAATAAACTTCACAGTGACTACAAAACACACAATATTTTATTTCCTAGAAAACTTCATAAAAACTTTAAAAATATGACTACCGCCAAATCACACATTTCAATCTTTCTACTGTTGGTAAATTTTATTCAGGTTGTTAATTGGAATACTTAATTTGGATCCAGAAAAAAAAAGCTTTTTCTAACATATAATGGTGATAAACAATTATTTACCTTAGGCTGCTCATACGACCCAGAGTTGTTGGTAGTTTGTCTAGCATATTATTATCCAGCTTCAGAGTAACTAACTTTTGTAATTTCCATATTGATTTTGGTAAGCATCCCAACTTATTTCCACTTATATCCAACAACTTGAGCATGTTAATGATCTGCAAACAAAATAATCATTAGTTAATTAAGTTTTGCATACATACAAAAGATTATTCAGTGTTAAATATGTCCAGGATTGAAGCATACCTGGGGCCCCATCAACCATCGCCAGTCCACTTCTCCTTTCACACCAAGTTGATTGTTGGAAAGATACAATTCACATAAATTCGGCATTCTTCCTGGAAGAAACTATGTTTATAACAACCTAATTATACTATTTGGATATGACAAAAAAAATATTTTGAGTTTCTTACCAAATTCTGGGGGTATCTTTTCCATGGCATTATTGCTGAGATCTAGTACAACAAGCTGTTTTAATAACAATATGTCTCTTCTAAAGTTACAAAGGCCGAGTCCATTTATGTAAAGAGATTCTAATGTTCTTGGCAGACCCTTGATAGGAAATTCACTTCGATTATGTATTATAAGTTTTGTAGGAGCAATATCCTTGTGTGTTACACTTAAGCTTGCCAAAGGTGCAAGCTGTATGCTCTTTGTGTCACCAGTGACACACGATTTTAACAGTCTCATAAAACATTTCAGCTGTATGGTTTCACTTTTTATACATAGGTCGTGAGATGGTTCTTCAAAACGTATGGTTGCTTTGCCTTCGTTTATACACTTCACAAATACTTGTTTTATACACTTTACGCGGTATTTTTTACCGGTTTTGTTAACAGATGAGAAATGAAGAATGAAATATTCTGTTTCACCCTTTGGTTCTTTTCCCAGTGCTAAAGTTGATTTTAAATACTTTCCACTTCCTACTATGTTTAGGTTACTGTGATGTCTATTGATTACATCTACCTGGCATTGTAATTTCATGATTAATTATTATGAACTCCTATTTCCCAAACACAACAGACCGGACCGGGACCGGACCCGCTGAGCATGTATGTTCCTTTTTTTATATTATAGTACTCTGTGTATGTGCTCTTGAGTAGTATATTCCTTGATGTGCATGTAACCTCTCGCCAAATTATAATCACATTCACAAAGCGCTAAGAATCAAGAATCCAGCATTATATTGTAGTCTTTGCAAGAAAAGAATCCAAAAACTGTTTGAGTTTGTCACTAATGTCAGTCAGTGTCAGGTGTCAGTGTCAAGGCTGTCAACAAACATCTCAAAAATCAAAATCATAACATCAATACCAACCAAACAAACAAAACGGAACTTCCTGGATGTTTTTGCAGTGAAAAATAATTCTATAAAATATAATTATAAAATAAAATAAGTACTGATATTCTCAGACCTATTTATTATTATTTATTTATTTATTTGTATGGAATGCAAGTATGAACGCTTTGTCCCAGATGGTCCCACAGTCCCACTATTGTTGTAGTTTATTGATTTTTGTAATCGGGCAATAATAACACTCAGCTGTCTATTGCTGTCTTTAGCCATCATTTAGTATTTTTATCTATGCATCTAACTATTCCGTTGATTCCGTTGTTGAATACCCTATCACCGCTTCTGGGAGTTTATTTATTACAGAAACAGAGAAGAACAATAGATTAATCGATTTCCCATTCATTTCAAATAGGTGAGTGCTAAAATTAAAATATTGTATCCAAAGGGTTTAATTATTGAAATAAATATATAGATTTTTACTACAATTTTAATAGAAGAGCTAAATATAGTTCTAATTGGACGGTATTAAAATACAAAATTAATTATAAGTTAATAAAAAAATTACGCAAATCATTAGCTCATTATTAATTTTAATTATTTACAAACAGATCCAATAGCAAAAAAATGGCTGCATTGGTCGTACAATCCCGATTTGCCGGTCTGAAGATCGAGGATGACGACTACCCCTCTAACGATAACCAGAAGGCGAAAAAACCTAAAATAAACACTCCCAAGAAGATCGAGCCTCCTAAGAAAACAAAAACCGTCATTACTAAACCCCAGGTAAACTCCTGTTGAGAACTATTTGATAAAAATATTATAAATTAAAACTACAGCTCATAAAAAATAGTAAAAAAAATACAATAGGTACTAAAGTACAAAAATTTAATGAAGTAAACATTGATGCATGCATCACATATTATTATGTTGTTCCAGAATTTGATGTTCTTGAATTAATTTTTTATCAACACATATTCCAGATTAGCGTTTAGTAACTTGTGTACTGCCATATAATGTGTAATATTATCATCTATCTATTAATCAAATCAAGCACACACATGTGAGAATACCATAAACCTCTGGCTCTCCCTTAAAGGGGATGCACTAAGGTAGCCCGAAAAATTCAAATTTACTTTAAGTATATGTTTTTTGTAATTGGCAGGTCACTATTATGTTGTTTGTTGATTAAAATATGATTCGCAACCCTAACAAATATGGCTTTACAGAAATGTAATCATTAGAATCAGCATACAACTATTGGCCTCAAATGTCATTATTTCATGAAATTTACTTTGAAGTGGTATTTTTTACCTTTGAACATGTTTAAAAAAAAGGTAATGCAATGTTTAAAAGAAAAATGCTTTTATAATCATAATGAATACATGTCAGATTGTGGAGAAGGAAACATAAATCAATAATATTGGTAATGGTGGTACTTGGAATGGTAATATACCTTATAATAATTGATTAATGTTCAAATTTTAATATATCAACACTTTGAAATTATAATAGTTACTAGCTGACCCGGCCAAATTCGTACCCCGCCAGCCACTCTGCCTCTGCTTTTTAAATCTCTGATATCTGCTATGATTTTAATGATATGCTGTAAAGGGCAATTTTGATCTCAATGAAATGCACAACGTATTTAATCTGTTTAATTGGATAAGGAATAATCCTATATTGTTTAAAATATGTTGGTAAATAACCCACAATTTTTTTGTAATATGTATAAGATAAAAATGGTTACTGTGGGTTATTCTTAGGAGAAACATATACCATCGTGGCATAATGTTTGTTACAACTTCACAAATTGAAATCTTTGAATTTCTCAGCTTTTCTCTACTATAATATGCATGTATTATACATAATAAACCTTCCTCTTGAATCACTCTATCTATTGCTGAAAACTGCATTAAAATCCGTTGCGTAGTTTAAATGATCTAAGTTAACAGGGACAGTTTATACTATGTAAATATCAATTACAATTATATATATTCTTAATCTGACATTTTATTAAACTTTTCTGTTGAACTGACATAGGTACTTTGACATCAATTAATTAATTTGTTCCTATAAATCCATAAGCATGAGATCTTATTTGTTGTTACTGTCTATTTTTTTCTTTTTTGAATGTAGATAATTAAAATAATAACATCGTGCAGGTTAAAATTAAATATTTGCACACCATATCTAATGGTAGAATGTAGAGGGGTCATTACAGGTTAAGATCATACATTGTAAACCTACATTCACGCATATAAATGGATTTGATTTATTGATGATTTTTACAGGCTTGATGTTATTTTAGTCAAAGCTACATAGAAGTAATACTTACCTAATGCTTTTTAGTAGAAAAACAATAACTGCTAAGGTTTTTTGTATAGGTGATTAATGTTATTAAAATGTATCAGGGTTGATATGATGTTCAGGGGTGATTTAAATCGCGATTAAAATAGCTCAGTTGGTCTGATTGAGTTTTTTTGTCCTATGAAACAGGATTGATTGGCATCAAAAAAAGTTGTTTTGAAAATTGCCCATTATCTTGCTGACTGTGAAATTTTTCAAAATTTTGAAGTTAGTCTCCTAAGACTGTTTTCCTGTAGCTACAAAGGTTCAGGTACCTGTCCTTACTGCCCCGTATCAGAAATACACCCTGTAGCAACATGCCTACAACAACCCTCTTACCTCACATACCTTTCTCTAGACTGAATTTCATTCGAAAAATAGTGTTCCAGCCAAGATAGACAGATTTTAAATATTCCATAGAAACAGAGATTTCCAGTTATCTTTTTTTATTTTAAATAAGACATTTCGAAAATGTTCTTAAGCAACTTTTTAGACCTTTGTATCCTGCTTATGCGTATGAAGTTTCATTAAAATCGGTTCATTTATTTCGAAAAACAAGGGCTTGAAAGTTTGTATGGAATGCCTTACGGCGTAAACGCTCGTTAATAAGTTTCTTGATTTAACTACACTACTGGAAATATGTGTAGATAATAGAGCAGTGGTGGCCCAGTGGTTACTGCCGCGACTTGTAGGTCGTAGGTTCGAACCCAGACAGGCGCTTTACTTTGTGTAAATTATTTCATCATCACTGTTCTCAAATTGGTAAAAGAAAACATTGTGAGGAAACTGGCATGTCCTAGAACCAAAAATTCGAAGACATGTAACATCTACCAACCCGCACTGGGCCTGCCACTCCCTCTCACCGCGAGTAGGTCTGGGTCCCAGCAGTTAGAACATTTTAGGGTCAATTCTCAATTCATTATAGCATTCCATAATGTTGGTAAAACAGTTGGTAGCCTTAAAATTATTGAAACAATTATGGCCCCTTTTGGGCACGGCATGGTAGGAGAGAGGAGGAAGAGTGCTTACCTAGCGCGCTTAGGCTGATTATGTACTGGAAATAATATTGTGCAAATACAATATTATTTCCAGTAGTATCAATTAATTAGGTATACCATAAATTGTATGACTGTAGAATTTTGTAACAACATCTGTACAGTAATATTATATATATTTTGTAGCCCATACCCAAGAAGAAGAAGTCCAAACAACAACCCGTCTCAGCCGACCAGTGGGAACTGTGGAAGCAGAAGGATGAAGAAATGGTTGATGGCAACTTTGAGACTGAACTACAACAAGTCAGTATTCAATGTTTTTGTTCTATTATTTATTGATTTACTAGCAGCACCTCGCGGTTTCACCCGCATAAGTGTCGTGTGAATAGCGGGATAAAAAGTATCCTACATGTTACTCTAATGTATCACAACTAATATTATAAAGGCGAAAGTTTGTGAGTGTGTGTGTTTATATGTTTGTTACTTCTTCACGCTTAAACGGCTGGACCAATTTTCATAAAATTTTGTATGGAGATAGCTGACACCCTGAATTAACATATAGGCTACTTTTTATCCCGATATTCTTACGGGATCGACATTTACGCGGGTGAAACCGCGGGGCGCAGCTAGTAAGCTTTATTACTGTAAAGTTTCATCAAAATCCATTCAGTAGTTTTTGCGCGAAAGAGTAACAAACATCCATCCATCCATCCTCACAAACTTTCGCGTTTATAATATTAGTAGGAAGTAGGATTAGTACAATTTAAGCTCTTCAACAATGAGCACACTATTACTTTACAAGTCTAAGCGCCCCTTTAATTTATTTCATTTAAGTATATTCATATTATTTACATTTCATATTATTTTTAATATTTTTGTAAAAACATTTGAAAACATAAAAATAGTAGCCCACCGGTATCGAGAACAGGGTCCAAGCTACCGGTAAGCGCCCCATGGTTGATTATAATGATGTACATAAACATATCACTAAAATCCAGACTATATACTGCTACTAATTAATTCCTACTGGAAAATCCCAATGACACTGCATGATCTGTAGACTGAATCCAGGACCCCAGCACCGGCGCTTCTAACCGCTAGACCTACAGTCTGTTCAAACTTGTTTCAAATTAATATTATTTCAAGTTAAACAAATATCAACTTAATTTTAATGGTAATTAAGTTGATTTCAGAGTAACTAGCACAATTGAAAAAGTTGTAAAAATGTTTAAAGTTGTAGTGTAAACTGAACTTTATGGTGTAGGATTTAAAATAATTTTTCCTTAGACTCATATTTGTTTTAATAAATCCCGAATGCAGATTATGTATGTGGCACTTTCACATTGCACTTACCTATATCTACTATAAAAAATGATAAAAAAACATGTTTTCAGGCTATTCTACTATCGAAGCTTGATTTTGAAGAGAAGAAAGATGTCTACAAGCAAATTAAGAAGGATGCCGATATTGAGAAGAAGGTAATTGAACAGAATGCCAAAGCAGGCTCTAAGAAACAGAAGAAGAAAAATGTCATGAGTCTCGATCAGTTCAATGACATGATGAATGTGGGTGAAGATAGTAATATGAAATGTAAGTCTATTCAACTCTCATTTTTGTTCTAATGAAGATTTTTTAAATAGTCTTTGTTCTTTAAGACAGACATTAAAAAAGTGCATCATTAGAAGTGCAAAAACTTTTTAGATGTTTGTTTATTTCAAAAAGTGTCCCATCATTAGCAGGTCCATGCGTTTTAGAGGATTTATGTTAAATATTTCCCTTTATTAAATCAATGTAACTTCTTCACATATCTTAATTTTACTATACTACTCCATGAGGGCAATAATGATCGACATACCTCATAACTTTGTGTGGGAACACTCGTAACCTCTCCTTTGAATTTCGGGGGCTACCTTAGCACATCCCCCTTAGCAAACAAGTCATCAGTAACTGCCCCACTCAACTCACCCAAGTTCAGAATATTGTGGTTGTTTTATTATGTGGCTTAATTAAAAGGTCTTTTTTCAGTTAACCATGTTGATGAAAAATGTCAGCTGGAAGATCCCAAGTCACCTGACAAAGACACAGAATTCTTCGAAAGAGTGAAAACGGAAACTAAAACTGAACTTTTGAAGGACAAAATCTATGATAGAGTAAAGAATCGTCAACCAGCTTCTGATGAAATTATAACCAGAGTACAATTTGCTGACGCCTTGGAGAGAAAGGATAGAGAAATAGCGACTCTGAAAGAAGAGGTTGTTACCCTCAAACATGAGCTTTATACCGTCAAGTCCCGAAATAAGAAGTTGTGTAATATACTTGGACAGGGAGAGAGTAAGTTGAAAGATTAATTTACTATTAGTGTACACATAGGGACCGTCCCCACGAGCGAGAGAATCGCGGCGATAGTCTCGCCGTGCCATCAAATTTTCGCCGCGATGATATCGCCGTGTGGAGACACGTTCTAAGAGAGTGTAGAATACGTGGCACGACGATAATATCGCCGCGATTCTCTCGCTCGTGGAGACAGCCCCATAGACAGGCGCTTTATTTTGGATAAATGATTTTATCACCACTGCTCTCAAAGCGGTGAAAGAAAACATCGCGAGGAAACCGGCATGTCCTAGAACCAAAAATTCGAAGACATGTGACATCTACCAACCCGCACTGGGCCCTCGTGGTGGATCACGGCCGAGAGGCGGCTTGTGCCCCAGCAGTAACAACATTATAGGCTGATTATGCAGTATGTTATAATTTTTATCCCACATCGCGGCGCGTGAAACATGACTAAATCTTGCCCAATATGGCAGTCAGTCCCAAATCATTTTGAGAAGAAAGTTATAGCCTAATCAAACACCAATTCCTGGCCCTTTTTCTTAAGCCTCCTCTACACGTCGTCAGACGCGTCCGCAGACGTCGACAGATGCATCAGCAGTTGGATCACCACGAGCCGACCACTCGTCCTGTAGGTCGTTCAGTCTGTGTTAATTCTCGACAGACGCAACTCGTACGCACGCAACATTAAGAAAAGTGGATGTTGAGACCGTAGCTGCCGCAGCTATTTATTTATTTAGTACTTTTAACTACTACTTGAGTGTGCATCGTATGTCATGTAGGTATTTAAGTTGTCTTAATTCCAGCCGAAATAAAAATTACCTACTTAGACTCCTCAACAGAATCAATTAATTGAAATAATTAAATTATTTTAATTAATTGTATAGATATATAGGGTGACTGGTAATTAGTGACCGATACTTAAACACGTGATTAACATCACGATCATAATGATGAGTAACATCATTATGAACAACTTTTACTATGGGACCAAACCTGAAATCGTAAAAAAAAAAAACAGCTGTTCTCTACATTTTGACGAGTTAGACGAACATAAATGTAGGGAACAGCTGATTTTTTTTCACGATTTCAGGTATGGTCCCATAGTAAAAGTTGTTCATAATGATGAGTAAAATCACGTGTTTAAGTATCGGTCACTAATTACCAGTCACCCTATATACTTACAATATTTTTGTAGTACTTATTTTTCGGATTCCACTGGCAGTTTTCTCTTCTTCAAACAACTCAAGGAATTTAAATGTCTCGTACGCTCATATTTTAAATCGTTTGTTAATCTCGTTCGCTGAAATTAGCCATTTCAGCGAACGAGATTAACAAATGAGAAAAAAAATCTGCAAGAAGCACGCGTGCACTCTCATTCGCAACTACTATAATACTGATGCGTCGTCAGACGTGTGAACAGACGCCGGGGGCTAAAACTCTTTGATGCGTGCCACAAAAACCGACAACAAACGGATTGGTGGCAGACGCATCTGCCGAAATCAAATACCTACTACAGACTAGCAAATTACCCCGTCTACACGTCGGCGGACGAATTCGCAGATGACATCTGCTGATGAATCTGTCGACGTCTAGAGGAGGCTTTAGATGGGGTCAGGTGCCATACATTTCTGCCCCGTCTTTAATATGGCGTTAGTAAATGATGTAAAATTGTGTTTTTCCTTTGTCTTTAGTTTGTTTCTCATCTGGTTATTAATAATTTACTTGTAATACATTGCAGTGAAAGACAAAGCCCAAGTCCTGATAGAGGTGGAGCGGTTGCGGTCGGTGCAGGCAGAACTAACGGCGGAGATAGCATCACTACACACAGACTTAGAGAAGGAACGCTCCAAGAACACAGACCCTAGAGCCAACAAAGACAAGGTAGGAATAGTTACTCTTCTTATAAAAATACTTTTGGTATTTTTAGGGTCCCGTACCTCAAAAGGAAAAAACGGAACCCTTATAGGATCACTTTGTTGTCCGTCCATCCGTCCGTCTGTCTGTCTGTCAAGACCTTATCTTTATCTCGGGAACGCGTGGAGGTATCGAGTTAAAATTAAAACAAACACCTAAGCTAACGTAAAAAAAAGATATGCCCGTTTATGTCGCACAAAACGTATCGACACCTTCAAGGGAATCAAAATTTATAGGGTACTTCTCGTTGACCTAGAATCATGAAATTTGGCAAGAAGCAAGATTATGTAGCACAAGTAAAGGAAAAAATCCGAAAGCCGATTTGTAGGTACCTACATTAAAAAAAATCCCGTGATAAACTATTTATACCTACAAAGTACGGAACCCTTGGTGCGTGAGTCCGACTCGCACTTAATCGTTTTTTTTTTACTTAACGGTCTGCAATTCCATACGTCATCAACGATTCGGGTTCGTTCACAGTTATTTTACCTCTGATTTTGCATCACTGTCCAAAATCACAGTGATCTTTATTCTCATCCTGTTATGGTTGCTGTTGGGATGCTGCCATTGACAAGTTTGTCAAAATTATTGTGATCTTTATTCTCGTCACAATAAGGTTGCTGTTAGGTTGCTGCTGTCAGAAGTAAAATAACTAGGGGGCCTAGAATCATGTACTAAATCCATGGTAACAGGTTGCGTGTCTGCCACCCTGTATATCTTGTTACTAGCAGCGCCCCGCGGTTTCACCCGCATAAGTGTCGATCCCGTGGGAATATCGGGATAAAAAGTATCATAATTATGTCCTTCCCCGGGACTCAAACTATCTCTAAACCAAATTTCATCTAATTCGGTTCAGCGGTTTAAGCGTGAAGAGGTAACAGACAGACACACTTTCTATTTATAATATTAATATGGATTATTGTAGTAGTCTGAATATTTTTGTGTTCTTACAGAAACATACCACTAAAAAGAAAAATATACGTTTCGACGTTTCATCGGAAGCTTTACTGGTAAAAGAATCAAGTTCCGGAACTGGTTAATTAAAAGATTTATACGTATTTTTAATAAAACTAATTAATGTAATAAAAACCGAAATAAACGGAAAATGATCTGTGAGATTTTTATTCTTTGTAATGTAAGACTATTTTTAAGTTGTGGCCGTCAAAATATCATATTCCAAAAACAAAATTACGAGACACTGATTTATTTTAAAAAACAGGAAGGGACACCACTGATGCTGATTAAAGATAATTATAGTATTAAATGGATGTTATTTGCACTCTAGATGTACCTGTAGGTTAGATGATACTCAAATTATGAATCTCAATTATTTTAAGAGTCGTCAATATAAGTGAACAAAAATATTTTTATGGGGTTAATAAAATTGTATGTTTCAGTATTTTAAAGAAGATGTATGTAAGCCCCGTTGATTAAAAATTATAAACTTAAAAAAAATCCATTTGAAATACCTCAATTGAACATTTCAAAATTTGTTATGGGGCAAGAAACTCATGTTATTTATACTGCCTATCTGTATTATTTAAAGTTTATTTTAGTTTTAACTCTGTTAAACATATTATTTATGCACATACCTATAACATGATTTTGTTCATGTATCATACACAGATTGTTGTCATAATAATTTGATATTGTATGTTACATAGAGCCAGAGACTAAGCTGTAGATGTTATGTAAATTAGATGCTACCCATACATTGCTTAACCTTTTGTCTGCAGAACCAAGCACAAAATAATTTAAAATGATAATTTCCGGTCATTCTGTTTATCCACCCCAAAATATCCACCGTAAGGTGGATACGCGGAAACGCGTGTGAAACCTTAAGATTATAAATTTCGTTTATCTGACTAGACATAGGGTGGATTCTGCCGACTTACGTTTCCGCGTATCCACCTTAGGGTGGATAAATGGAATTAAAAAAACCCATTATTTTCATATTAATTAAGCCACATGGTTAGTTTTTCAAACAACAAATATTTCAGTTGCACCCTAGTTTGCATTTTCTTTTAATCTCCTTTACTTTTTTATTGTCAGGTTGAACAACAACCATTTGTTCAGAATGGGATTCGCTTCATATTTTTTGTACTGTATTTAATTATGTGGTTGATTACATATGATTACTTTAATTTGTGATTACTGTCCAGATTGTAAGATGGTTTTTTTTTATTTGGTGCATAAAATGTTAATATCACCAATATTTTTCACTGTGATTTATATTATTAGTAAATGGGTTTAGGACTTTATAAGTTTTGTATGGACAAAAATAAAAACATTTAAAACAATGCACGATTTTATTGCCATATCTATTACATACACAATTATAATTGGTACAACAGTATAATAAAGATCACTACAATTAATAGAAATGTAACCAGTTGATGTATTACGTAATCCGTGCACAATAATTAAGGGTTAGTTTCTAAAGCAGTTCTATTTTAAAATTAAAATTGTGTATCAATTGATCGACGCGTCTCTGATGTATCTTAGAACCGAAACATCAGAAAACTGGAAACTCATTTACATTGATAATATTATCCTTACAATAGATGGGTGATAAATAAAAGTATTACTAATGTTTAAAATTATGCATAGTCACATAGAGGAGGACACAAACAAGGCTTCTTAAAATAATATTCATAAATATTATCGGCTCATTTGTTCCAGAATTAGGCACAATTGTATATAGTCCATATTTTCATACACACAAATTATTAATGGAAAGGAGACATGTTTACAAGTTAACCTTACGCACATTACTAATATTATATAAGGGTACTTACTGTATAGTGTAAGAGGTTCTACTTTCTAATACTACTCTATGTTATTCCGGTTATTCCTTTTATCCACCCCAAAAACCCACCATACGGTGGATACGTGGAAACGCAAGTCCGAGAATCCACCCTAAGCCTATGAATTCCGTTTATCTAGGGTGGATTCTCGGACATGTGTTTCCTCGTACCTCAGGGTGGATAAACGGAATAACCCTGTTATTCGAGTTACATATGGATTTCAACACAATACAACTGTGAAAAGCCTGGTGTACAAATGCCTAAGTTGTTGACTAGCTGATTTATTTATTGTCTATAGGTATGCAATACAAGCGATTAAACAGATTTCAGCTCTTAACATAATGGATACCCAGTGTGACAATATGTGTTCCTTTAAACCACTTAAATATTACACAATACTCATAATTCATTTGTACAAAAATATGAATCATTCATGAATAGATAATAATAAGAACTTAAGTAAATACCTACTTATATCATACAAGTGTCATATTGGCAGTAACAGTGATTATGGCAACGTGAATTTGATTTCTAAAATATTTTTGGTCCAAAAATTTATATTATACTTAAACTCGTTCACATTACGTTAATTTGCATTATTTTATAGAAATACATACACCACTTTAATACTGATGTTACAGAATATAAAATATTTTTTTATTAGTAGTTAATAACTAAGCGAAGACTATGTTATAACTAGTTACTTATAATATGGCAGTAAGTGGTAATTGCAGAGCATTGTTGAACGTACTCGCGAGATTCGCACGTCACCACGTAAGGATACTATTCGAGTACTTACACGTAACTGATTTATGTCTATTCGATGGGTTATTTCATATTGCAAAGAATACGAACAAGCACAATACACTGGCGCTCACAGTCACTCATAACTCCGCGATTCAAGTGTCGCTCTATAGAGTTCTGCACTAACTTTTATCACTTCACTTTCACTTCAACCATTACCTAGTCAAATGCATTTATCTCGATTCCATATTTCTGCGTTCCTTTCTGAACCCTATTTTTCGCTCAATTGCATATTATCTGCTGTACCTGGTTGCAGGTGTGAGCCGTCGTCCGGGGTGACGACGAGACTGTTATACAAGTGTACTTGCGAACACTTATGTTTGAAAATCGCTGTGTGATACGATTCTGTACCGTAAAACCGCGTAGATCGATGACCGTATGGATTCATTTCCATGGCTTGTTATTTAGTTCCGTTAACATGCTGGTACGTCTGCACATTTGATGGTGCTCACCGGTTTAATAAGTACGTCGCATTGAGAGTCGTCTATCACTTTGTTCGATAACTTGTCTACGCAGTATACGCCGCGATGCTTCCTGGCTTCCTCGCCCTGTAACAAGGATTAGGTTTGTACAAGCATGTAACTAACTACTGCATGATTTTTAATGGTTAAAGTATCGAAGGAAAGTACTTGCTATTTTCACTGCTACATGAGAACAGATATAGTACGGTCAGCGACAAAGTCGATTAACACTGCTACCTTTACAAATCATATAAAGTCTATTCAAACTTATGTTTCAAATTAATATTATTTCAAGTTAAACAAATACCAACTTTATCTTAATGGTGATTAAGTTGATTTCAGAGTGACTAGCATTATTGAAAAAGTTATAAAAATGTTTGAAGTTGTAGCGTAAACTGAACTTTATTATGGAGGATTTAAAGTTAGTTTTTCCTAAACTCATATTTGTTTACAGTTTTGGAAAATTAATCGCGAATGCAGATTAAATGGACAGCATTTGACTCTGACCTCTGAGTTTGTTTCAATGTTTCTTCTCAGACTAGTAGGATAGGACGCTGTGACTTCGTATAGTTTTTAAAGTACATTATTATTGACGTGCAATAGTGTTTGTACAAACCTACTTACAGAAATATAATCTAATATTCTTTAAAATGTTGTCGCTGACTGTAGCTACTACCTATCACGTGGTACGTACCGGCATGTGACAAGGCTTGGAGCAAGGGTTCCATGCGCCGACCCACCAGTGTGTGCGCAGCGTGTGCGGCGGACAGGCCGGCTGTTTGCACTGCTGCATCAGAGCCTCGTGTCGTGGCGACTCGATGTGGTAGCACTGCGACTGTTCTACTGCACCTGTGCACCAACATACGAACATGTGTAATGAAGAAGGTAGTTTGATATGGTCAGATGGAAAGAGAACCGCACTATTTTCACGCCAAGATTTGTATTTGTGCCATCAGATAGATTTCTTGCCAGTGCAAGATCGCTTTAAACGTAGGCGTTTTAATTACTTAAGTTTACCGTTTGGTCTAATTGTCACGAAATCTTCACTTACATCAACGCGAAGTCAAGACCAATTCCTACCACAAAGGTACATTTGGCAGGAAGGAAGTATCAACTTACGGTTATGTTCATCGACGCATTCGTAATTTCTTCGCATGTACCCGAGGCCGCAAGACACGGAGCAAGCCGACCACTCGGAAACGCGGTACTTGAACCGATGCCGCATGCGCTGCCTGTCCACAGTGTACTGGTATGTCACACCAGGGTTCCGGTGTCGCCCACGGTATATCATTTGCTGGAAGAAAAAAAACGATGAAAAAGAAACTCCGAAGATCTGGAAATTTGAACTCGGAAATTTTATTAGGCCCCGTCTATAATAGCCTGGATATCGTGCACGAAGAGGCTCGAGTCGTTTATTAGAGGATCGTTTAAGTTTGTACGGTTTACGAAATAAATGCCACTGTAAAACAGTCTCTGAAAGTTTTTGGGCTGGATATTACTTCTCCAACATAGGTAGTTAACTAGGGACCCAAACGATTGAGAACAATGGAAATTCTTAACCGTGCTTGCTTGTGAATATCAAAATGCGATGATACCTCCATTACCTACTTGGGTACTACCTACTATATAGGTAACATCAAGTATTTAGGTAACTTCCTTTATGGCCATCCACCAAAGCGGAGAGAAGAGGAGATGAGAGATGTGTTTTGAATAACCAATCAGATTTCGTTATTTCCACATCTCTCCGCTTAGCTTCGGTGGAAATGGATTAAACGGAGAGGAGAGGAGATTTCTTGCGAGCGAGCAAGTGGCGCGGCAGAGCCTAGATGTGTGTAGTCGGGCGGGCGGCGGCGCCCGCGCTCGTGCGCCCTTTTCCTCGATGCCTTCTCCCCGCGCCTCACACACCCGAAAGATTCATTCCCATCACACATCTCCGCTACACACAGCTCACATCTCCTCTCCGCTACGCATCTCCTCTCCACTTTGTGGTGGAAATAACCTGCCAGCTTTGCAGCACATTTCCTCTCGTCTCCGCTTTAGTGGATACCCGGGCCTTACTCGTAGGTAAAATACTATTGTAGTACTTATATCACTTACATAAACTTTGATGTCTTCTGCGAGCGGTCCCACAATTCGTACTTTCTCCCAATCACGGTCTCGTTCGTAAATAGCTGGTGTTCCCGCTACAAAGTATTCCGTTAAAGTAGCATTTCTGTAATGGAAATTGTAATAGGTGGGTAAAAAAATTGTGGATTACAAAGAAACATTTTTATCGACAAAATAGTTTTCTTGCTTGGCTTACCGTGTTCCATTCAGGTATATTCTATTCGACTTGGCGCTTTTAATAGTGATGTAATTGCCTGGATTAACTTTCTCTTGTATTTTCACATTCCTTGACCCAGCAGGTATGACTGCAACCTGTTGATGGAGATTTGATTAGGATTCAAATGACAACTTCATAGTTATGGACTATCTAATTGAATAACTTGTTTAAAAGTAGGATAAGCTACGGCCTGTCCGAAGATCTACTGATTGTGAGGTGGAAAGGAGTTTTTGAGTGAGTGGCGACACTTAAATGGACAGTCAGCACCCTAGCTGCGTTACACATTATCAATCACTATCTGAATCATTTTGAATCCATTGCTTCATATGTTCGAAAAATTTGTCTGGTCAGCACCGTAAATAACGCAATGAATGTTGTTGAATAGTCAAAATTAAAGTCATTGCTACTGTTAGTGTGTTATGCAATTACCCCGCAGGTCAGCCCTTCTACCACCTTCTGCTCATATTTTGAACAAGCAAAAAGGGCCAACGGGTCGCCACGGTCTACCACCTGTGGTGGTAAACTTTGCAGAGTAAACTAACCTCACTGAAGCCGGATTGCTTGGTGGTTCCTTTGCTATAGATGCCTTGCACCGTCTTGCAAGCCGATCCGTTGCCGCCACATACACCACACTTGTCTTCCTCTGTTTCTGACCCCACTATCCAGTCACATCCGACTTTGTAGCATACGCCTGCGAAAAATTAACTTATCTTAAAAACTACTGCTACTTACTGAAAGGATTAGGTACCTACTACTTTGGTTAAAAGTTAAGGATATCGAGGACCTTTATACCCGCTGGTTTATAAAGGCTGATTTTCTGTAAGTACTTAGGTATTACCGAAAACCGTTGCAGACATCATTATTTTATTTTGGAAACGGTTGGATTAGTATAGGTTTATGGAGTCAACGTAGGGCACGTTTGAGCGATTAACAAACTTAATCGGTTCAGCGCCCTAATTGCTGTTTTGTGACGCTTTTATACGATACTCAAGGTAAGTACTTGTGCCAGATTGGCTGTTAATAAAATGTATAGTGGAAAGGGATGTTAGAATATAAATCAAGGAACGCAAAGGAAGCTCATCATGATAAGGTCTGTACAGCCGGTCGATTCTGTAAAAATCTCACCGTGAAAACTTAGGTGAAGTGAGTTTGTTTTTGCTAGGAATTGACACTATTGACAGCTCACTTCACCTAAGTTTTCACGGTGAGATTTACCTATACAGAATAGCACCGCTGCCTGGGTGGGACATTGACAGGCGAAGATTTTTTTACGGGTTATTAAAAATGGAAAAAAGTAGTATTGCATTTTTTTTTTTCAATAAAACAGCAGATTTTTTTATGATAACTGACGAAAAATTTCCGCGCTAGGGGTCTAGAATCATCATGTAGGTATTTGAATTCATGGTTCCTACAGTTTGCGCTTCGATGTCCCAGCCACCCTGTATATTTTGTAATTATCAAGATCTACTCCTTGTGTTCGCGCAAATCACCACTTACAATAATATAGTACTCTGTCCTATTTTGTACATCATCAGCTTAAGAAGACCGAAAGGACCAACCTACTGACCTTCCTTCTTGGTCTTAATCTTCACATTAAAGGATAACCAATAGCTGTAGCAATTGATAATAGTGGTGTGTGTGTTATTCTTACCAGCTATGCACATGTCCCGAGCCCCCACGCTCTGTCTGCAGGGAGTGCCGTCCGCGACGAACCCGCCCAGCATTTCCACATCGCTGCCGTCGCGCGCCACGCATTGTAACTCGCAGGGTTTGTCTGTAACAACGCACGTATTTTATGACCGCATCAACATTTTGAGTATTACCCACATTGGTTTACGACACGTAAAATTTCGCTTAAAATTGTTATACCTACTCATCTCGGAAAACCCGTACCTACCTAATAACTCTCAGTATTTTGTGCCTAAACGTTGTTGGTACAGACGGCAACATAAGTTGGTATAAAAGTCATAAGTAGTTGTCTAATAATCTACATATAGACTCAAGTATAGAGTACCTACTCCATACATTGCCTTAGCATTTTATGTCATAAAAGTTTTTGTTACTTAATTTAATTTTACATCTGTCCTGTTTTTATTTGTTTGGTTTGTAATAGGTAAGTAGGTACCTCTTATGTAAGTATTTTTTTGAATAAAAGAACTGAATTGCTTATTGAATTTCGTTGCCGACTGTACTAAATTCTTGTTGGAACTTTTTTGTTAGCTTAGGTATTAAAATTTTTTACCTTGATCGAAGTACGGTATCCACTCAGATATAGTTTCGTTCTTATACGTCATGTTGTTATGTTTGGAGCACTGCACTTCCCGGAATGTTGGCTCGTTGATAGGGCACGGGTCGGTGTTGCAGACCTTGTATCTAGAAAATGTTACAAAGATTTCATAAATCTGCAAGCTATGGAGAGTCTAAAGTGTCGTAATCAAACTAAATGTTCAATAACGGTCCGTGTGTTAGCTAATTGTTCTGACAAACTTGCAAAAAACAACCTAAATTCTGTAACATCCAGACTTTTCTTAGCAACACAAAGGCTCAGAAATGAAGTCGTTTAAAAACGGTAAAATCGACATCCGAGTGAATAAGTAAGTAGTGCTTACCGGCTTCTATCACCAATACAGTAGTTGCCATTGTTGTTGGGTTCTGGGTTGTTGCACTCGCGCGACTGCGTAGAAACACCGGCGCCGCACGTTCGAGAACATTCGCTCCATTCTGACCACGGGCCCCATTCGCCATTTCGAGGCTTTGGAGAAGGGGTGCGAGGGACGCAGGTCTGGTTCTGACACCACTGTGGAAGAAAATAGGTTGTTTAGCTGATAAAGGAGACTGCCTTGTTTCAAACCCGATGTCCTATGACCCGATGTCCAGCAAGTAGTTGTTTTGAGATTGTAACAGTTTATTGATAATCCTACTTCCAATAGCGGCATGGGATATTCCTAGTAAATAATCATTCGATCCACAACATATCAATTCCAGTGGAAAATTCCATGAAGCAATAGGAAAAAGACATGTTAGAATGGCCGTCAATACAAAAAGTTCAATGAGTTTCCTGCATGTCTCACCATATCGAGTCCACAAGTGGTTCCGGGCGCGGCGGGGCGCAGCATCGTCTTGCACACGTTGTTGACTTGGCACCACAGATGTTCACAAAGCTCTGTTGGCTTAGAACATACGACCGCTTCTGCGCCGAATTGCAAGTGGCATTGATACTCGGCATCGAACGTTACACCTGAAAAAAGAAACTAGTTTAATATATACGTATTTTGAAGTTTCAGGAACAAGTTTGGAAGGCTATGAATTATGAAACTTACCAGCAGGAACTTTAGGATAGACATACAGTGGCTCTTGAGATGGTCGATCGCTGAGGCACTCGCCCAATCCCGCACTAAAACAGAAGATATCAAAATTAATTTTGGTAAGTTAAGTTATAACACTGAATGACACTATAATCCGTTTAGCTGAAACTCAGTCAAAAATGCAAACAAACAAACGTTCCGTTTATTTAATGTATGAAGTCGTTCAAAGTTATTTAGCGTTAAATTCATTCCAGCTGGATTAGGAAATAGTTGACCATAAAATTGTAGCACAATACGTTTTCTACGTAGCCGAGCGAATAACAGCTGAAGCAGAACAGCGGGCGCGCCTACTGGATCCATTTCAGCACATTTCGCACAATTACGAGCGCGTTTACACACTTTACAATGATTTGTGCGTACGAAACTGCGAATAGCGCACACGCCTCTATAAACGCACGGTTTCACAACCACTCAATCCTTGGCCAGCATAGATAGACGGCAATAAACATGTCACATTTAGATCCATCGATTTTTTTACAGCCTCCGTTTATATTTCTATTCATCACGGAGTGCTTTAAATTTAATTCATTATACAAGTGTCATAATTCGATGCTTTATGATGATTAGCTGCTTGATGATGACAAATATGTAAGTTGGGCGCGTGTGTGAATGGCTGTAAAATACAGATTCTGTTGCGACATTAATTATTTTTTCGAGATTGAATACCTATAACGACATCCGGTGTTAGGTTACGATTCAAAATCTTTATTTATGGGTGCGTAGGATTTCTGCTTTCAATTTTATTGGCACTATAAACCATTTTATGTGGTTTGCTAGTAATGACAGTATTATGTAAAGACGAGTCCACTTTCATGTGCAAATGATGTCGGAATTTAATTAAGTTAGTGCATTAACGTAGTGGTTACAATAACTATAAAATCATTAATGAAACCGCTACGGAAGGGGCTTGACCATTCATTAAATTAGGTACCTACATGAGCATTCAATATGCTGCGAATGCCGTAGGTATGCGCATGTATTGTGATCAGCCGCTATTAAAGTTTTGTTGAGTAAAATAAAATAAACGAAAAATTTAAAAGCTTTTCGCAATTTACGTAGAATACGTTACTGAATGAGTCAAATATGTTATTGATAAACTGAGAATAAAAGTTAAACGGTAATAAACTTTGTAATGTAGCGAAGGTATACAATCTACAAAAATAAAACTGTTCGATCATTGTAACCGATTCTATGGTAGGTAATTAACTGACTTGTTGCTCCGGTGTTACACGGATTTTATTAGCGGAAAAAGGCGGTAACTGCACGAAACCGATTAGCGGATAATGGGGATCGGGAATGCATCTAATATCTTGAATGAATGAATGAAAGGTTCACTTACTCCAAAAAGTTGGTGACGTCACGTTTGCTGCATCTCGACCAAGCGACCTGCACCGTGTCTGATTCGAAGATCGGCGTCATGATGTGTAGCGTCGATCCTTCACGGCGATGGCATCCTATCTTCTCTGTATCATGATAGAGCCCAAAGCTATGGACAAAAGAAACAAGTTTATTAGTTGTACTCTTACCAGGCTGGAGTCTGGATTTGTGTCCGGTTGATGACAATAGGCTCGGCCCCTATTCCACACGACTTAAACATAGCTGGCGAAATGTGGGTGTACTTACTGGTACCACTGGTTCACATCTGCCTAACCCTTCGGCCTGATATTATATTATGTTTAGCTGGTAATTTTTTTTGGGCTTTTGGCTAAGTATAGTCAGCCGCACGGGTCGATCGATCAGGTTAAGCTACGCATGCCGCGGTTGGTCCGTGGATGGGTGAATTGGGTCCGTGGTTCGTTGATCTTTACATACCAAGACCCCTCCATGCCTCGGAAAGCACGTTAAGCCGTTGGTCCATGGATTCATGGATCTTTGACAGTCGTTACAGCGCGCAGCGGTGCTATTCTGAAAAAATTTCACCGTGAATACTTAGGTGAAGTGAGCGTGGAGTGAGCTGTCAATATTGTCAATTCCTAGCAAAAACCAACTCACTTCACCCAAGTTTTCACGGTGAGATTTGTACAGAATCGGCCGGCTGGTCGTCAGAAGCCCGACAGTCTGACAACCAGTTTTACCAAGGGGTTTCGAATTACCCAGTAACTGGGTTGTGGAGGTCAGGTAGGCAGTCGCTCCATGTAAAATACTGGTACTCAGCTGCATCCGGTTAGACTGGAAGCCGACCCCAACATATTTGGGAAAAGGCTAGGCAGATGATGATGTTTAGCTGGTCATTTGGCACAAGGTTGTAAGTAGTAAGTAGGTATGGTAGTTGGCACCACTTCTCTGACTTCAATCTCACACAAACTTTAACGTTGCCGTCATAAGGCCAGCTCAGGAGTCGAGGTACAACAAAGCGTTCTAAAGAACATTCATGTGCTTACATGATTTTGGATCTCCCTGCGTTGAAATTTTTCGTCGGTTATTAAAAAAAAACAACTGCTACCTACAAAAGTGCAAAACCTACGCGGTCAAAATCTATGGAACAGCTGATTTTTTTTTTATAACTGATGAAAAGTTTCAACGCCCCCTAGCTGCGTTGAAATTTTTCGTCAGTTATATTAATCTCACTAAATCAATAGTACCTAACAGGTTGCTCGTTGATGTCCCTACTACCCTGTATACCTACAAGAAATCCTGAAAAACCTCACAGGTTTTTAAAACTGACAGTCTGATTCGTTTCGTAGTAGGAGGTGGAGTAATATCGTACGGTACAACGATAAATTTATCCTAGAATGTGCTCATTACAAGTCTTCAAGAAGTGCCCACTTAGATTGTAGGAGGTTGGTATCTCTTGCAGTTTTGCATACTCCGTTAGTTTTAAAAGTGTGAGCGGTATCTGCAGTCCATTTGCATTCTACTAGGAAGTGTATTTTAAATGGATACTAACAACAATAACCGTATCTAGACTTTTCAAAGATCATAATGTTATCGTCAATGTTCAATAAAGATTTAAATGTAGCTGTACTAGGTACTGCCCGTGATTTTGTCCGCGTGAAGGAGACCCGCCCCGTCGCATCGCATCGCCTGCTCGTGCTGTTACTTCGTTTTCACTCAGCGTTCTTTCTGACTTTTTTGCTTTTTACTCAGCTCCTAAGGGTCCTAGAGTGTTTTTAAATAGCTTATAGCCTTCCTCAAGAATTGGGCTATTAAATGCAAAAAGAATTTTCCATATCCGACTGGTAGTTCCAGAGATTAGCGCGTCCAAACAAACATACTCTTTAGCTTTATTATTAGTATATAATTATATTTTATTAATATGTAGGAAGATAGGTAGTTTATCTCAAAAACATAATTAGCGCAAGTGTGCATACACACGAGGGACACGCGTCTTAGGTAGGTAGAGGCAACTGCAGCCGTCCTCAATATGCCGCTCATGCATTTGAGCACCGTACCTACTCAAATATACGAGCAGCACGTTATCGACAGCAGTCGCCGACGCGTCGACTGTGGATACTGTACTCTTTGGACTATGGGCGTCGACGGGTGTCGACGGCTGCAGTTGCCTCTGCCGTTGACGCGTGTTGCTCGTGTGTATGAGCACTAAAACTTTATTGGTATTTTGACATCCGAAGATCACATATTTTTAGTTTAATTTTAATAAAATATGATGTTTTTTAAATGTTGTGACCGAAACTGTCAATAATTGCATAATTATGCAAATAATACAGAACGTTATAAAATTAATAAATCGATATATTGCATCACAATCAATTTACGAAATACCTAGCCGCTATTAAATTGTTTAGAGCCTTTGATATTTCTAATAATTTAATAGTTATTATATCGATACGACCCAGATGGATCATCTATGCTTGACATATCATTCATGAGGCTTATTAATGCAACGATAGTGACGTTTATCGGCAGTGTAGCAACATGGTAATCTTAATAGCTCTATTAGCATCGTTGGTAATCGTTATCTTATTGCATGAACGGTGGCGCTCCTGTAAAGGCACGGCCACAACAGCTGATCGTAAACTCATTATGACACGCCGATGTAGGCCTGGCCTAAAGCGAGCACAAAGCCATGCCTCTCGTATGAGAGGTTTAACAAAACTTTGGGACCAATGTTTGTCATGGTGACAAATACGAGATAGGCTGCCTTATGTGTTAACAAAAGCACATCACAAGGAAAATATTAACAACACGCCTTTTAGAAAGACTTTCTCTTTGATAGGTAATAAATAGGTAATAGGTACTACGGGCTGGTATCCGCAACTCCACGTCAATGCGGTATTTTGCGTACTCTTTGATAGGTAATAAGCATATCTGCTATAAGCACATCACTCAGGTTTAGGTATCTATACTAAGTCCCCATTTAAAAATATTTTGTCCATACAAAGTTTAACAAGAGTTTGTTGTTCTTTGACACAGTTCCAACCAATCCAACCAACTCTAACCAACTAACTTGTTTTTGTTTGTGTTGGTGTTCATTCTTTGCGTCATAATTATTTACCGCAAATAAACGTGGTTTCTTTCTTCTTTTAGTTCAAAAGTCTAACACAAAAGTATTTTTACTACAAGTATCGATCGATATACATCTACTTATACAATAAATAAAACAAAGTCGGGATAGTTACACCATTTATAACTCAAGAACGGCTGGAGGGATTTTTATTATGATCTTTGATTTGTCTCCGCCCCAAATAGCAGAATAACTTGAAGCATGGAAAAAAATCACAATAAAAAAAATAATAAAGATACCTAATTTATTTTCCCATACATTCGTTGTTATTGATTCTGATGCGATACTGTGGCGGTACGACTGTCCGTTTGTCTGGATGTATGTTTTTGGGCAAATCACTGGCCCAAAAATGGATTTGGATGAAATTTGGCACACAGATAGTTTATAACCTGGAATAACACATAGGGTACTTTTAATCACGGTAGTACCTACGTTCCCGTGGGTTATTTCCCGACATCCATACGGGCGAAGCCGCGGTCAAAAGCTAGTATTAAATGAAGCATGCGTTTTCAGTGTTCAGTCCCGGAAAAGCAGAAACATTTAATTGTAATTGCTGTCAGCAAGTTCATGAAAGTTCTCAGGTTACAGTTTAAAGTCAAAAGTTATCTCCCTCGTTATAAATAATGTTGTATAATTATTATGACGTTAGCTCTTTAATGACGAGTATACTTGCAATAAAAAAATAAATTATCTTAGTTATTAATCTGTTAGGTCTATCTAGTTTATTCTTGGAAACTTGATTGTAAACAAAGTTGAGTACGTTTCCAATGTTATTAATGAGTAACTTTAATACCTATACAGATGATTAAATAATAAAACAAAGTAGGTACAGGGCCCGTAATAGTTTCTTACTGAATATCGTCAAGAAAATAATATTAATGATCGTGAGTGCCTGTTGCACTTTTAAGCACTGTAAACAGGTCTCCAAATCATGGTATGATCTTCCTTAAATTATGTTAAACCTTAAGAGGTTGCCGCCACCTGTGAGCCTGTGACGATACACAGGGCGTTATTTGCTTAGTTTATAGCGAACAATTATGAAATATTATTGACGACGACGACGTTTGGAGTGTGGAAAGCGTCAAGCACTGGATTTTTCACTTCATCGATTCTAATTGCATTTGCAAAAAATCAGGAGGCCAATTCCCGCAATTTAGAACGTTCAAAATCTAGTCGCAATCTCGTCTCAGCGACAATCAATGTCAAAAACTTGTCAAAAATGTAGGGAAATTAGATGCATTTTTGACAGATTGAGACTGACATCAGACTGTGAACGTTCTTAAAATTGCCCCTCTGACCTTAAACCTTAGGCTCCATAATCAATATTTCAATTACAAATAAATCTGTAGAGATAATAAATCGAAAATTCGAAACGGATCTATCGTGTGTAAAAGTATCAATTTAATTGCTTCTCACAGCCAGAAGAATTGAAACTCCGGAAATGCCGGCACGCGAGGTTACAAACTTGTTAATTCGGTATTTTGGTAGGAGGAAAAATATCGTCACAATTAATTTTATCAAGATGCGCCGCGACGGGTTTAATTTAAAGAAATGTTACAGCTAATCTTTATCTAAATTTATATTTGTTAAAGTAAAACGACATTGCATTCTGCAATAAAATCGGAGTAGGTACCCATCGTGTTTGTTGCATACGACATGAACGCAAATGTCAAGAGTCACGCTTCGCGACCCGTATACCTACACGTCTGTCGCCTGCGAATTGTTTAATTTATCGTTAAACCCTTATTCTTTATTAAAGATAACGCCATGAAAAAATAATGAACTTGTGTGGGCCGATAGTGCGGCGTCAATGCACCGGGTGCATTGTACGCGGCGAATGATGCATTCATGTCTACAAGAAGGTCAATGGCTGAGTCGCGCTGTTTGCACATTACATAACCTGTGTTTGTATTATGATTGTGGGCGTTGTCTAATGCCAGTGACAACGCCTTGTTTGTACTAAATAATACAAACAAACCAACGGACTCGGAATCCTCGGATGCAATGCAAGTGTTTCATAATTTTCTATCTTGAAAGCAACGTCCTTGCGGTAATCTCGGCACAGAAACATGACTCATTGCCGATAACCGAAGCACTCGGCAACCGTTGCCAAATAAAACTAGCACTTATTTCCAAAATAATACAAACAATATTACGCATACTTGTTTTAAAATAAATTTGCAGTATACCTACTAAGAGCATGTGGTCGCCCGGGAATCAGACGCTACGGTCGTATCGAAAAATTGTTTATTTTAGAAAAAAGTCTGACGTTTCATGTGGTACTTACGAAAAGACGATTCGCGGTGTACCTAAATAGCGCTATTAATTATCAACTTAAACGTATTTACATAGAGTTGCGTAGATATACGAACGTGCTATGCCATCTGCGGATCAGACGACTGTAGCCAAAGACAGACCACGTTAGTAATAATGAAAACTAGCTTAGTAACATGGACGAAAAATACAAGGTGAAAGAACAAGCTGACTGTACCTCACATAAACCATAACCGGCTGAAGTGATCACGAGCCAGTAATCATTGAGGCGATGTTTGTCTAACCTATTTATCTAGGACCGATATGCACAGCAGTGCAAACTAATCACCTCGTTTGTGGTGTGCATTGCGGCAAATGTTCACAGTTTCCACACTGTTTATGCAAAAACAGTAATTGGTGATAAAAATGTTTGGAGCACAAAGCTTGAGCGATAAATCACAATAAAAAAAATCTGTGCGACGTAAACCTACGAAAGATATAAGAATTTATTAATGCCTATTAGCATTTTATGATTCCTGGGTACTATGCATCGATTCAGTAGGGACTACTACTGATATGATAATGCTATGCTGTTAACATAAATCTTTCTTGTGGTTTAAATCATTTTTCATATCAAATCCGACATTAATTTCTTTATGGCATATAAAACGTTCAGTAGATCCATGGCGAATTTGTGGAGGACTGAAGACATCTATTTCGGGTGTGTAGCTATCCAAACACAGTGGTACATTACGTGTTATGTAAGCCGTATGTTTACACTGCGATTAATACTACTAGTTCAACAGTGCGATGGTGGGTGAGTCATCTAATCGAAAAGATTTTCAGGAAATTAATCACATTGTAATCTATAAATAAGTTGAGTCCGTATTTCAAGGGCATAATTAATCTTGCATTCAATGTAGCGCTGGAAAACTGTCTTCAGACGACTTTTGTTGTAGGAACACCATCAACTCAGCCTATCGCAGCCCACTGCTGGACATATTTTCTGCTGGATGTTTAGGCAGCATCCAGAAGAAAATTTCATGAATATTGCTCCAGCACATAATCTTTAGATACATTCCACGTTATCTTTTAATCGAATAATCATCTTTATTTAATCGAATATAATATATAATATGTTAGTACCACCAAATTGACATAAGTTGTTCTCAATATTATTGTTTTTTTCGAAATTAAAAAACAAAAGAAGCTCAATTGTGTTGTTTGTAAAGAACATAAGGAATCTAGAAAAATATGTGTAACTAAATTTTCCAACCAAATAGTAGCCGGTTAGTTTATAATACCTACTGGCCATTTCCCTAAGAATTGCGACTCTCGGAAAAATGCAAAAAAAAGTGTAAGTATGCATTCGCAAATTAACGTAGATATAAAGAGTCGTTCAATTAAAAATATGAGTGTGTTCTAGTAGTTGTGAACAGTCATTTTATCTTTCTTCGTTATAATTATTTTTAAAAGATTTATGTACTTAGGTAACGTACCATGTTATTTCCAAGCAATTCACTAAGATAAAAAAAACAAGTAATTAAAAAAACTAAAAAACCCGACTGCTGTAAAAAAAATTAGTTTAAAAAAAACTGAAAAGCTAAAAACAAGGCCATTTTAAATTAAATAAAAGTTGGAAGCAGGCGGGACCCATACCATTTTTTTATTATATTTTCAAACTCAAATGGGTCCCGCCTGGTAAAAATACGTTACGGTTTTTATCATGGACGTATTTTATAAAGGATGTTTTATATTATTATTATGACTGATATTTTAACATGTGTCAATGAAATTAAATCTGAATGTGTTCTTAATTGGGATCTTGGCGTTTTCCTCAGCGTAAAACGAGTTCACAAATCGTTAAGTAATTAACACGCAATTGCATTTATCCTTTATCTATGTCTAATTACACAGTTGTTAGCATTTTATATAATTAGGTATGTCTGTTAATCGTAATTAAATAAGAATTCTCGCACATTTTATTCATTTAGATATAAAATAAATGTTGTTGTGGTTACTTATAAATTGCTTCGGTTGAAAGTTGTTTCTTGTACTATAGGTAATACTAAGGGTGAAAAGGAATATCGCAATTCTACGGCTTATGTCAACCAATTGAGGTCCTAGAATTACGGCCTTTTTGAAACCGAAAAGATCTTAAATCAATAAAACTTGTCGTGTCGATAAAAAGCTGCGTCACAGTTTTTAACTTTTGTAGCTATTATCGTTTCCATTGTAATATGTCAATTTATTTTTGATCCAAAATAAAAAAACTTACTTTTTTTACGCAATATATTTATTTTAAAGTAACTATGGTCTCTATTTATTTAATCAGCATCGCCATACAACGTGGCAATGCTGCCATTACTTTTCTCGCTGACAGCGATGCGGATGTGGACGAACTTTTTGATACCTTATGATTCATTACCCTTGTTTTGTTTTTTATACATGTAAATAATTATTATTTTAAGTCGGTTAGCTTATAAATATACTATGGTCCTCTTTACTCATATAACCACATTCATACTTCCTAAACTATAGTCAAGATTAAATAAAAGTAATTAACTCACTTGTGTCCCAACTCGTGTGTGATGGTGTGCGCCAGCATGATGCCGTTGTCCTCGTTGACGGAACAGCTGCGGTCCGGCTTGCACATCCCGGCCACGTGCGCGACTCCCAGCGTGCTGCAACAATCATCCGGTTTACCGTACCTTGATAGAACTCATTTATACTTAACTATAATGTGCCCGCGTGCGTGAATGTCAGGAAACAAATAGGATTTTATGGGTTTTCATTTTTTTGCGCGGAACCCTAATTCCTTTTCTAAAATAAAAAAAAATTGCTGTTCCATACATTTTAACCGCGTAGGTATTGCACTTTTCTATGAAACAGCTGTTTTTTTTAAACCTACGAAAAAAATACATGTTTTATTCTTAAATTAAATTTCTATGCCGCTTCTACTCCGTTTCACCTTTTTACCGACTTTTATACCCTGTTTTTGTCCAGATGGCAAAAATAGTCAGCCGGTATATGTTTTTTATACACGTAAACGTGATGGTAAATACCGCATCAAAATCCATAGCCCAGCTTAGAAGAACAACGCGGACACACAGAGAGACACGAAAAGCGACTCTAATTTAATTTTGTGAAATGTATAGATGTAGCTTTTATTAA
The DNA here is from genome assembly GCA_948474745.1 of Oligia latruncula. Lineage (NCBI taxonomy): Eukaryota > Metazoa > Arthropoda > Insecta > Lepidoptera > Noctuidae > Oligia > Oligia latruncula. Next base: position 10,338,147 of record OX419699.1, read on the forward strand.
TTAGCCGCTTGAATGCCGCAATCATAGACAGAACACGATGTTTATTTTGTGTCTCGCGTAGATCTTCGTTCATACAAAGTAAGACAAACCGCATATACCTAGGTGTACACCTAGGTCTCGGTTTGTCTACTTTATAGGTAATAAAATACATCGTATTTGTTTAACGTGTATGTTTGTCCGTAACTGAGCTATAACTTGAGAGCTGCATATACGATTTAGGTGTTTTTTATTTTAATTCAGAGCTATTTTGCTTATTTTGCGTAGGTACTTTAAAAATAAATAGATAGTATAGTTAATAATCTCAGATAATTTACATTCCATCTCCACTTAATCAGTTATCTACTTTAGTGAAATGTATTCTACGTTGATTATTGAGTGACCGTTTGTAACAAAAAGGTCCTAATAAACTTTTGGTTGCAATGGAATTTGAACTTTGTGAAGTATGACATTCAGTTTGTTGTTTCATAACTTCAAAATTATCTCAAATTCTTAATTCAAACATTAATTGTTGTAACTTGCAGAAGTGATTCCACACAGCTATGAATATTTCAATACCTACTATCATTGTCTACTACTACTATTGTCCTGTCAGCTCCACGTTACAGGAACCGGTGGATGCTGGTGATGACGCCAAACAAGTAACCGAATTCTGGGCCGAGTCTATTTAGATTGCTATCGACACGCTAAGAAGAAGAATACTAGCAAATAGATGTTAATTTATTAATTTCTCTGCTTTCTGTAATGTAATGTTTGTTAGCATAGCTTTTCTTAACGGCTGATGATTTCTCTTAATTAAATAAAAATTATAGGTGAATAGGTATAATCATTTAAAAAGAAACCTGCGTTAATTAGGCGTACCTCATTAGTCAATATTGTTCTAGCAATTTAGATATCGTATTACGAGTGAATATCCTACATATCTATACTAATATAATGAAGCTGAAGAGTTTGTTTGTTTTTCTGTTTGAACGCACTAATCTGTGGAACAACCAGTCGGATTTGTAAAAAAATATGTTTGCATTTGACAGCCCAATTCTTGAGGAAGGCTTTAAACATCACGCTACGATACGACTCTTAGGAGCCGTGTGAGCCGAGGCCGGTGTAAACGCGGCTATGCAAAGGCGTTGAAACTTCTGTTAAATCATTAACTTGAATTGATGCAACAAGAGTAAACAAAATGTGTATAATTATATTGATTGTGTCCTATGCGGCAACCGATAAAAAATAACTATTCGATGGAGAATTAGGATCCTACACTGAAATAAATCCAAATTGGTTCAAATGCTACAGATTTACAAAGTATAAATATCGAGACATACAAAAATAATAGGTTCCTCATATGTAGGTACGTATTTTTTTGCAAACCATAGAATTTTGTTTGACGCGATTACCAATACATTACATTGTTTTTACGTAAAGACAATTAACACGGAGACTCTAATAAGTTTTTGTTTGTATTATCACCAAAGAATTTAATGACCTCGTCCCAGTTCGTATACGAATGGAATAGGAAACTATCGTCTCCTATTGAAAATTTCAAACGGAATATCTATAGGATTTCATTCAACTGTTAATTCCGTAAAAAATGTGAATTCGTAAATTATAATTTGCATAATGTAAATGTAATAAATATGTATTATTTTCTTTGACATATTCGTGCATTTCTTTGTCCGTGTCTAATAATACTTAATAACTGTCTATTTACAGTTAAATATTCATAACCATATTTAAAAGGACATTGTTTGTCTCATTCCTTAGAGTAGTCAGTTAATTATGAAGGTATTTAACGGAATGTACTTAAATAATTGTCACGTAAATTTATCACACGAGAAACTAGGAAATAATTGTTGTTTTACATATGAATTAGCGACTAATAAAGAATGCAAGTCGCTACTGTTAATCGCTTGCTAATTATAGAGGTACACAGGGGACGGGGCTTCATTAAAGCTAGCGCTAGACGGCGCGAGCGCAAATCTATCAAACTCGTGAGTCGTGACAAGATTTAGGTATTGATTCTACATATCACAAAAAAAGTAAAAGTTGTCTTTCATTGTAGTTTCCTTTCGGTTACGTGAATAATATAAATCGATTTCAGAGCTGCATTCGAAATTCGGAAAGTCTTCATAGAAAAGTGATCGTTGCGTCACAATAAAATTGATGAAGTGATGAAAGTGAAATTTAATTTACGTTACATTAGTTAGAAAGGGAACGTTGTCATATCTACGAGAGTCTATTTATTCTTTGATGTCGGCGCGTACGGGAATAGTCTGCTAATAATACGAGTGCGTCGTTGACTCACGCGGAAGCCGATGAAAAGCTCTATAAATTCCTTGTAATAAATTCAATATATTCATACACTTTTTAACATTAATATGTTTATTTATAACGGCTTATCCACTTTACGAGATTCGATTAATCAAAATATTTTACACATTGATATTTATTATCGAGATGTCACGACTAAAGTAATTGTGATTTTGGCAAAGATTTATGCTGTTTGATTTATAAGTCGATAAAATTGATTTGACACGTGTTCCCAATTTAATTTTATCACCAAATAATTTAGTAAATATTTATTACATTTAAATGTAACGCGTTGATGTCTTTTGTATCGGAGAGATTTGAGATCACCAGCCTACAAAACAAAAACAAAACTACCAATAATAATTAACATTTCCAATTAAAATTATATAGTAAAATATTAAGAAAATCATAAACAGAAATGAGTTGTCCAATTACAGCGTAGATTGTAAAACGTTGAGCTATCATTAATGAACGTTTCAGTGCGTGCTATAAAAGTTCACTTTGAGATTTAGGTCAGCGCAGTGGTGTTGGTCTCTGGGCAACAACTACCCACATTTACGCACAATTTGGATCATTAACTAGCGCTAGTGCTAAACGTGGGTTTAGTGTGGGCGACTATTGAAACAAACTGAAATTTTGTAAATTTTCTCTCCCTCAATGTAAAGAGTTTTGATAATAATTATGAAATACTAGCTTCTGCCCGCGACTTCGTTTGCGTGGAAGTCGTAAGACACCACAATATACGAAAATAACAGCCTCATTTTTAGGGTTCCGTACCCAAAGGGTAAAAACGGAACCCTATTACTAAGACTTCGCTGTCTGTCCGTTCGTCCTTCCGTCCGCCCGTCCGTCTGTCTGTCTGTCACCAGGCTGTATCTCAAGAACCGCGGTAGCTAGATAGTTAAAATTTTCACAAATTATGTATTTCTGTTACCGCTATAACAGCTTAATACTAAAAACAAAAATTAAATTAAAAATTTAAAAAACCCCCGACACAAAATAATAATAAAATTAAATGTAATTGAAAAAGGATAAAATAATTTAGAAACCCCCGACTTAAAGAATTTATGTAACGAGACTAAAACAGATAAATTCATATGGAAGTCGGGGGGACCTCTTAGAATAGGGGACCGTTCTGTGGAACACCTATTCCAAGAGGTCCCCCACATTTACATTTTTTCAACATTTTTTTAGTAATTTTTTTTCCAAAATTGAGTTATAAACATAATTTGGAATCAGAATAAAAAGTTTTTTTACTAAATTTTGGAAAAAATATTAGTTGTGCCCTTTTTCTTTATGACGGCAGAATCATTTCCAAAAACAAGCTTGTTTCCGCAGTAACAGTTACAGCCAAGGGCAAGGCTAGTAATTAATTTATATTGGAACCGTATAGTTAACTAACAGCTTTACAACGATAAAATCACCGAACGTTTTATCGCGGCTGTAATACAAATCGCAATAACATGTAATCACCTTTTAATGACTTTAAGCTTCGATGAATATTATCCTTTTACGTGAACGCTCGTAAATCAAGCCGCTTCGTTAATTGTTCACTTGTTTTAAAGCGGGTGTGAAATTCACGAGAAATTAAACGACTGTTGATTTCAGTCAAAAGGCGCCTCGACGTATGTATGGTGTGGTTGTATATACATGGAAGTCAGGTCGTGTTCTGACATTGTATGAAATATGAATGAAACCGTTTTGCACTTTTTACAGAAATTGAAGTTTAGTAAGAAACCGATGGATGTTCTCGAATAAAATTTAATTTGATTAATAGAAAACAAACAGCTCATTTATTAAATTAATTTCAGTCCAGAACATCCATCGGTTTCTTAGTAAACTTCAACTATATCCGACGCTCCTGTATACTTATCTCCTTTGTTGATTGTATCTACAGTGTGGCCGACGCGACGAGAGAATGCGTTCTTGACCTATCAGTTTCATACAAACGAATACGTGTTTTGCGAATTTGATCTTTATTAGCTAATAGAACTGTCGCACTGACAGGTGTCAGAAACGCATTTTCTGACGGTCGGACTGTAGTACAAGATGAGACTTAACATTGATATAGTTACCCAGCCCGGATTCTCCGGAGACTTATAATCTTCGTTTATTTACCAGAAGGCCAATTACCGTAATTAAAGACGTTCAAAATCTAGTCGCAATCTCGTCTCAGCGACAATCAAAGTCAAGAACTTGTCAAAAATGTAAGGAAATTAGAGGTATTTTTGACAGATTAAGACTGAGATCAGACTTTGAACGTTCTTAAAATTACGAGAATTGCCCCTCTGGTTCCTGGATTGGTACGATATTAAATTAATAGGATGTTTTTAAATACTAACGTAACGTTAGTCAAATTATGACATCTCACAATTGCCTATGGCCAAAGTCCGTCCATGGGTCCGATAACTCGACCTTTTTCTTAGTAGTTATGTCACACAACGCTGGCGTGTAACATGTAGGTGCTAAATATCTGTTTCAATGTATGCGTAACATTGGCAACGCGCCTTACTGTCTAGCAGTTTGGTAAAGATTCGACATTCGCCCGCCAGAGGGAGCTTCTTACAAGCACTATAACTAACGAGGACAGTAGGTAACTTATAAAGGATTTTTCTTCAGGTGATTAATGGGCAGAGTTAATTATAGGATTTTTATGATAGCAATTGCTATTCCCATTTTCAGAACCAAATCTGAATTTAATTCAGTAATTATCTATATGCATTTTAACTAACCAAGGAATCGAACCCAGGCCCTCATTTCCCAAATAATACGAAGAATGAGCCATCGCAAGTAAAAATGCAAATTGAACGCGAAAATGACATCGTCGGAGAGTTCGCTTCAGGCGGCACGATCAAACAAGCGGAGAAAGTCGCATTGGGAATTCATACATTTTTCGGCCACAATACCATTTTTGGTCAATAATTGCATCGAATAGGGTCAAGATATAGTTATTTCGTGTTCATCGGACGGATTTATGTTTAGTTCAACACGAGCACAAAAAATAATATAAGTATGTAGGTATTTTTTATCTCGCTTCAAGGATCATTTATTGCTTTATCGATCTAAAATTCTAGATGTGTCATAAAAAAGGCAATTTCAATAATATACGCCGATCAATAGGTGGTCTAATGTAAAGTATGTAGGTACATTAAAAGATTAGTGGTCGTGTAGCGGAAAAGACAAGCGCGGCAGGTCCGGCGGTCAGTGCGGACACCCGAGACGGCGTGGCGTCGTCGACACGACACAACTACGAATTAAAATTAACCGACATCATTATTTTTAACGAGCGCCCTTTGTCCAACAGCCGCTACTCAGAAATGCGACTTCGATTATGCAGGAGATTAATACCTGAAGAGATTAGATGATAAGTTTAAGGAAGCTTTTATGCGTAACGAGATCACCCGGGGGTTTAACTGCAGTTAACTGAACTATAAACTATCTGTATACTAATACTAATAATAAAGCTGAAGGGTTTGTTTGTTTAAACGCTCTAGTCTCTGGAACTACCGGTCGGATTTGAAAAATAATTTTAGCTTTTGATAGCCTAATTCTTAAGAAAGGCTATGGGTTATTTAACATCACGCTAGGACTCTTAGGAGCCGAGCAAAAAGAAAAGTAATAAGGTACGCGAAAACGAAGTAATAGCGCGGGCAGACAATGCGATGCGACGTGACGGGTGGGTCGGGGGGACAAATAAATTTTACGCGGATTAATTCGTAGGCAGAGGCTAGTGTTTAGATAATTTTAAAAACACTGATGCTGATAAATAAGCAGCAAGCGACTATTACAAGCGTATTTTCTTAAACCCCCAATCAAGATCATAGTTTATGAAATAATTTATGGGCGATTCGTGTGTACGAATACGAAATGAAGATTAAATAATATGTGCATATTTAACTACCAATTACTAGGCTGTTGAGGGTAAAATTGTTTCTTAATTATTTGCAGTGTTAAGCAATAATTAAAATGTTAAGTACTTTTATGAGAATTTACTCGGTAATAATTACAGGCACGGCTGATTCTTGAAATAAATTTAGTTGTTTTTCAAAACAAATGGAATAAATACTACATTTAATTTATAGTTGTGTAAAATAAAAATATAAATAACCTATAATAAAGCGTTTAAATTAAAAGCACGTCGTCGGCTAAGTAAAAAGTTAATAATATTCATAGATGTTAACATATTGATGATTGCAATTTTTATGCGGCGTGCATAATGCATGGCGGCAGGCGCATTCAGCCGCCCTGGGCTTGCATCAAAACCGTTACGACGACGATTGTGTTTTGATTGCCGCCTTCCCAGAACATTCGACTACTCGTTTGTACCGTTTACCGAACGCAACAGGCTTCCTCATTGCATTCATTACACACTGGTTTTTGGGCATGCGTGCTCTGGATACGAATTAATGTAGTTAACAAGTTGGTGCCGCTGTTGACCTGTCGCCTCACTTCAACGCCGTGTAATGGACAACATCGTTTATTAAGCACCTGTACACACTAAGGTGACTGAGGGGTTAAAAGTGTGAGAAAAAATTTCGTAGATCCCATAAGAAAATTCAGTGAAAACTTAAGGTTTCAACAATACAGAATGGGTTTTCGGAGTCTTTTTCTGGAAAACCCCACAGAAAATGATTAAGCGTAAGCCTATCGTAAATTAATTTCCGTAAAATCGCAAACAACAGAGTGTATGACCGCGCTATGTGTACTTGAGTGTTATCTATTTAGTTAATCTTCCGCGATAACAATAAATAAAATTTCCTTTCAACATCCGCTTTCCTTGTCGGTATTACGTAAATCACTGTTTTCACTCTTTGATGGAAAGGTTTTTGTTACATTGAACAATAAATCGTGCACTTAGTTTCTAAGAAGCAGTGAAGTGATTTTCATAAAAACTTTTTGCTAAGACTTACGAGACGTGAAAAACTCATTTATAAAAGACTTCATTGACTAGCTGCTCAACTAAAGAAATCTTGAAGTTTGTAAGATTAATGTAGAAAAACATCCGATTTTAAACACTATATTATACGCTTGTTGGGGGAAGTTACGTAAGATAGGTCTGCTTTATTTCATTCATAGTATCCAGGCCTGAAATACACGCATTATGTCTCGTTGTTACTAAAATATAGATTGTAAACGTCCGACTTTCCAATCGAATTGCCTCCTTGTATTTTTTTTTTCAGTGTCGGTTGTAAGAAACGCAATTTATTTGTTGCAAAATTAAAACGCTAAATTACTTCGTTTATTTTTCTGAACAATCCGAATGTGTATGATTCATGCACATGAAACATTTAAAGCTAATTGATACAATCGTTATTAGTTTTCAATTCATCTCTGCGGTTGACAGCAGCGCCATATACAAGCGTCTGTAACAAGTCTTCTTGTGCAACATACAAAACTTCGCATGACCAAAAAATTGTACTCGTAATTATATAACGCTATATGGTTATAGGCTTTTGTTAAAATAATGAATGCCCAATTTGTAGCCACCCAACATCCTTGGCCTTAATGTCGGCGTTTTTGATGTGACCGCTCGGGCCGGCACATCGCCGTTAGCGATTCGCAAATATTCGCAAAAAACCGATAATGATGTAAACAGCAATTTATCGAGAGGTCCAGTATTTTGGCAACGTTTTTTATCAATCATTGTACGTAACTGTGAACTTGATGGATTGTTTTTGCATTCTTTAAACGCGTTTATTCGCGGCTGTATTTATTTAAACTGTATTAAAACTTTTTTTGGTTCTACTGCCTTTCTAAGCTCTATTAATGTCATTAGTCTGTTTGCACATCTAACTTAAGTGCAGTTAACTAAATCACTTAAGTACACTTCACTTAAGAGGCCAACGTCACTCCTCACCATCTCTGTTTGAACTGCAATCGTTCGATGTCAAATGGTACCTACACTATCAAATCTTTCTAGAAAACCCGGTTTGCGTAAAATAATCATTGCACCGAATGGTGTGCGTTTTATCTTGTTTAAGAATAGAAACAGTGCACGATGAATGTAGGTGTTGATAAGGAACGAATGTTTGAATATTATGACAAGTGTGTTTGGTTAGACATGGCGGTGCCGATCTGATTGAGTGCTGAGCGTGGAGTGTTCTGCGGATTATATCGACAAAGTAAACGTTCAAACTAAATAGCGTACAGACTAAACACGGCCGGTTATGCAACATGTGCGGCGTATACGGGCCAGCAGCGGCCTCTTACCGACAAGAACCAAATGCAACACAATATGATTTATTTTAATTACAAACTAATTTTATATTTATCCACACGGGAATTAGGTGAAGTTATTTGCGCGTATGTCAAAATATATAAACAAAGCCTTCAAATGTAAGCCAGTCGTGTTTGCCTGTTTGGATCTCCTCCGTTTGCACACATCATTTAATATAGCATGTTTATAATTCAAATTGTGAGATGCCCACTTTCATTGAGATTATTATTATTTCATCGTGTGTTGAATGGACAAAAAACGAATAGTCTAGAAATAAGTTGGTCTAGAATGTGCCGGCTATTTATCACTATAAGCCAAAACACTGGCTTTAAATAAAAAACCGTTTATATAAACACGAACATTTCCGTTTGATTTAAATAAAGTTTTTTTAAATGTAGGTGCGTACCGCATAACTTTATTTTAATTAAATAGGTATCACTATTTGTGACGTAAATGTTTGGAAATGCCTCAGATACTGTTATACAGCTATATCCAGGTGTCGGCGCTAAGATCTGAAAGTGTTCTATTTGTGCGTCGGTTACTCATCGCGATTCTGTTTACTTTGCTAACAGACGGCTGCTCCTGCCATTGACCTTGTCTCGGCGTTCAGTAAAAAAGAAATGCTAATATGCTGTTGCCCCCTGTGCTCTGAGTGCTATACGTAGCGTCGCTTGTGCACTGTGACCGGTAGACCAGATGGCATTCCGCGATACGTTCGTGTTAGTTTTTTTCTTTACCGCTATATCTTTAGTTATTACTAAGTAATTAAAAGACAATAATAATAATAAAAAATGTTGGAGGAAACTTCGTACCTACAAGGGGCATCGTGTTGACTGCAGATGTCTTGCCTGGTCACGAGGATGGCAACATCGTGGTGGTGAGGGTTTTCATCGTCCTCCGGGTTCAGCAAGTGTTGCCAGCGACAGAAAGAAGCCAGGGTTATGTCTGCGTTCGTCGATACCTCTAGGTCAGGGGCCGCCTCGATCTGTTCCACCAGGATGATCTTCACGATCACCACTTTTATATAGTTACCGATTGAAGGGTCCATGTAGAGTGAGGATACCTGGAGAAAACAAGTGAGATATTACGAATTGGCAAAAACACATATATAAACTAACTTCAGAGAAAATCCTCATGATTATATCGTCATTATAGGCAATCTCTATATATTATAGGTAATGGTGACATACAAGGTGGCAGGGACATAAACGCGCAACCTGTTACCATGGATTCAGGGCATGATTCTGTTCTATACATTTTGACCGCATAAGTATTGCACTTTTCATTGAAACAGCAGATTTTTTTTTTGATAACCAAAGAAAAATTTCTACACTCAGGGGTCTACAATCAGGTGCTGAATTCATGGTTACAGTTTGCGTGTCGATATCATCCTGTACACTTTTACGACATGACCGTAAGTACCTTTATGTACATAAAAATCAAACTGGCTCTGGAACGGGAACACGGAAGTTTAAGCAATTAAACGTCTTATTTACACTTACCATATTCATAATAGTAAGCAGGTAAGTTTCCAAACTACCGTCGTGGAAATCGGTCATAGATTTGTCGGCGACTAATAAAACTTCTACGTGGCGCGGCTTGCTCACAGACCGCGTTCTACGCCTTGCGCCATCTTGTGCGTGTTGCGCCTGCGCCGGATTGTGATGATGCCCGTAACGAGGGTGGCTCTTAACCTATAATATTGTACAGATTAGCTATTAGGGTAAACAAAGATAAATATACACAGTTAAGTAATATATACAGTTGGTAATGGGGTTGCAATAACATTACGATGTTTGAGTACAGTAAAGTTCTCCAGTAAAAGAAATGGGTGAAAAAATTTGTTTTAAAACATATCAAATATGCACGTATAGTTCATGCCTACCTTGTTACTATGATCGTTATTGTGTCGTGTCGCTTCTTTCTCTGTAAGCATATTCTGTTTTCGCCACAAGTACGTCGGCTGCTTCGTTGCGCAGTTCTTCGATCTTCGTCTTCGTCGCCTGTTCCTAATTCTTCGCAACCTCTGCTCATCGGTTAACCTATTTCGATTATTCCTTCTCGCTTCCAATGACGCCTGATCTGCAGATTTACTACTCTCTATTGAGTTACTTTTAGAGCTTGACTGCTGTAACCTTCTTTCTTCCATGCGAAGCATGCTTTGATGTCTTCTATATTCCACAGGGTTCTTCCTCATCATTTCCATTCTTCTCCGCCTCTGTTCCAAATAATCTCTTCTACGTTTATCCATTGCTTCTTTACTTTCGCGATATCGTCTTGCGTTGGGTCGTGTTCGTTTGTTATAATATTGTTGTTGTGAATTCTTTTCATGATTATTTCTCTTGATTTGAGTGTTGCTTCTCGTCCTACTGTCTACTTCTCTCTTAGCTCTATGCCACGCTTCAACTTTGTCGACAGCAGATCTTCTGAATATAACGTGCGGTCTTGGTTCTGAACTATCTTTTGGGAGTTCTTTGGACGGTTCAATCCAATATTCTCCCTGCTCCGTTCTCAAGAGACCCGCCTGTGGATAAAAATTGTAATAAATAACACAAGATAAATTACAATCGCAGTGTACGTGCAAAAATGGATTCCTATTAAATAAATCACCTTGATTAAGGTAACAAACGTCTGTAGTATCTTCGCGGTAACCTCGGTATTCTTATGACAGCTTATCTAACTTGCGTCATGGCGATGGCGTGATGATATAATATAGCATTATGATGATACTCTCAAATATCAAAGAACTGGGAACTTATCTGCGAAGGTTACTTTGAAAGGTATGGTACGGAGATTAACGTTGCATACTTAATGTTGTCGGATATGGTACAGTCGATTTATTAAAAGATAATTTATTTAAATAGTTTAAAAAAACTATAGAGGTTACCGATCATCATAATATACCTACATCTAAATAACATTGAATGGCCTACGGTCCATTGAGAGCTCCAAACCGGTCGCGCGACCAGTGGGTCAACAAATCTGGCATGTTTGCTAGTAAAGCTAGATAAATTGATTGATAACGAACCAGAGGCGGCTTTGCGCGAAATTTAATGGAAACTGTTCCATCTGAACGGATATCTTGATCAACTTAGTGGTCTGCGTGATTGTGGAATGATTTATTCTTAATAGATAATCAGCTAAACGAATTTCATTTTAATATGAGCTTTTGTATACTAAGCAAAATATACACGCCTCTTAACGTTACCTGTCGTAGTAATAATCAATTTTAAAGTCAGATTAATTGTTTGCTTTGATTTTGAGTTCAAAACATATATGCTTAAGAACTTATTAGGATGTAAACGTTCAAAATTATTTGATAGTCAAATACAACGAGTTTTTTAATGTGCGCAATTATAAGCACATGTACTTAATTAATATTGCACAGGTGTTGTCGGGCACTTTGACAAATCACTTCCACGTTGATTTGCTAACATCAAATAGTTTTGACGAGCCCTTGAATTTACATGAAAACTTGTCTAAAACAAGAATTTTATTGCCATTGCTAACGTGTGCTATAATATTTTTGAATAATTTGTATAACTGAGAAATGTGTCCGCAATATTTCTGATTTATCCGCTGCATCAGTATGACTAAGTAACTTTCACATAAAGTAGAATTATTCTGTGTCGTTGCCGCAATAAATGTATTTCTAAACTTAATAGTTTCCAACATAAAATTATCTATTTTACACCGTTAGCATAGGCACATGATGGTGTAGTCAGTCACGTCATAGACTTCTTGCGAAATCGCACATCTAAGACACCTATATGTAAAAGATCTTATAGTTATGTATCACTATGTGGAGTGTCTGCCTAGCCTGTGTGTCGCCGGCCTTGCCGCCAGAAGGCCGTCCGCGAAAGTCGTACTACGCAATTTAACTCATTAAATTGATTGATGTAAAATTTTATTTAATAGCACTTAGCTGGTGTGACTTTGATAGTGAGCAGATTTAGTTTTGTTGCCGCAACATTATATTGCGGTTTGAGTTTAAGATTCTTGGGAACGTTGGATGTTTTAATGCACTATGAGTCACTGAAACCGTTATGCGCCTCTCTTAGTGGAAAGCTGTTTTCCGGCTTTTAATAAAGTAGAGCCTAACAAATTATCAGAAAATCAAAAGATATTAAACACAAATCGCTTTATAGATGTTGTCTTGTAAAACTTATGCAAACGTTGCTTAACTGCGTTTAAATAGCTTTTACACAATTCCTGTACATCGTTAAGTGACTCGCGCTTTTTGTAGCGTATAAAACCAAACATGGTTTACATTAAAATCACATTTTGCCGATCTCAATATTCGAAATGGTACTTTTTCATTGGAGTAACTGCTACGAGGGACTCTCATTTGGCCTCTAGCGGTATCACTTTCAATTTTATTATGTTAGCGATACGGTTGTAGGTAGAAAGTGAACATGGTCATGCGGATGTGAGCACTAGAGGTGTCCAGCTGCGCGATCAAGTGGCCGCAAGCTCCTTCAGATGTACCGGCGCTCACTGATGTTCGAGCACAGTTTTTTTAGACATACATTTCCTGTGTTTGTTTGTCTATGTAGACCGAAACATTGGTTAAACTTTCCGTTGAATAAATTCATTAGCTATTAAACAAACATGTGTATATGCAAAGTTCTCGATGTGGGTTGCAAATACGAGGTTTTAATTTATTCACCGCAATCGGGACAGTTTTTGTATTCAATGTATAGCGAGTACCTACACTGGAGTGTTGAAATTAGCGAATGTCATGTGACGTCATCTGACACTCCATCAAACACTTCAGGCACCATTAAATACTTATGTCATGCATCTATCAAAAAGGTATTCGTTTAAAAAGTTCTAGGAAGGTTGGTCATTTGATATCCAACTCGGTTTAATCAGGCAACAAACTTATTAATTAAATAAAAAATGGTCTCTACGGAATTTGGATCCCGTGATCTCAGTTCAAAAAACATCTAGTTATGTTTATTTTTAGTGCCGCCTTTTTCAATTAAATGAACCTTAATTTTGTTGATAGTGTATTATAAAAAATCACAAAATAACAGAATTAAGCACAGTTGGCATTATGAAAATGATGGCCTGTGATGTGATTAATGAAATGTTGAATTCCTCACAAGTTGTAGGGTCTTAGGGTTCTTTTTGCACACTTAATTTTAACCGCAAAACATAATTCAGAATATTAATTATGATAGCATTCACGGTTTAATAATTTAACTTTTGTTCTCACAAATAAATGGGTATGCTGCGAACAGTTTCGTATTTTACAAGAAGCGGACATTAATTTATGTTCCAGACATTTCTAACCGGTATTTTAACAAACACAAAGGATAGCTTGCAAATGAACGAGTTTAATATATCATGTGTTTGACACCCCTTTAAGTTGAGCATTCATTCACCTGTCAAAGTTCATTCATCCTAACGATTTTAAAGATTGATGTAGTTTTGTAAGCCTACATGCTGTGTACGTGTAAGTTTGTTTTATCGTATCACACTAATCCCTATTATCAGGCATCTATCATCAATAGTGTTCGTTGGATAGGAAACTCTATAAATATCGCGATAGCTCTTTGATTTGTGTTTTGAGTGCTTATCTTGCGTACTAGATCGGTTATACACGTTGACCGGTGATTTAGTTAACTATAAATCGTTATACAGTAATAAAGGAGATGAACAAATCAAAACATTTGTGTTATTACTATAATATTAGTTTACATAGAAATCTGACGTCCTACGCTTGATATTTAAAGACGATCGAACATTTTGGACGTGTTCTGGCTAATTAATAAGCGTTCTGAAAGTCATTGTGTAGGTGATCTGCATAAAATTACATTAATTAATATAAGATAAACATCTTTTTAAGAATATAGCAAAAAGTCGTCGATTAAAAAAATATTACACGTATAATTTATATTATTTTATTGTCTGGCTGTTTAGTAACACTATTTTAAAGTAAAAAAAAAGGGTAATAATATCCTTGAATAAATATTGTGCAATACGTCATTACTACATATTATACAACAAAGTCCTGCCGCAGCGTCTGTTTGTCTGTCTGAACGCGATAAACTCAAAAACTATCGAACGGATTTTCATACGGTTTTATCAATGGACGGAGTGATTTATTAGGAAGGTGTATGTGCTTAATTCATTAAAGTTTTGTGTAAATTAGCTGAAATACCACGATGATTATTGAATATGTCGGAGAAAACATGCTGACTGGGAGAGCTTTACTGGCGTGTGCTGCGTTAATCAATAGAATTATTTGAAAACAATGTATAAATGAGATGTTTTCCGGCATCAACTTGAGCGAAGCTGCGGGCAAAAGCTAATAGGTACAGTATAATCTCAATATTAGAGCTGTTCAGAAAAACTGCGCCGTCGCGGGTTCTCCGATCCGATTTGTAACTTTAGTTGATTTGAATAAGAAGCTAAACAGACCAAATTATTGTCGTGCGTCTAAATTAGGGGCTTAAAATAATTTCAGGTGACTGATCGTCATGATGTCATAACCCGACTCACTGCCACACCCTCGTCTGAATTCAGACTCCGATTACAATCGGGATAATAACCAAGAAGATTGTTCGAATTATAAAATACTTAAAATGCCGTCCACGTAGAGCTGTTAGTAGTTCAACTAAGCTAGCTACTACAGGAAGACTGCGAATTTTTTACAACACCGTGTAGGTTGGAGAAAAATAAAAACTGTTTGGTAACTATTTGGATATAATGAAGCACATCCGTTGCGAGGCTATTAAGTTGTAAAACAAGAAAAGTCTATACTATTAGATACTTATTATGAAGACGTAATTGTTCAGATAATGTTGGTTGTTATTAAAAAAAAAACTCAGCAATATTATAATTATGTGTGTACTTATATCAGATAAAGCAAGGTAACTGGCAGATAATCACTATGATACTGTTACTACATGAGCTTAGCTAGACGAATTAGACAGTTGTTTATTTATTATCCACTGGAATTAAACATACATTATTTCAATCACAGCCAGGTGCAAAATTAATATTTGTGTAGACAGAAATATTTTTTGTCTAATATTTATCATATTTTTAAAATTTATTAGACTATCTATTAAACATACATATCGCTCCACAGTCAAGTTTACGTGATGTTATCTTAATTCGATCGCGTACACTTAGAGCTATAATTTCATGTTTCTTATCGACTCGATCGTTTACAAAAAGGTTTGTTTCGAAGAGTAATAAATTTATATTACCCGCCCACGTGCGTAGCAAGAAATTAGTTTTTTATTACGAAGCACGTGAACTATAAAGAATGGCTAACATCATACATTAAGCCGACATGTCGATTTAATTTGGATTAATTGTAATATTGATTAATAGACGAAATCAAACATGCTCCTTCTAAAAAAATGTGACTGCAGACACGTGATACGTGTCCTAATTGCAGATAAAAAAAAATCATAACCTACATACATTCTTATTAATTTTTAAAATAACAGACGTCTTGTTCTCAGAAAACACAAATATTATATTTCTCAAAATCGTACTACGCCTTGCTACGACACTGCCTACGCGCTACGAAAAAATAGTAATCGGAAAATTTACATCATTTGCGAGGCGGGGGGCCATACGACAATGTCGATTTACATTACATGACAGGGTACTCTTATCACTTAGGTACTTTGTGATCGATCAATCATATACATATCTACCTACACGTGTCTACAATCATACTAATTAGTACTAATTACAATGTCAAAACATATAAATAATGTAATCGCGCCAAAAACGACGCCCACTTTCATTCGGTAGTTAAATTTTCACTAACTCGTCTATAATTTATGATATTTTTTTGCAACATGGCTCGATTCAAGGCTGGGTCACATAAAACATGTTAGCTATGAATAAAAAAAATAGATTTTAATATTTTTAGCCCGTTACAAACTATTTTTATATTTTGCCGGGATAATTCGTAGTATTAGTAGTCAATTAGCAATAAATCGTTAAAATATTTCAAAGGAGGTATCGTTAGGGGTTTAATATTTATTTAAATCGCTGGCTATTTGTCAACCGTTTAGTTCGAGATAACGTGTGACGCGTGCGCGCACCTGTCCGCCATGCTGGCAATCTGTCCCCCGCGGCATCAAAAGCTTACAAGTCATCTGTCGATGACCCCCTAGCTAATAATACTAGACTAGGTGTCATCAACCTACTATTTTTAATGCACGAAGTATATTTTAAATTATCTCACACGATACAGCTCTGCACCTGGATTTTTCTTTGTCATCGAGCTCATTTCATAGCGCGCTGAATATAAACATTGAGCTGGAATGTGTTGGATTAATAGAGATTTTACGGCTCAGAGTCTTGGACTATTTGGGCAATAGAACGGAAAAAGATAAAAGCTTTTGAGATGTGGTGTTTGCGAAAAATGCTCCACATACCATGGACCGCCAAGAGAACGGACAAATCTATCCTCGAACACGCATAAGAGTCAATCTCTTAATCTCTCCACGATCTGTTGCCAAAGGATTCTCGGTTACTTTGGTCACTTTGCCCGGCGGGAACCAGATAATCTTGAAAAGCTGGTGGTGAAGGGCGAGATAGATGGGAAAAGACCTCGCGGCCGGTCACCTAACCGTTGGTTAGACCAAGTAACCGCACTTACTGGACTCTCTGTTACGACCGCCCTGAGAGAAGCCGCGAGAACCGAACGAAGTGGAAGAACATTGTGCAGAAAGCCACGAAGGCCTTTCAGGCACACGACCTTCAGTAATGAAGGACGCGACCGAGAAGAAGAATATAGATTTAGGATTTTTGGGGATTTGAAATCGTAATTTTGAGCTCAGAAGCATGATAATTATGAGTATGTTCCCTGAATTTTGTTTTGAGTTGCCGATCGATAGTAGTCCCACCCTAACTAAACTCTCAGAGCATGATTCGTTTCACGTAAAGTACATTATAAATTCAAAGGTTTGCGTTCAATGCAAGGCTAGATAAAATTACCGAAATTAACATAAGTGTGTTTATATAGGGTGACTGGTAATTAGTGACCGATACTTAAACACGTGATTTTACTCATCATTATGAACAACTTTTACTATGGGACCAAACCTGAAATCGCGAAAAAAAAAATCAGCTGCTCCCTACATTTATGTTCGCTTAACCCGTCAAAATGTAGGGAGCAGCTGATTTTTTTTTCGCGATTTCAGGTTTGGTCCCATAGTAAAAGTTGTTCATAATGATGAGTAAAATCACGTGTTTAAGTATCGGTCACTAATTACCAGTCACCCTATATAACAGAAGACAAACGGGACATTCAATAAAGTATGTTTTATTGCTAATTTATGCTATATACTTGTCAATAAACGTGTAATCGTCGAAAAGCAATTAACCAAACACTAGTTTTCGAAACCTGACGCTGACCGACCGCCACTAAATCATAGTTTCACTTTCCATCAAGCTCATCGCCAGAGATATGAAAGTGAATATACGACATGACTTTATTGTGAACTTGAAGAAAGCTTACCTTTAAAAGCTTGACTGACCTACCTTTAAAAGCTTGACATAATGCAGTGAAATATACAACGTTATTTTTAGTATATGCGAAACCTGAATATAGTTTGTTCAGAATAAGTAACTGAATCGATTCCAATAATTTTTACCCCAGACAACAACAACAACAGAGATATCTGTTGCTGCTATAACAACAAATAATAAAAATAAAATAAAGTTATAATTTATTCAAGGCTCCATGTCTGTCAAAATCTAGACCTACACGAAAGTTAATTTACCTACGCGGCTGTATAAAGTCTATAATTTCCATAAACAACTTCCACAAAAATCTAAATGTTTTATAATAGCCCAAATGGCCTTGTTAACATTTTTATTACTTTTAGAAAAAATGCTAAAATATGTATCTGTAGCTCTGGTTAAAACAGGGTGCTGCCTAAATGTAACTATATAAACGTCAATTAAAGAATCATTCTCAGAATCTATAGCAGAAAAAAGTACTTACTTACTTAAATCTGAATTTTATTTTACGATAAAATAAGTGTATTTATCAGAGATCTATTTACATAAATTAATTATAAGTTATATAAATGGTTGATACCTACTATTCCTTTCATCTAATAACTCAAAAAAAAAAAAAAAAATCTAACATTAAATGTTGTGTGGAGTTTCATACTAGTTGTTGAATTTTAGGACTAGTGCAGACTATACTAGTGTAATGTAGACTATTCCTTTCTTTTTCAAGTTACTTGTCTAACAATTTACAGGAGATTTTAAGGTACGATTTGGTCTAGATCAAAACATATCGCTTAGTTATACGTTTGTTTATTCCTATTGAAAATACAGCCAACTTGTAAAAATATTATTCTGAGTAAAATAAAAACCAAAAAAACACTTATCGGTGAATGAACTCTGACATCTGGCGACTCAATTTTGTTCACATTAATTTGCTATCACTAAATAGCTTCTATTTATGTTCCCTACCTAGTGACCCAATACCTACTATCCAGTATCAATCAAATTGGCGCCGTATCTAATAGGCCGGCTTTTGGGTGACTAATGACAAAAACTTAATGTGAAAATATACAGGCTGACATTGAAAACATGCGACAAATTGAAATGGGAGGTTGTACTCATCACTATGACCAACTTTTACTAAGGGACCAAAGCTGGAATCGCGAAAAAAAAATCTGCTCTTCCCTACATTTTGACGAGTTATGCGAACATAAATGTAGGGAACGGCTGATTTTGTTTTCGCGATTCCAGCTTTGGTCCCTTAGTAAAAGTTGGTCATAATGATGAGTACAACCTCTCATTTCGGTTTGTCGCATGTTTTCAATTTTAACCTGTATGGATAACTTTTAAGTAAAAATAAAAGAACAAATGGTATTTAGAATGGGATTTAAAGGACGCGCATCTGTTACTATGGATTCAGTACATGAATCTGAACCCGCGGCGTTGAAATTTTTCGTCAGTTATTAAAAAAAGATCCTTTAAGCTATAAAATATATTTTGACCGCGTAGGTATCGCACTTTTCTATGATACATCTGATACTTTTTTATGATAACCTTTGGTTCAGAATCATGTGCTAAATTCATGGTTACAGTTCGCGCGTCGATGTTCCTGCCACCCTGTATTTTCAGTTTTCCAAATAAGGTTCAAACCAAAAACTTTCTAGCGGTCTCCAAAAATAAGATTTTAGGGATATGACAGCCCAATGTGTCACTTTATGTATTTCTACGTATCTACATTTACACCTGTAGGTATTATGTGTCATTCATTGTAAAAGTGAATTATCTCCTTGTAACTGAATTTTAGAATAACGAGCTTTTTGCGAATTATAGCGTAGGAAAAAAATATAAGCATTAATTCAATGTTTTCTATTTTTATTATTTAATACAATCAAAGATTCACTTTTATATTGAAATATATGACTAAATTTTTTAAAAATAAGGAGTTACACCACTTAAACAATGAACGACGCATATTATATTTGTATATAACAAAGAGAATTCTATTCCAATAATCCGTAACCCTCCACACCTTCCCTCTGTTGAAACTCAGTTTAGAACCAATGGCAAAAAAGAAGTGTTACAATGTAAGCCGGGATCAAAGGTTCCAATCTTGCACAAAGGAAAAAGACCACGATGACGGTCCTCACAGGCCGCGGTAGGACGTTCGTAACTACATATAGGTCGTAGGTACCTATATAATTTAATTTGTTTGCCTGATTGATTTGGTGAATTCCCGGTACTGATCGGTTTTGTGTCGAATATATTTTATTGCACAGCCTCACGCTGCTGAGCCACAGACTTTGTGATTTATCTTACATTCCGTTTATTTATATCTGTCGATAAAATTAACGATTTAGCCGTAGACATAAAAAGTTTGGACATTTGACTAGTTGACGCACCATTTGGCTAGCTTTGGTTTAGTTTTACTGCGTCTAAATGAATGCTAAACATTTAGACAGCATTTTTTTTTCAAACTCGATGTTGCGGCTAACTTGCCGGGATCTTTTCGATTCCAGCTAAACGCGGTCGTGTTTTATTTTGTGTCACTGATAAGGACCTTTTGTATATTTAGGTACCAGTTTAAAGCCCTAAGTCCCTCTAAAAGGATCAAGGTAGGTATCGGCAGGTAATTTCAGATAACATCGAAAGTGGTATTTAAAAAGTAATCTTGCAAAAACAAAACGTAAAATACTGATCAGTTGTGATTTATGCTTTGAAGGGCAGAATTACCTTCACTACAGAATAAAGGGGTATGAGTCAGATTGCCCAGTGTAAGCTTTTGGATTGATCTCTTATGAGTCTTATGACACAGAGAAGTCGATCAGATCCAAAGAAGTAAATCCTTAATATATTTCGACGCCTATTCGTACAGATAGACAAGCGTGAAAGTTTCATTTTCTTTAGTATCTAACATGTTATTGTTGTCCCAGCCAGAGTGCTGCTCAAAAATATCAGCAACAGTTAGCAAAAAAAAATCCAAGGCAACACATACCTACAAGAAAATAAAGCCAGAATACTCACAAGTCCATCACAAGCTGACAGGGCTACGCTGGACTCTGGTTGCCCTCTGACAGAACCAGTGTAGTGGCACGAAGTCGAGTCAGGGTGTGGTCGGTCCCGAGTCCGACTCCCCACACTGTGGCGCTCTATCACCATTGCCGGCGTTATGAACGTTACTGATGGCCTGGAACAAAGAGGTTTTATTAGCTGGTGTCACTTTTACACGAGTGAACTACCTCGTTGGTTTAATGGTCGCAAGCACTATTGCTAAGCCCTGGGCCCTTGGGCTGGGCCTGGCCTAGGCCTGCCCTGTTGGTCCTGGGTTCGATTCCCAGGTTGGTCAAAGTGTTATTGGGTTTTTCTATCTGGAATTTCTCAGTAGCAGCCTGGAGTCTAAATTTGTGCCCGGTTGATGGACATAGGGTCGATCCCTATTACCTGGGATTACCTGGACTTAATTGGTGAAATAATAAAAATAATAGCCTCCCCGACCGTTTTCGGTCACGGTGGCCAATCTCAATGGAGATTAGCCAGGTACGCAGGAGATATTATAGTGCACAAGTGTATGCGTCTCTGTTCCTTTACTCTCATAGTCCGATGAGACGGCAATCCGACACGACCGGGGAGAGTTGAGGCGCAGGACCCTCGGCTTTACGTGCTTTCCGAGGCACGGGGGTATTAAACCGCCAACTTCCAAACTTCGGACTGTTACTAAGATATTCCTAATGGAAAACCCAATAACACTTTGTCCGACCCGGGAATCGAATCCAGGACCCCACGCTCAGCAGTCGCGCTAGCAACAACGAGACCAACGGGGCAGTCCAATTAGTGAAATATGAGTGTACTAAAGGTACACTTCTGGCCAGACTGTCATACTGAATTTCGTTTTTCGGGGAAACGAGGCATCATGTTATGTTAGTAAGGTAAAAAACTGGGCGGAAAAAAATATGAAGTGTGCGATTTCACTACATGTTAGATGGAGAAGATGGGAACATAGGTTCGCCCTCTACCGCAAGGAACTTAGTCAGAATTGGCCAATTATGGGTATTCGCCTCTGCCGAACCCATTTGAAAATACAGGCGTAATGTTGTGTTAAATGGAACATTAATTAGACCTTCTCATTAGACCTCAACAATTCCAGTAATTCGCATAGTTCAAATACAGTAAAATATTTGCACGTTTCCTCGTTTTTCCTTTACTGATGACCCTTGTAGGATTATAACGACATAATTGGGATTCTCGGCCGGAAGGCGCGCCTTATTCGACGAGGTCCGGGCAGATTACCACCAGCTCTTTGCATAACGCCGCGAGCCTCGGATTCTTGCGCGCGCCACATACTATGTGACTAATCCGTAAATAAAACAAGAATAAATTAGGTACATGCAAACTATACTTAGACAGCAGATGATTCTCTATTGTGTATGAAAGTAAGTATTGTGATTAACATTCCGGCAGACCGCGCCGATTCTATCGTTATTTTCCTGTGGAACGTCCGTTTTTTAGGGTTCCGTACCCAAAGGGTAAAAACGGGACCCTATTACTAAGACTCCACTGTCCGTCTGTCTGTCTGTCACCAGGCTGTATCTCATGAACCGTGATAGCTAGACAGTTGAAATTTTCACAGATACAAAATACCAAAAACAGAATAAAATAAATATTTAAGGGGGGCTCCCATACTGTTGTATGGGATTGATGATTAAACGTGATTTTTTCGGCGTTTTTTGCCTTGTGGTACGGAACCCTTTTTTATTTTCGAATTCAACAATCGCACATTGAAGAACTCTAGCCGATAGCTATAAATTCAAACTGGAGCTTAATCGCATATCGTCCAAGGAATCTGTCCACTATGGCGACGGCCACGACGACCATAAAAAGTAGATTTCGCACTGGCACACGGTCAAGATTTATCGGACAGTATGGACCGGCCTTAGATAGGTACCGAGCAGAATGCTGCAATTGTGGAATGTAACGATATATTAAACGCAGAAAAAGGAAAGGATAGACGGCTGCTCACTGTATTTGTAACTAACCGACCTTTATGTTCTATTTTATTGACTTTAAGTGACAATAATTTATGATTCAGTAATTGGCATTGAATATAATTTTATTGATGGTATTATTCGGTCAACAACCTGCAGATTACGTAACGGTTGATAATAATTGCTGAATTAACGTAAGTATGTTTCAATGAAACACTGTAGGAACACACAGGCGTGTTTCGTCTTCTCGGCGCCACTAAGCTAACACAGGACAAGTGCTGTTGTTTTGAGTTATTGTAGACATTATCAGCCTTGGGCCATGGGCTGTCGATCAGAAGCAAACAGTTCGAGTGGCTAGTACGGCACTAAGCACACAGATAAGGCTCATTACGGCAATTAGTAGAGGTAAACACAGTCGCCCCAGATACGTGTTGACACAAATGTCTGTGTGTGTCTGTCTGTGCATACTCCGTAATTAGATATACTACCCTGTCATAATTGACGATTGATTGTTTCATACGGTAAAGGACTGCGTGCATCATAGCGTAACATTGTTGAAAAGTTAACGGATTGACTACAATGCTCGATTTGCATGTCAACATCGTTTAGTCTGATAGCATCCAAATATCTGGGGTTCATATCGTTAAATAGGCATTCAAATTGTTTTGTATCAGAGAGGTGCCAACCTGCTAATTAATTTACATCCTCAATTAAAGATAATGTATGTACCTTAACAAGTCTTATCGTGCGATGCTACTTATATGCATACAAATGAATTAGCCATATAAACTTGTTTTCAAGTTGTTCACACGATCGTTTTTGTTCCCATCAAGCCTTATTTTCCTTCACTATCTATAGTAAGCCGCCATTTCGATTCACAAAGTGTGTTTCATTCACTAAAAATAATAATATAATTAAATTAATTTAATGTCTATTTCATATCAATTGTCTAGAAAATGACGCTAAATGGGTAGGTAATTTGCATAACATTTAAAAGCTGGTTTAAACTGATTAGACCAGTTTTAGAAGTATAGGTGTATCCTTATATGTGGCAACACAGGCGCCGAAGCGAGACCTTACGAGATAAACGGGCTATAGACGTCTAATAGCTGCGATTAACATGCAAAATATCTGGGAAATACTATCATTATACCACCTAATGTTGATAGTGCTGTGTGGTTGCCGACTGAAGAAAAGGCTACCTACACTAAACCGTAGCTATCGTGAAGACTACTGAGAGATGTGCTCTTTTGCAACAATATACTGAAATGCCCTAATTACAGAAACAAATGTTAGCGTGGATCCACGTTCATCAACGGCACACAAAAGGTTAATCCTTTTGAAAGTAAACAGCAAGTTTTTTTTTGCAAACGTAAGGTCGCCCTCGGGCTGGTGGAGCGATGATCTTCGCAAGGTGAATGGTAGCAGCTGGATGAGAGTTGCCAAGAATTGAGCTGAATGGCGTGCAATTGGAGAGGTGTCTGTCCAGCAGTGGACAGCTGTAGGCTGATGATGATGATGATGATGAATCCTTTTGCTAAGCTTAAATCGAGAAATATTGAAAAGGACCACCCCTTACAGCGGTATATTTGGTGAAACATTATTCCCTGATAACATCCATGTACCTACATATATAAAGGGTTTTTGGTAAAACATTAACAACCTCTTAAGAGGTCATTGTACTCATCATTATGAACAACTTTTACTATAGGACCAAACCTGAAAACGCGAAAATAAATCAGCTTTATGTTCGTATAACTCGTCAAATGTAGGGAACAGCTGATTTTTTTTCGCAATTTCAGGTTTGGTCCCATAGTAAAAGTTGTTCATAATGATAAGTACAATGACCTCTTAAGAGGTTGTTAATGTTTTACCAATAACCCTGTATATCTATGTATCAACTTTCACCTATTGATAGGTAAGTACGTACCTACACAACTAAGGAATTAAGGCGCGGTAAGAAGCAAATTTTTAGTTAGGTAATTGACAATAACGCGTCGCGGCAACAAATAAGGTTCAAAATTGCGATGAGGTTGATGTTAGTTGAATCGAATGACCACCAAAATAAAAAACTAATTTTGCAGTTTTGATTAAATTAAAAATAAATGCATGGCTCAGTTGAATAGTTTTTAGGTATTT
Source organism: Oligia latruncula (assembly GCA_948474745.1). Taxonomy (NCBI): domain Eukaryota; kingdom Metazoa; phylum Arthropoda; class Insecta; order Lepidoptera; family Noctuidae; genus Oligia; species Oligia latruncula. The sequence goes on from OX419699.1 coordinate 10,363,284, forward strand.
GTTTAGTTGAATGAATTTCATTTATTATGATTACATAAAAAAAAGTTATTAAAAAAAATAAAAAACCCGACTGCGGTAAAAAACAAGTTAAAAGAACTGAAAAGCTAAAAACAAGCCCATTTTAAATTAAATAAAAGTTGGAAGCAGGCGGGACCCATACTATTTTTATTATATTTTCAAATTCAAATGGGTCCCGCCTGCTTCCAACTTTTATTTAAAATGGGTTTGTTTTTAGCTTTTCAGTTCTTTTAACTTGTTTTTTACCGCAGTCGGGTTTTTTATTTTTTTTTTATAACTTTTTTTATTTCCATCATTTTAGTTTACAAAATTAAATGTGAAATATTTCGCTGACGATTTAGTTCTTGGTACGTGTTTTTTACGATTTGTCACTTCGAATTACTTTTAACCATATAAGTTGTTTATATTTTTGTAATCGTCTTTTAAAGCCCTTTATTTTGATACCCCACTAGATAGGTTTGAAAAAAAAATTTTTTTTTGAAGACATACAGACATACATAGTAGTCTCCAAATTGAATTTTCACAAACGTCATGTCTTTAGTGACACTCGCCGGACTAAGAGGAATCGATTGACGTGTGAATCATAAAAATCGGCCCAGGCGTTTGGTCTGTATAGTGCTTCAAAGGAACATACAAACATACATACATACGTACAAAGGCTGATGAACACATTACCACTCCTTTGCGTTGCGCAGTCGGGTAAAAATATGATAGTTTACGTTCAAAATGAGAATTATGCGATGAAATATAAATTTGGAAACTCTATTTTACGATTGTTTCATCATGATACTATTTTATTTTTATGAAATACTAGCTGAACTGGCGAACTTCATACCGCCTCAGAATAAAAAAGCCGTTCCATACAAAATGTATGAGAAAATGAATTATCTTCATTATTAGATATTGTTTCGTGATTTTTTTCCCATGTTTTAATAGTTATTCTGCTATTCGGGGTAGACAAAATCAAAGATCTTAAAAATCTGCCATTCTTGAGTTATAAACGGTGTAACTAACCCGACTTTGTTTTATTTATATAGATAGATGATTGAATAAGTTTTTTCTTTAAACATTTGACAATACACGAAATTTTTTTCAGGCTTGTACTTGTAGTAAGTACCAATACGCCTATCTGTGCGACAAAAACTGAGCATTTCACGCGGTGTCCTACGTTTGGGCAGCGCCTTAAGTATCTATCTTTACTTTTTACCTAACTACCTACGCTTTACACGATCAAAGAGAACTTTTACGAGCGTTTTCAGAAGAAAGTGTAGATAGGAGACTTTCTCAGAAAACTGTATATAGGTAGGTACTGACGAATATTTTCGTAGTCTATTATAGATTCATGATTCTTTGTTTGTAGAAACATGAGTATACATACAGAGCATGCAAGTTATCACAATACATTATTAGATCAGATATGTTTGGCCTTAGTGGCGTACAAACATTTAAATAACATAATAATTGAATAAATTTAATTAAATCAAAATAGTTAAGTGTCAATTTTGAAAACAAGAAAAATAAATAGTCATAATACATACAACATAATCAATACAATTACAATTATAAAATGTCAATTAAATTATTAGTTATAACATTATAAACCAATTTATCCCCCCGATTTCGTCTGCGTAAAATTTCTTGTTATCCCAAGTGGCATTGCATCGCTGCATCACTGCCCGCGCTACTACTTCGTCTTCGCTTATATTTCTTTCTGACTTTTTTTGTTTTTGCTCATCTCCTAACAGTCCTAGCGTGATGTTAAGAAGCCAAGAATTGGGCTATCAAATCATAAAAAAAAATTTTTTTTGCGATTTGCGTTGCGTTCCAGAAATTAGCGCATCCAAACAAACCCTTCAGTTTTATTATTAGTATACAGATAGATAGAAGAACACAATAAACATCGTCCTTTTAAATGCCGCAATAGGTGTAATTTCAAGATGTTTAACATCCATAGGTGTCATAGGTCATTCGTAAAATGTCAACGCGAAAGCATTACAAAATTAAAGGCAAAGGCAGTAGGCGTTAGCTTTTGTAATACCTTTAGTAGGTATTTCCTGGGAGTAAGTGAGAAACGCTCAGACGCTCCCTTAGCGAAAAAAATAAGACAGTATAACTAAAAGCGTATTGTTTTGACTCCGTTGTTGCTTTCGCATCGTATCGGGTATCGCACGGTGATATATACAGCGTGTGTAGATATAAATCTCTCAGAGCCCTGTGGTTTCGGCGCCCTGCCGTGCGAAACCTTTATTTTATTACAGCCTCTTACGAGTTCTTTGCACTTGAACTTGCAATGTGTTTACCTATATGCGAAACTATAATAATATCGGCGGTCTGCGACTCATTTTGTTACTTCATTTTAGCTCTCGAAATAGAAACCTCCTACGCAGACATAGGCGGCACCTGCTATAAGTGCGTCTTATTTGTATTCAATAAGATAAAATTACCATTTAGACAAATGAAGGCAGGATTAAAATCATATCAATAACATATAAATTAATTAGAGCAAAACTATATCCAATCTTAATAAAGACATTCGACATCAAATAAATCATAAAGATATTCCTAACACGGAAAACTGTAAAAGCTTTAATCTCGTAGCAATTACACAAATACCTACAAATTGTTATGTAAATCATTTGAACCTAACGACTTGGCACGGAGAACCTGTCTGATCTCGCGCCGTGTCGATGTTACCAATGCGAAAATTTATTATCGATGCCCCCAATTTACCAACACCGGTGAAATTTATAACAATCATTAGACCGCTTTGGAGCGATCACTTGTCCAATTTTACACGATAAAAATATGAACCGCAGATCTGCTGGCGATAACGGGTGCAATTTTCGAAATAACCTTCGCAACTGGTACAAGTTTCTACTAAGCCATAAAATGTTCAATAAGGCGTTTATTTGTACGTGGTCGAATTACTCGGGCATTTTTCCTCTTGTACCCTAAACTGTTCTCCAACTCGACAACAACGGCGCGCAACTAAATTATCAGCGATTATCACTCGTTAAGTGTTTGGCAAATAGCATTCGCTGTTCACAATCTTAATTCGCGGCATAAAATCTTATAATTCGATAAACCTAATGGACCGCATATAAATTAGACATTACGACAACTATTACTATTTTAGTAGGGTGAAAGGACCAAAGCCTATATCGTTTATATTGCTCGTTTATAGTTATTACAAAATCCTGGAACTTTATAGGCAATGTAAACCTGACAAAAGATATTATTAAATAATGAAGAATATTATATTATTGAGCACTCCACGGGAGGTCTATTAGATTTGATGCTGCAGTTATCAATTGTTAAGGCGTTGAGCACTTTTGTTTTTGCACTTTGCATTATAACTTGTTCAGGCTTCGAGTCGCACTGTGGCAATCGTTCTATTTATTTTGGCCAAATCCATTTTTTTTTCATCATAATTCTGGACGACGTCAAAAGCGAAGACTCTCCTTACCTTTTCAGGGTGGCAGGGACAAACTCAATACTCAATACTCAATTCTTTATTGCATTCCATATGTATTACATAGATGGTAAACTAAAACCATGATACAGCACATGATCATAGACTACAAGAGAAAATGCTATTCCATACGTTTTGACCACGCCTAGGTATTGCACTTTTCTATGAAACAGCAGTTTCTTTTTTATAACCGACGAAATTTTTTAACGCATGTTCAGAATCATGTACCTACTGAATACATGGTACAAGGTTGCGTATCGATGTCCCTGCCATCCTGTATATAGACACCACCGGGACAAAAATTAATCTAAATACTGCTGAATCATACTGAAGATCAGTACCCTAATTACGTAACACACTATTACTCTCAATTTGAATCATTTTGAAGCATATTGCTAATCCATTGCTCCATATGTTCGAAAAATGTGTCTGCTCTACAACGTAAATCACGCAATGAATGTTGTTGAACAAAATTAAACCCATTGCTACTGATAGTGTGATACGCAACTACCCTGCTGTTAGACGTAAGACTATATATTATGTGTTAACTGTAAGCATTACATTATGTATACAAAAATAGTTCAGGCGTTTGATCGCTGTATACATAAACAATGTTTAACCTTGGCCTTACTCATATAATTATCCAGTTCAAGAATATCAGAGTCATTTCATACGGTAACGGTAATGTTTACAGTTCTCAGTAAGGCATATCTTTAGCTGTTTCAGGAAAATATGTAACGGATGAAACTTTTACCGAAAATATTTTTGAAATTCTGCATACCTAAGCAGCCTATAATGTTCCCACTGCTGAGACACAGGCCTCTTCTCTGTTAGAGGGAGTGGGTCGTAATCCACCACACAGGCCCAGTGCGGGTTGGTAGATGTCACGTGTCTTCGAATTTTTGTCTATAGGACATGCCGGTTTCCTCACGATGTTTTCCTTCACCGTTTTGAGAGCAGTGGTGGTGAAATAATTTACACAAAGTACTACCTGCTTGGGTTCGAACCCACGACCTACAACTCGTAATTCAGGGTCGTTACCACTGGGTCACCACTGCTCTTGAAATTCTGATAGTGGATTAATTATTTCAGTTGTAGAAAAGGGTAAAGTATGCCGAAGTAGCTGAACCGGGCATGAGCCACCGTATGTTCACATAACATAATTGACAGATTGCATTAAACAGTCGTTTTTCATTTATTTGGGTATTACTATATTCGGTGCACGGTCGGCTACGTAGGGTCACGTTGTGCAATCCTTGCAATATTCATCGTTCATTGTATTACAATAATTGCCACATAAATATGTATGAATTGAACTTCGAAGACCATACAGCAACTTTCAAACTGTCGAGTTTTTGTCCCCAGCACATTAAAAATGCATGAGCCCAGCGTCCCAGTTGCTGAATAAGAAGAAATTCGACGAGGTCACGCGGCCCGCACCCCAGTCTGTCAAGTTTGGTGACAACTGCCTGCATTAAGGTGATCATGTGTATTTTTTTATTGTCAATGGAACGGTACCGAAAAGAAACCGCCTTAGGTATTTATTGGCATTTTTTTCATTATTTATTTAGAAAGTGTGAGCTTATTTAAAAAGGTAGGCTGCAACCAAGTCGGTGTGCGTAGGCACAAAAAGTGTACGGACAGCTTCTAGCTAGTGTTGCGTTCACACGAGTGCGAGTGATAGCGACGCTTCCGCGAAACTATTGCGCGGCGAAAACGCGACACGATGCGTCCGCGCAGCTTTGATCATCCGCTGCATATACAACAAGATAACTTATTCTTATTTTATGGCAATCAGTTGCCAGCTACTTCTATTTAAAGCACAAGCCTCACATTGTAATTAGATTTGTCTCATTACTTCGGTACGGCCATAAATCAATACGTCAGGCTACTTATGAAATCGCAAGTTTAATAGCTATAAGAGCATAATTATCTACTCCTTATCGGTAACTATAAATTAATTGGACACAGAACTCGAATTATGTGTAATTTTCTTGACGTGGCCAAAAGGAAAAGGGGCTGTCAGTCTTCGCTTTCATGTTATATCAATTTTAACAATATGCATATTTTTGGTTGATGTTGCAAAACCTGAAGATGGCGGAGAGGTGTGATGTAATAGTTTAGCAATAAATGATAATAATCTTGGTCTCGCTGCAAGTGAGCAAGGGTTTATCTATTTCGAAAGAAATAATGAGTGGTTCATGTATCTGATCCCGTGTGTATAGCCAGTATAGCCTACGTTTGGGATTGCGTTAGTCGATGGCGTGGCGACATTACTGGTATGAGTGTATTGCGTAAGCGCAACCACCTCAATTAATCAAACTAATATATTATATTGTAGGCCTAAATTGATGCTGATTCCGTATGAATATAATGAATGCAAATAACTAAATAATTTTTCAATGTATTAATGATGTCTGGTCTGGATGAGGGTTAATTTATTTCCTACTTGCGTTTTTTAAAAAGATTAGATCGATTTGACAAGATAGACATATAAGCGAACTTAAATTTACACCATTTCTATAAGTACGTCTTTGACAACATTACGCAGTACCTACCTAACAATTATCGTAAACTTATTTCCCGGGAAGTAAGTACATAATCTAAGTGTTCACGAACAAATTTAATTTTATTAACTATCTAGTGTTTCATAAATTATTAACACTATTCGGCACAGGAATGCTGTTATGCCTTCCAGATTTGGAATTCATTATATCTAAGTTAAGATAAAACAAGCTTTAAGCTCGATTAGGAAAACTAAGCATTATTTTGCGGCTGGTAACACTAACAGTAGTTATTGATTTATTACGGCAACGTTATCTTAAGGAGTAATCAACTGAGATCAAATCTTGGGTTTACATCTTTATTACCATAAACGTCTATTTAGTTAAAATATAAGTCGGTATACGAATTTAGTGGTCACGCCACCCGCTTGGTTGTCTCTCAATTTATCATTGCGTCTAATGACTGTATTATTTACTACCAGTTAGCAAAAACAGTCTACAAAAAACGACTGTTGAACAAGGAACATAAAATGTCGCGTGTTGATATCTGCGAGCGAAAGGCCGGAATATAATAGGTCCGTATTTCATTAGACGTTGTGTGATTTATAGTCTGTCCGACAAAGCCAATAGATTGAACTATTACAACTAATTAAATTAAGATAAGAAAATGTCTTGTGATTTATTTTGTAACAGAAAAACCTACATTGGCTAGATTCTTAGCACAATCTGCTAAAATTACCACATTTCTATATTTCCGACTATTTGACGTTGCATTCTACTTTTATAAATATATTTTCTCGGTAAATTTAAGCATTAGTACTGACTAATGCTACATTTTTACAGTAAAACTTGTATCCCAATCACTGGATCGGGATACAAGTTTTGCTGTAAAAATGTACGGAAATAGCCTTCGAAATTTATGAGCTCCAGTAAGTAGTGCGTGCGGTGAGTTAGGCGCGGGGCCAACTATATGTCCGAAATTAATATCTTGTATCCAACACCCGTGATCGACTTCGGCCGGTCGGACCTAATTTCATACTCTTATACTTACTGGTCCTATTGTACGGATAATGGACCAAAGATTGGAGGGGTAGAGTTAGTTTTGGGCTCTTTAGTTTTTGATAAGTACCTATCATTATATCAACAGCATTTTTCAGTTATATGGCAGTTCCCTTAAAAAAAAGTGCCTTTTTTTTAAATTGTTGTTTTTCCAAAGAGTATTAAAGGTCAACAAAATTAAAAACAGTAACAAGTTTCAAAGCAGCAAAACGAAAAAGAAATGTGTGCCAAAAATATATTATGAATCACTGATCCAGATGTTCCATGGTAGACGTTTAGGATGTGATACATTTATTTATAGTACCTAATCTAAAACATTAGATCTCAAGACTAAGCAGAAGACAACAAAATCCGTTACGACGGTAAAATAAAACACGAGCCAACTAAATACTAAAAACGTCCTATTATAACTGTAGATTGTTAATGCGATTAAATAAATAAAGACTAAAATAAACAAAGAGCCATTTGTTTAACTACTAGTGATTCTGTTGCCGGTAGCGACAACAGTATTAATGCTGCGTCAGACGAACAACGGGCAGATTTACTAAGATTTATGTCCATACTCCTCGGAAACGGGCTCAGACCGTCTCAAGGTTAATACTTATTAAAATCACATAAATCCAGACGAAGAAGATATTGTAATATATTTTTACAGAACTACAAAACATTTAGCAATTTTGCACAGCTCTTAATCTTTAGTATGATTTAAAAGCTTCCAAACATCTAATCCTATTTGATCTGAAATACTATAACCAATCTGGTCCTATGTCTATCCTGACGACCTCCCTAAACTGAATAGTGACTTTCGCAAAAACGCTTCGCGATCGGTCCTGTAGACTGTGGGCGCCTGTGTAGACACCATACATTCCGGCACGATACATTCCTTAAAATTTTTATTGCATTAAATGAACCCCTTCCTTTGACTACCTTATAGAGATAATGTTTACAGAAGCTAACATGGCTACAAAATTAACAATAAGCTAATATTTGTAGTATGCAGACTAGTTTTCACGCTCACTACTAGCACAGTATAAAGATCATTATACTGTGCTACTAGTTTACAGATGAGATCATAATTCAACTTGATTGATTATTTCAACTTCTTTTTTACGGTCATTGAGATAAGTGGTCGTACAAAACAAGAATACAATCAGGTGATAGAATTAAACGTACCTGTACATGAAAGCATAATGTAATACTCTAGTGATAAGGGAGATAATGTGTCATTAGTGGTAGTTTTGCTCTCAGATAAACGTCGATGTGGCCCAGAACGATAGCGAAGCCAAGTTCAAATATTTGAGAAGGTCGACCCGCGATAGGCAAAAAACAAACTATGTCAGTCCAGTCGGCAACAGAGAGCGGCGCGGGCGCACGCTTACTCTCTTATCTATTGTAATACGTCTGATGCCCGAATTTCACATGGCCCGGGTTATCGCTGCGAGATACTACAATCCGAATCATGTTCTCGTGTAACCTTACTACGTAAAATAAAAATGTTAGGTTAGGTTTTTGTAATATAGGAATTTACAAATAAAAATAGCTAAGATAATTAAATTGATTGTCCTCTTGTTGAAAAATCTTTATTCTTCTGATGAGATGCGGCTAATCAATCAACTCACTCTAAAGCACCCCTAGATGACCAATTATATTGCGCAATATAGCGCAATGTTTTACCGTCTATTAACCGATATTGAAGATTGCACAATGATTGAACCAAGAACCAAGAGTTTGAGCGAGTTTAATTTTTATTGCACTATTTTTTCAATGCACCGTGTGTGAGTAGTATTGCGCAATATTTTGAAGCCTGGCTGGAAGCCTGACATGGTCACGAAGAATTGGCAAGTTTTGTTCACCAGAAAACATTGATGCTTATGACCCGTTAATATTATTGCGTCAATATAATTGATCGTTTGAATCCAGAGGGGTGATTCAATCAATATTATTGCACAATAAAAATATTGTACAATTTTATTGGATGTGTAGGGATCGCCTAAGGCAACTAACAAAATAATTATCCACGGGTCACATCTAGATGACCAATTATATTGCGCAATATAGCGCAATGTTTTACCGTCTATTAACCGATATTGAAGATTGCACAATGATTGAACCAAGAACCAAGAGTTTGAGCGAGTTTAATTTTTATTGCACTATTTTTTCAATGCACCGTGTGTGAGTAGTATTGCGCAATATTTTGAAGCCTGGCTGGAAGCCTGACATGGTCACGAAGAATTGGTAAGTCTTGTTCACCAGAAAACATTGATGCTTATGACCCGTTAATATTATTGCGTCAATATAATTGATCGTTTGAATCCAGAGGGGTGATTCAATCAATATTATTGCACAATAAAAATATTGTACAATTTTATTGGATGTGTAGGGATCGCCTAAGGCAACTAACAAAATAATTATCCACGGGGTAGTCAACATTTTACGATCAATGTATGTACTCTTTGATATCACTTGCCCAATGCCCGTGAACTTCAGCTGTATCTGTGTGTACTCCAGATACTGTCATAGACTCTTATCTATTTAAGTAATAGAAGTAACTATACAAGTTAATAAAAACAGCTGGTTTGCGTAACACACTATCAGTAGCAATGGTTTTCATTTTGACAGTTCAACAAGATTCATTGCGCTATTTACGTTGTTAAGCAAAATTTGTTGATAAGATTTTTCGAACATTATGAAGCAATGTATTAGCAATATCCTTCAAAATGAATCAGATTGTGAGTTTAAGGTAGGTTGATTTTTGCCATCTGTTTGGTCAGCTTTGAGTTTACCGACATATACACACAGTGTGTTTTCTGTATACTGAACTGTTTTTATTTTTGGAAAAATTGAACATTGCACGTTAGTTTCGTGTTTTTTATTACTGACAGCTTGTTAATCTTTCGGGGATTTATAGCTGTTTTTCTTTGTTCTTAAGGATAGAACACAAAGGTTATTACGAACTTTACTTGTTATATTAACTTCTAACTTATACATATATCGTGCCACATTACTGGTAACGATTTTGATGTATTATCCAACTGAATATCTTGTCGTGTTCCATAAGGTACCTACTTAGGTATTTATAAGGTTTCAGTGTAGATCAATCTGGATAATAATTTTGGTCTTTCAAACCTTTGCTAGTAGTAATAGATGGATGATACTGGCCGAGGATCAGCCGCAGTTACGTGCAATTGAAGAAATCTATGTTTAACAATAGGCTGCTAACTGCTTAAGGCTGATAGTGACGTTGATGCAGTGATAAAACTTCGTAAAGTCTAGCCGAGTGCTCATGGCTTGTTCAATGACATCTTCAAATGGCTGGTTGACACTTCCTGTGACCAAAGAGCTGGCTTCTACCTTGGCCAGAGGCTAAGTATTGCCATACAACGTGGCAATGCGCCAGTCCCTTGAGACGCAGGAATTAATCGACGCCATATTCAAGTTTGTTCATAGTTTTACTTAGGTTGTATACATTTTTATGCTCCTAAATAAATAACCAATAATAATGTTAATAAATCAAAAATGCTTACCTCAGGTCCAGCCTGAGCTCCCTGCCATCTACGGTAAGGTTGTAATGCACGACGTGCGGCTGATAGTGCTCCGTGCGATGAAGATCCCTTCGAGCACGCGCGTGTCCATGTGCATGGGCGTGCTCGACAGCGTGCGAGACCAGCTCGCCGTGTCTTGTCACCTTCACTGGGTGCACTACTTGAACTTTCGACGCGTCCAGGTGTCGATGGGAGTAGATACCTGTAGGAATAAATAATCATATAGAAACCAATCATTAAGAAATAGCAACTTGGCAATCCAAGTGGCGAAGTAGTTTGAATTTCTTGACAAAAAAAATTGGTCCTTCGAGCCGGATGGCAACTAGTCTAGTCTAAAATGTTGTTAGAAAAAGTTGATGCCTAATATATAGAATTTTATAAAAGTGCGACCTGGCTTAAAAATTATGATAATGTACCCCCATATGTAGGTACTCCCTATTCCCACTGAAGCTGTTACAGCATTGTTTGTGTTTGTAAATCTTACGCACCGGGATGGAAATAGCTGTTGGAGTAATGGTTGGCGTTAACGATGAAAGGGTTATACGCACTATTACGCACATAAATAAAAAAGTGTTTATTGTGATAATGATTGTAGTAAGTACGCACGGGTTTCACCAGAGTGGTTTTAAAAAATGGTATAACAGTAACAGTCAAATAAAGATGCCTTTAAACACGGTCTACTGTAAAGAGAAGTCTAAATTTTCCCTAAAGTTTTGGGCAGTGATAAAAGACCCGCTTCCGCCCGCGGCTTCGCCCGCGATCTATGTCGATAAAAACTATCCTATGTCCTTCCCCGGGATGCAATCTATCTCTCTGCTAAATGTTATCGAAATTCGATCAGTGGTTTAGGCGTGAAAAGGTAACATACAGACAGACAGACAGACTTACTTTCGAATTTATAATATTATATGGAATAAACAGGGTTATTTTAAATTGGTTAGCTAAACTCCGCAGATGCGACGGGTATCGATTCGAAACAACGATACAATAAAAAATATGAAGATATGATGTTTTTTTGGGAGATCAACGACCGCTGTTAGTGTTGTTACTTGAAGTATGAGTTGAGATGAACTGTTTTCATATATTTTATCGTGTTTAGATATCGATACCCATCGTGTCTGCGGAGTTTAGCTAGCAAATTTAAAATTACCCTGTATATGAGTCAATTGCAACGAAATGCATCATAAATTCTGAAAACTAATGGCGATAACCTAGATTTTAGTCATAATATTGCTGTTTCGGCGCGCGAGGATATAATGACGGCGCTTTCCAGCAACAACGGAAATTCAACAAACAAAATCGTAAGACAATAACCTGACGGCTTTGCTGACGCCAGTAAATAAATAAATGTCGTACGTGCCCTAATGCAAGTAAAAAATAAATCGTAGCACACTTGCAATAGGACACCATTTTTCGCTCAGCATTTTGGCTCAACAAACCTAATTTTGGAAACTAAAAAATTATTATTGACAAATTAAATTCCTATTTTGTTAAATTAATTATTTCAATTTAAGAGGAAATGCGAGTGGTATTTTCTCCATAGAAACGCTCTTGCCTGTTTTCTTTCTGGTTAATGGCCTTATATTATAGCAATGATTTTTTACAGAATAATAAATATGAACTATGTATGTAAGCACTAGAATCCTCAAAAAATGCCGATTTAAACCGCTTGGTCCAATATTGGAGGACGAAATAGGCGAGAGCCAAACCTCGAATTATGACTTTTTACTTAGGATTTTTCAAAAGTCTCTCCGACCGACCGCATTTCTTCTTAATACAAAAAAAAAAATAACCCAGTACTTCATAATTACAATAAAAAACAATGGAACGTTAACAACTCCTCACGTAGAATGAGCCAAGGGTTTTAATGACATTGTATTTATGAAGTAATGTGGCTCACTGCGCCTTCGTCCTAAACGTGGCGCCATCTCCAGGCGCCACTGCACTCGTACTTTTATATCTCATAGCGATTAAAGCCTTAATTATACACCAACAACATTCTTCTAATACATTATGATGACATTTCATGCATTAAATGTTTTGTTTTTATTTAAGGGCGTGCCTTAGGCCTAACCTCGAATTAACATAAGAGAGTACCTAACAGAAATGATTGTGGAAGATAGTAATTGTCATTTTAATCGTCCTTTTCTAGGTAGGTACGTAAGATTACTTACGTACCCAGAAATTATCCCTTGTCAGAAAAAAATGTATATGAAACAAACTTGTAAATGAACACCACATTCCATAGCCAATAGAATATGTTTCACAGTCGTGAAGTAAGAATGTGTCCCACAATGATCATGGCGTTACCAGGCCGTAACATAACCCCGTGGCGCGCTAGCCTGACACGTTCCTAGACAACGAAATTCTCGGTAATATGTTAAATTTTTCATAGATAATCATAATTACTAGCTTATCACTCATCATATGAACGATTTCATATGAAATCTGTGTGCTTGGTCAGCGACGGAGCGGCGCTAGTCACTCGACACTCGCTGACTGGTAAGGCCACACAAGTTCTACTCGCTACTCGTGTTTTTCTCACTCCTTATTAGTCTTCCGAGGCTCATACATAAATGAATTTAATTAAGGTAAAAACTACAATTGTTCAAGCCTTAGCTGGTTTAAGTGCTCCCCCAGACGATAAATGGATTAATAGAGCGATCATTTTCTTAGAACTTGCCTTGGTTGCTCAGACGATGTTTAAATGCGCGAGTTTTTTGCAAAACCAGATTTTTATTAATACATCCGAATTTTAAGAATACAGCTTGTAAACATTTACTATTATTAAAAAACTTACTTAGAAATTAAAAGTAGCCGTTCTTTCATTGAAACGATATATTATGTATAATTAATGAATCTTAATCATCCAAATCTTTTTTTTTATTATAGTCATACCCGATACGATTATCGGGTATATCATTGAATTTATAATAGGCCGAGTTTCCATAAAGTAGCCGTAAGCTACATCTTTGAGTAGGTAGGCTACATCTAAGATATGAATCTAAAACCAATAATGTTAGAGTTGTAATGAGAGGCGTGGGCCGAGTATTTCACCGTCGCTGTTGTTATGCATGACTGCAATTACTGGTAATTACAGTGCGTAGGTACCGCCCCCTGCCGAGCGACAACTGAGCACATCACGTTATGAATGGGTGGACTTAATAGCCCCTTAACTTTTACATCTCATCTATTTTCTTTACAAGCGTTTGATAAAACTTCATGAATCGTGATGAATATACAGAAAATTAATGACCTGACATGACAATTCGTTTAGCGAAATAATGTGTAATCAAATCATACAAGTGTGGAATACATTTAAAACTGATTACCTACTTTTCTATCTACGCACATATGTTGAGAATGAGTTGCGATAGATCGATTACGTAAATTAATTTTATGCCCATGTAGGTTCACTTCATTCAATTAACGTAGGCAAGCAACCTAGATAGGTAAAGTTATTATCTCTGTAGGGCGCCATATATGAGGCCCCAGAAACTAATTTGTTACCATGTAAAGAATTTGTATCGAACAGTCCTTACCTAGACGCGAGTGCCCCCTGTGGTTCTAATAAGTATATGATCTAATAAAATTAATTATTATTCATCAAGTTCGAATACCGGATAGGAACCAGTCTAGTGGCACCTAAGCATCGCGTCTCAGAATTGGTTCCATATTGGTTTGATCGTCATTATATTTCGGGTCTTCGGTCAAGGCAAACCATAATTGACATTAGTTTTTATCATTAAATTTTTATAATAGCGAATCGAATGCGTAAAACTGTGCCCGTTTCAAAGTCGCCGAGCATGAAACTAATTTGTGCGAGGCGATAAAAGTGTGTTACATCACCCTTAATTGTTCATAATCAGAGTGTTCAAACAAAGGTATCATGTGTGATGTGACAAGAACAAACGTCTTAATAATAGTTTCCTGTAAAAAATTAAGATGCGTAACTATTTACTTTGTGACTAAACTTATCGAATATTATAGCAAATAATAATTCTTTACAAAGTAAGGGCCTGTAAAATTTTATTTTATTTTTTTATATATCTACAGTTCAGTGAAAATACTAAGAAATTGTGAAACTTTCCAATTTCTTTTTTTTTTTTTCATCTAAATATTTCATCTCCTGTTGTTCTGCGATTAATGGTTAAACAGGCGCACGATCACTTTACGATCGTATCCTCGGCCGATAAGTGTCACATTTACGTCATGGTCCGCGTCACCAAGATCAACAGATTCGCGCCTTTTCTGCACTAACTGATAAGATTGCTTGAGCAAATATTGAGCTTATTAGATAAGCGAATTAGGATCGTTATACTTTGCACTTTCCAGCGATAAATTTAGGCAATAATTAAGTACTTTTACGGTATGATACTCAAACATTAACCAGGTAATTAATGTGATGTATTAAAAATGGCCGCTCGCAATTAAATGTCAATTTTAGGTGAGCATAATGGCACAGGTACGAATTTAGAATGAAAGTTCGACGACCGTGTCGCTCACTAACAGCTTTGTTTTATAAATCCCGCCACCGATTGCCGCTTTACGGTTATTGGTTTGATTACGTTTATGCTTCATTTTGAAGCTTTCAGTTCAACTCACTCTACGTTATCCACGATCTATTTTTGAAGTGTTCTTAAGTCTGCAAATAGAACTCCTTACTGCATTAGTGCTTTGGTTAATTCATGTTCCATCGGCCACTTTATTATTGGTCTGAGATGCGCTTAAATTTATCAACGAAGTACACCGTTTATTAATTCTCTGCAGGTGTGTTTTTCATTTGTATTACGTACGATCAGCGAACATTCATGTAGCCAGCATGTCTAAACGGACAAATGCATACGCAGAAGTTACCTACATCACTATTTTGTACAGCTGGACAGAAAACTCGGCCAGACATCGTACGATTTTTCCAATAGCATCGTAAGCATTTTGTTTGGTGATGTTTTTAGAATTTATAATAGCTGATTCTAATTAAATTATCTAGACATACGATTTTTTTTAATTTAACGAAAAGTTTAAAATGGGCGCTTTTAGTCTTGACCTTAACACGCTGTAGGTTATAAATAAAATTAATAATAAAAATATCTATCCCGTAGGTAAGTGTGCGGCAAAATGTCAGTTGGATACAGTAACACAATACTGTGTTATATTATAGTTTAGGGTTTTATTTTACAGTCTTTCATAAGCCGATTTTATGCGGTAGGTAACGACCTAAAAATGGAGACTTAATTTTGAGATTCAAGTATTTTATAACAAGTTCGAAATTACTATATAACTACTGTGTGGTCGTATGTCGGTAGATGAAATTTGTAATTAAAATAATTATATGTTCATGGTTACTGGTCTTGTGTTACGTAGTGTGTTGTGTAGTATCATATCGAATATAATTTTACAATAGTAATTTATTGCAAACCTGTTTGCTCGCAAACAAATATTATAAAGCAATGTTATGTAAAATATATAGGTATCTACGGTTGTCTTAGTCATATATTTAAGTATCTGTATAGTTTCGTACAGGTAAGTACCTACATATAATATAATCTTTCATCTTAATAGATTTATATCAACATAAAGCCAATAGCTCGTAAAATGTCGATTCCGCACGAGATACATTAATCAAAGAACTACCAAAGGGCAATAAGGCTTAACCCTAAAATGCTCTCAGTTCACGGCTGTCACGCGCGCTCTAAATCCTTAATTATCAGTATTTCAAACTTCGTGGCATTTACAAAACAAGGCATAAGATTAGCGTGACGATCTCTGACGATATGATATTCGTCTTATGGTTACGGTAGACCCTTGTCACGACGTATGTCACACGTCACTTTTAATTGTAAATCCGATAGGATCGGATTATACGAAGATTTGAGTTTTGACCTCTAACGCCTTGACATGTTTTATTTCGCTTTTGATTTACATATTCTGAATGGGCATTATAATGGTTAAATAAATGAGCTTATTATCGCAACATTATGTTTTATTACATTATGAATTTGTGAAACAAAATGTTCAATCAATCTTTTCGGTGAGCACGCTTTACAAATCTCGGAAAACTAAAGTGTATGGACCCAGAGGGGAGGAGGAGGGGGGGGAGGGGGAGGGGTCATTTGATGATTTCCCATCCGCAAAAAAAAAAAAAAAAGTGTATGGAATTTTCATTGGGTTTTATGTTTTACAAAGACAGACCTTCTTTGACGTTGATTGACCGCTCGCATTTAATTAGTTTTATTAAGATTGCAGAGCACCTAAGCAAAACAAGAAATGGTGCCAAACAGAATATTTAAGAGTCGTTATTATAGTCCCATTTAAAAGTCTCAATTTCTGTTTAAATAAGACAAACGGCTGAAGCGTCGCCTACGATACTATTAACCTATTTTCTGTTGAATCTTACAAAGTTTACTAGGGAGCACAGCTTATGCGTTAATTCTTTATTATTTCTGTCTAGAAAATTGTTAGAAACGTGTTTTTTTCGGCGTTTTTGTCTTGTCGCACTTGGCCAGTTTTTCACCTTCACCATCTAAGTACCATAGCAGATGACTTGATATAATGCGCTGATGAAAAAGACCTATCCACTATTGTGATTAAAAACCTTAGTCTCAAAATGAATTGTACCTACTACTCTAGTTTCAATCAAATCAGCCTATCGTAGTCCACTGCTGGACATACTCGTCTTCCAGGATGCACAACAACACCTTGTCCTCCGCTTTCCGCATCCTGTGTTTCCCAGCTACCTTCTTAAGGTCGTCGGTCCATCTAGCTGGGGGCGTCCCACACTACGCTTGCCGATACGCGGTCTCCACTCTAGGACACGTCTGCTCCTCAGGCCATGGGTCATTCGACAAAACATGGCTAGCCCACTGTCACTTCAGTTTGCTTACTCTGCAAGCTATGTCGGTAACTCCAGTTCTTTTACAGATTGGTAATCTGCATTTCTTATTTCTACTCTAGTTTATTTTTATTTTTCAAAAGTGCACATTACTAAATTGTTTCTGTTACAATAATATGGACGGCTGGATGACCTCTATAACACAGGTTTTTCCAAGTATGTGGTCATTATTTATTTAAATTTGTGCCAGGTATTTCAGGGGCCTCTGGCTAAATAATAACAGCCGCACAGGTCGATGGATCAGGCTAAGCTACGCTTGCCGCGGTTGGTGTGTGGATGGGTGACCATCTTTAAATACCAACACCCCTCCGCGTCTCGAAGAGCACGCTAAGCCGGTGGTCCTGGCTCATTCGTGGATCTTTGTCAGAAGCCCGAAAGTCTGACAACCAGTCTTACGAAGGGGTATCGTATTACCCAGTAACTGGGTCGTGGAGGTCAGAAAGGCATTCGCTCTATGTAAAATACTGGTATTCAGCTGCATTCGGTTAAACTGGAAGCCGACCCCAACACAGTTGGGAAAAAGGCTAGGCAGATGATTTGTGCCAGGCTATTTGCACGCTTAAGTGTCACCTTCTATCTGTGTATTTTTTAATGTTAAATAAATAATTCTAATTATAATTAAAAAAAAAAATATTACCTTCAACAAAGTAAATATTTAAAGTAACTAACCCTCCTTGCGCATGGGTAAAACCCACAGCCAAAGATCTTAATTTTACCCGAACAATAAACAGATGTAAATAAACTTGTTCCTATTAATATGCGTATGATTCAAATCATGAATAAATTCTTCTATAATTTAAATAAAATACATCACCTTAGCTAACAATAGCTACTAGATAATCACTTGATATGACCCAAATGCCTAGTTTATTTTTAATAGATGAATTAGCTATTTTTATTAATAAACAACTTGTTTCATAGATACATTTTCTATGCTGATACAAGGCCTAGAGATATAATAAAATTGTGTCATTTGTTTGACGTATTTTTGTTCCTATTATTGAAAGTTATTAAAATTATAAAAAAATCACTCGTTTGTAATTTTCAATAGAAAAATATTTTCTGATCCTTCTTCAGTAATATTTCAGGTTTTTAGAACAGAACGCACCGAAAATTCGTATTTTTTTTTCTCACAATTAATAGCCATGGGACCTATGGACGTACGTGTTCCACGCGCGCCTCAAAGAGATGTCAGCATCGAGGACCCCTTAGGGCCGAAGCCTCCCGGGTCAGCGGGATTGTCCGAAAGGGTTACCGCTGGCCCGGAACATAAAGGGCTAAGGAAGGAACACGGGTGGATTTTAGTCAGTAAGAGACTGACACTCCCTTCCGCTCCACCCAGAGCGGGAGGGGTCATTTGATGATTTCCCATACGAAAATTAATTAAATAAATAAAAAAATTGGGGCCTATGGAACAACTTTATGTACTTGTTGTACTTTGTGTGCCTGTAAATTGTTTAATTGAAACAAATGCTTTGAGTTTGAGTTGAGTTTTGAGTTTGTACCCATACATAATGTACCTAAATATAGAAAAAAAAATACTCACCGGTATGTAATAGGTTTCTTATGCTATCCTGGACATCCTTATCTACGGCTCCGGCGACGGCGTCGGCGGCGAGGTTTATCGTGACGTGCTTGGCGGCGCACCACGCCACCAGCATTTGAAACAATAACAGTTTGAACAACGAACACCGCACATCCATCTGTCTCAGCACCCAACACTCAGTTACACGCATTTTGAGTCCACGTTTAAAAATAATAGTCTTAAAATTTCACTTTTTTATGTCACCACACTATTACCGACAAAAGGATTGTCCTAATTTTCGTCGTAACATTTACGAAGCTTTATGCTTGTAGTTAGATATTGATAATGTGCTCATCATCCGTCTCCTGAGCTGTTTTGTCATCATACACTACCTGAAACAAAAAATATACATAATCAGATCACGACTCGAACCTTATAGTTTTTGTAACTACCTACTATAAATTCGTCAATGGTTCTTTAATATTTAATATTTATTGGTTAATTAATGAGTATAATAATATATAATAATAAAACGGCCAACTTAAATGTCAAAATATTTAAAAAGCTATAGGTTACAAAAACAGTTAAAATCAAGAAGCATTGTTATTTAAATATTTACACAACATTAACTATATGATAGTATTTCTACGTCGGTAAGGCTACAACAGCCACTTACCATAACTGAGATAAAATAAATTACTTTAAAGTTATTAAAAATAATTATGAAAATATTATAACTTAATAAATAGCGATGTTAAAATAATTAGAAGCGCGAGACGCTACGCGACAGGTCTACGTGAGCGTCGGCGTCGTCGTACGATGTACGCGACCGCTGTCTATAAGATCGCTATCTCTATCTGAGAGCCGGCTCGTAGTTTATATAATTATTCATAATTACTTATTATCTCCTCACTTCGTGTGTACACACAATTTGGGAATACGTCCCAGAGATATAGTAATCTTTTATGAAATCCATTCACTAAAACAATATAGTTTATGTCAGGGGAAGACTCTCTCAAAAAAATTCCAGTTATAACAAAAAATTATCATGTGAATCTGAACACGTAAAATTATTAATGATGTGACAATGTGGACATATTAACATAAGAATATGTTAAAAGAAACAGATGCGTGAGATTGAGACATGATATAATTTTTATTGATGTCAAAAAACTGGCCCCATTATACGTTGGACAGCAAATAGCTGACTGCTTCTCTTTATAAGGCAGAGCTTTCTTCATCGGCATCGCGACAAAACACGAATGATTGACAGGCTGTAGCGTTATTTACAATTTTAAACCATAAATAAACGGTGTTCCCCACAAATATGCACATACAATTATTCTCGTTATTGTTTTAACATGAAAGTTGTAATGTTCTAAAGTAATTCCCACAGTGCCTTAAAATGTTTAGTTGTCATGGTAAAAGAGTAAAAGACAAAGTGAAACAATAGCCGGGACAAGACGTGCCTTTCTATGAAGGAATGTATTTTAGGAATAAGAAAGGGGCGTAGGGCCCACGTGGCGCGATAACGCAGGCGCCAGCACGAGGTGCGCTCTTTGTTTTTGTTTGGCTCCTTCGTACAGGAGGCAGGGCTGGCGTGGCGCCATGACGGATTGTTAAAAATGTTTACTGAGACGCTATAAGCCTCCGTAATTAACGTTATAAGATGGAAACAAAGAGTTGCCCTAATTTATCTTAAGAGTAAACGCTGTTTCACCTGACGATTATGGCATTTAACCCGTAGTATGTCGGAACGTAGATCCACGCGAGACACAATGGCTTTTTAATTGTTTCTGTAATTACGACATTCAACCGGTTAAACAATGATATATCCAAACAATGAATGAAAGTGCTACTATATAAAGACAAAAGAGTATACGGCCCGACAAAATGGTCGCAATTGCGGACGTGACAACAGTTTACGGTAATGACACTACAAAATACCGTGGCAACAATATTTTGCAAATAAAGTGAAAAATCATAAGAAAACGTTTCAATTATTATCATCGATATTCTTACGTAAAATAGCGTGACACCATCACGTTTGCACCACATTTTATTAGCCCCTTTAGGTACATTCATATGCCGCCTGCCAATATGGGCCACCTGTATTAAACATTAGGTACATATTACAACAGCAATATGCTTCATTAACAGCTGTGTAAATTTCTAGATCAACTCTGTTCTCTGTTGTTAATGAAATCGGCTTGGTAACCGCTAGGTCTGTAAAGGTTGACTTTCATAGGTTAATGAAATTCATGATATATGAAACTGTAAAGTAAGACTGCCGGTGTTTTTACTAGGAAATATGTAACGTTCACTGGATATTATCGTGTCTTTATTATCGCGTTTAATGTTAAAGGTAATTTTACACATTCTGTGTACATAGCACATCACGAATCTTAATAAAATCGAATGCTAACGTGCAGATTTTGTCGCGAAAATAAAGCATTCTTTGAAGTCCACTTTACATGCATATTACAGCTTACGTCCTATCTATAAATTACATCAATTTTAACATAATATAACATGTAGAATAATGACACCGCATGCAGTATAAACATTTTAATCTTTACAACTTTCTGATTTCGCGGTATCACGTAGTATCATTGTCATCAGCAAAGATAATAATATCTCTGTGTGTACAACACCTAATCTTAGTGCTGACCCGATTCGTGCCTAGGCTAATAATGACGTATGACCTGGGCTCAATCTCTTCCACTGTCTTACTCAAACACCTGATAATGAGACTTAGCAGACGTCTCTATTGAGGCCATGAAGTCATTTGGACAGTTATATAATTCATATCTGTGTGTACGTATGATTAACATTATCTCTACAAGATGAAACTAGTGTCGAGACTCGAGACTCGAGAGGCCCCAGTAATAAAACTGAAAATGTAAAGGCATAAAGCTCCAATCATGCACAAAGCAGCCGCCGGTTAGGATTCGATCACGTAGAATTACTGCTCGTAATTCTGACTATGAAACGAATAAGTGAATTTAAATTACAGCTTGTAATCGTATGCTTAATATAGATAATGTGATGGTCTCGGGTAACAAAAAGTGGTACGGACGGACTGATGGACGGGTCGGTGGCGCCAACACCCGCCATCGAAGGACAGAGATAGGATTCGGAGGAACGCGTACTCTTATTCTTTTTCTTTTCATTATAAAAACAAGTCCCTTATTAAAATACTTTCATTAAAAAAATCAACCTTTGCGTTGAGCAGCATCACTTCCTGAACAACTACTGTGTCTGCGTCAAGATTAAAAATATGAATCATTAAATTAAAATATTAATTACTTGTAGGAGCACGTAGCTTAAGGCACTATTATGCGCCTATGTTAACAAACATAATTTGCAATGTTCACGTCCTGGTACTAACAACATCGATATATTTACCCAAACTCTTTGTAGATGATGAAACAAAATATTGTACTGCAGAGTTTTTCCTTTTAAAATAAGATTATTCTTCGCAGAAATGAGTAATGAAAAACATAACGTGAGTTGACGTTTTAAGTCCCTTATCATAATGTGCTATTTTTAAAACTATACATACGGTTAATTATACGTTTTTTCTCATTTGGCTACGTGATAAGAGCTACGTCTTCATTCAGTAAATTCTACACGATTTAGATTCAAATATAATGTTTTAAATGATTATTAATTAGCTTATAAATATCATTTAATATGTACCTATTAAAGACTCCACGTCGGATGTTGTAAAACGTTTGCATTTAAAGACTAGATAAACTGTATTTATAATTTGTTGATTAAAACACACGTGGAGTTCGATAATGTTATGCGTAATTTACTTATTGCTAGAGTTATCGGAGGTATTTATCGTCAATATAGGAACAAAAAATAAGCTCCATGGAGTGTTTAGTGCCGTGATGTGAAGGAAGCTTAACAATGCGCGAGCTCTGGCGCTGGGGGCATCCGTCATCGTCTCGCGCGCACTCGCGCTTTGTCTGGAGCCATTGTGAGGACCGGTAGCGCCGGTTATGCTCGGCTCGAATTATTGCCCTTTATGAACCAACTGCCCTGCCGACATCGTTCGGAAATATGTACAGGTATGTGGAATAGGAATAACTTGGATATGTGTAAAAGAAATCTCTTTCAAGATCAAGATACAGTATGATTTACCAGCAAATTGATAGAACAAATTAATATTCTAATAATATGAGCTGACATTTGCCTAATTGATTACTACATTTAAATTGTAATACCAACAGCAGTTAATGAATTTGACATTGAATGATGAAAAGCTTCTTTTTTTGAAGACGGTTAAAGATATATATAACAAGCTTAATTGATTCAGAGGTCAGAAGTAAACAGAATTGATAGTTCAATCAATCCATTCGGCACAGCAGCAACCTACACGTTGTCTGTCAACCTAGAGTTTGATTGATACGTTCTTTAGTAGGTAAGATCTCAGTGTGGGAAACTAGCAAAGTTTAGCCTACAAATAAAAAAGTCCGTTATTGCCATAGATATATTGATTTGTTTTGATTAAGGTTAATATGATGTATAGTATCAATATTAGCTATAAGAACACATCAGTGGTTTCCCTAATAGTTAATTCATCCCATAAAACCCAAGTGGAGCCCAATCGTACAAATATAATTGTAGAACAAAAATACCCGGAAATTCTTCAAGGGAATCTGTAGAATGTCGTATAGACGAGCGATGCCACAAATTTTTTCTGTCGCCTATTGTCTCCGAGACACGGCGTCATTCTGACAGGTACCATTAGTAAAGACGGCCGACAAATGGCGACTGTCGGATCCAGATTTCATGACCACTCGTGTAACTACTTGAGAGCAAGTGGTTAAAAACTGCTAGTAGATGTAGGTAGGTATATGGTGGAGGCCTATGGGTTTTGATGTCGATCTTTGATGGATTGTACCGAAAGTTATAATCAACCTATTTTTTTCGTATTCCCCATTCAGTTCATCGGCCCTATTACCGTCTGTGATTTTAATAGAATTTACGATCTGCTTTCAAAATAGACCTGAATCATTGGGGGAATCTACGATATACTCACGAAATTATCTGAAAGTCTGCCAAACAAAAAATACATAATTATTTCAATCGTGCAACAGTTACGCGTTGACTAGGTATTGGGTTGGTGATATAATGTACCTACCTACGTATACTTATATTTATTATCTTATCTGTAAAGTAAATCTGCTACGTACACGCTACGTCACAGACGACTATTGAACTTCGGCTCATCTCTGTAAACTGCCTATCCAGACAAATCCTATTTAACAGATTAATCTTGTATCATACGTAAGTAATGTTGGCTTTCTTGCTGAAAATTATTAAACTCCTGCATATTAACTTCATTTCTATCCAAAGTTCATTAATTTGGGCTTAATTGTAGGTAATCTTTACCCATCATAATCGCGTTAGCACTTGTAGATTTTAAATTCTAATTAATTGTATCGTTAACGAGTGCTACACATGTAACTAAACAAATAACTAGAATTTATGCATGAAATGTGACAACTCAGACGTCTGATTATATTATCACGATTTCTGCCAATTTATCAAACACAGCCACGTGGCGGCATTAGGATGCTGTTGGGGCTTCCATCACGCTTCTGCAGTGCGTCAGGAATGTTTGCTGACGCAGAGGGTCTGGGGCAGCTCTAACAGTCTCCTGAATGTCATTGCAGGGAAATTTGATTGCCCGCTCGTCCATTATTTGTCCAGCCTGCATGTGTACTAACAGTTTTTTATGTTTTTTTTTATGTTTTACTAACAAATTACAGATTTATAATTCGGAAATTAGTAATAAAAAAAAATGATTATTATTATTAGCCCACATATTACACCATCAATGGTAACCGCAATCCTCTTTTTTTATGAAACATTTGAATGTGTGAATTAAAAAACAAATAGTCGTCGGAGACCGACGTCTTCCCATGAAAATATTGACCAAGTCAAGACTACAAAAACAAAAACTACAAAAAGTATTCGTCAGCCACTCACTTGTCATTCTTGTCACTTTGTTATCAATAGTCCAGGTCAAGAAATCAGTCGAAGAGGCCATTCATCAAAGTGAAGGTCCATTCAAACTGGATGCTGTCCACATTAACTTGGCAATTGCATTTTCTGAATGGCCATCTGTATTGGTAATCGATAATAAATACAAGCAAGGAGAAAATGAACTAAAGAAGTCAGCAACAAACAAAGTAGGTTCTTTATTGTAAACTGCATAACAGTTTTTCTGAATGGAAAATCCAGCTTTGATTTGTGGTTGGACTACATTCGACGTGTGAATAGTGATGGTTGTGAGTCAACATAGATCAAAAGGGGAGGTTCGTCACTAGGTGAATACTGACACTATCATTGTCTGCGAGACACTATGAATTATTCATAAAAACCATTGTTTGTAAAAGTAAGCCTGAAGTATGGGAATTGGAATAAAAATAGATCATAGATTGTCTGTTTATTTTTAGATCAATACGATGTGTTCCTCTAGTCTTGCATTGTCATCGTGATGCAGGCGCATTGCAGGCGCCATGCACTTTTGTCGAATCGAATAATGTGACCTTATTTACTCAATTATTGAGTTGTAACTTACAAATCAACAGCCATATTTGATTGACAGTGGTCACGACAAACCAGTTAAGTTTAACTAAAAAAATCTCATTAATTTTATTTTTCCTTTCTTGGGTATATGGAATCTAAAGTAGTTAAGTTCACTTGGGAAATGAGGTAACTCGGTTTAAGTAGCCGCTCTTCTCACATTTGCAGACGGTAACCGTAGTAATTTTCGCTGGCAAAGTTGAACGACACGTAAATGCCTAAATACATAATATAATGTTTACTCATATTTACATGATCTAGACGTATGAATGAAACCCGAGTAGGTAGTGCGGGCGTTTGATGACATAGCCCCTCATCGTTTACATTAACAACCGTCAGTTTCGTAGAACACCGATTTAGGATCGCAAGCGCATGTTCGTGCATGTAACACATTTCGAATGCGTAGGCCGAGATTTATCGGAATACCTATCGTGTAATGTCCTATTGTATTCACGTTTACCGATAGAAATCTACTTTATTCGGGTTACAAATTGCATACGATAAGATTTTTATTCTCTGAAGATAATTTTCTCGAAGACAAATCAAATTTGGTTTGAATCCAAATGTGCATTCGCACGGCAATTTGTGGCAGGAATTTAATGGCGAGGGTGCGGTACCTACATATCGTACCTGATGAATAATAATGGAGTAGATAATAGAATTTCAGAGTCGAATGCTTTAATTAATTTTATAAAGCGACTATTTGGAATATTGAGCAATAAGCAATATATCAAAGTATTGTAGAGATCAATAGTCTGGCACACAAACCCTAATTTATGTGACAGTTGATCGCTGCAAATTAATATTTTCGTTATTTATGTTCGAATTCCTATCTAAGCTAATGTAAAATAACAGTGAAATAAATTATGGCTAACATAAACATTGTGTGTTTGAATTTGCGCTTGGTGTTATGAGATCTGAATCAGAAAATCCGGGCAAAGCAAAGCAGTTATGACTTATTATAAATTGCTTTATTTTTATCAAACCATGTTCCGTTTGTAAAATCACCCGCGTGGATGCCGGAAAATATCCCACGATAACGTACTACCGGGATTTAAACCATACCTGTGTGTTAATCCAGGTTATAAACTATCTGTGTGCCTCATCCAAATCTAACATACACCCATACAAACGGACAAAAATTCTTCATTACTATTTTATTATACAGACGTATTCTACATTACGTATTTTAAACATACACAATTCAAATAATTAATAAAAATTATCATTCTAGCCGTGGGACCTTTTTTTCGTTTTAGTATGTAACAACATCAAGTAGGTATGTAGTAAGGTATGTAAGTAGGTAGGTACTAAATATGGTTGGGTGGTTTATTTCATGCCAAAACAAGCAGGGGATCGAGGAGGGGGTGGAGGGGGATTCAGGGGATCAGACCGGAATAACTCACTTTTACGCTATTTGTTTTGTTTGAAAATTTAAGTGTTCTATTTTTTGTAAAATTCTTTATTTTATTATTTTAACAGCCTGATGAAGATGATCGCGGTACGAGCTGGACAAAATAAACGACCAGTGGTCCACTTTAGCCCTGGATCGAAAGAGCTGGAAGTCATGGGGAGAGGCCTTTGCCCAGCTGTAGGATGGTGCAGGCTAACAGTAAGAGACTGATAACAACTTGTAGTAACCACGGGCTGGTTTTTCAATCATCTGTTAACTTTATTCGAGGAATAATTTTGAAATTTTGACAGTTGTTTCATACAAAAACTGTCAAACGTCAATTTTATTCCTCAAATAAAAGTTAGGTGATCTAAACGCCACTCTGTACGTATAGGTATAGTATAAATAATATTCTACAAATACTCAAAATGTGTACAGTTACAATGTAGGTACTTATTTATTTGAAGCAGACGGACACCTTTTAACAATCAAATCATGTTCGGGCTATTGTCTGGCAACCACAGAAAATTAAAAATCAAAAACACACATACAAACTCCTTTCACCTACCTATGCTGACAACCCTAGCGTAAGGTGTGCCTTGTACCATCGTGTTTAGTGGGTCTAGGGCTAAGGAAGAAACACGGGTGGGTTTTAGTCAGTAAGAGTCTGATACTCCCTTCCGCTCCACCCAGAACGGGACTCATTTGATGATTTCCCATCCGCAAAAAAAAAAAGAGGGTCTAATATAAGAAAGTTGTGATTCTATCTATGGACATAATTGGAAACTCAGTACTTAGGTACCTATTCCTATCATCATCATTCTCCTTATTAAAAGTTGGCGCAACATGTATTTTTCTTCCATACTTCTTTATTAGTCGTCATCTCGGTAGTCACCCCTTTTCTAACCATATCATCATTCACACAATCCATCCATCGTTTATTTGGTCGTCCACTACTCTTATAGCCATCGACATTCATACTCAAAACATTCCCCAGAACATACCATGACCATACCATGACAACCGATCCACCGGTCATCAGTTACCGGTGCCACTTTCAGACTTCCTCTTATATACTCATTTCTTATTCTATCCATTCGTGTAATACAACACATCCCTCTTAACATTCTCATCTCAGCTGCATGCAATTGCCTTTCATACAGGCAGGTACATATTTCTATATACTGATTGAAACAAAAAGAATGTTAATAGGCCAGCAAAATTATGTCGGTCACACCGTTGTCGTACGAGTACTGTGTGAGAATTCGTATACTACAACGACGTGTTTTACATAAACTAGTGTTTAATATATGTACAACATTGTAAATAAATCGCTTTCAACTTAGACGTCCATTACACGGTATTTACAAGGTGTTAATATTTCTGTTACGTAAAAGATTGTCCAGGTGTTGGTTAACTAACATACGTTTAGGTAATTTATTGGCAATTGACGTCGTCCTCTTGAAAGGTTTTCTGTAATACCAGCTGTTCCCGTGACTTCGTTCGGGTGCGTGTTGAAAAACAATAATGTGTTTCGTCACTAATTATTTTTCTAAAATAAAACCTAAGTTACTCCTTATAACATCAGCTATCAGCCAGTGAAAGTCCCGTCTAAAATCGGCCAGCCGTTACGTACCCGGAACAAGCAGACAGACAAAAAATTATTTTTTGTTATAAGTACCGAATAAATGTTCATAAGCATTTAGTAAAAAGTTGTTATTTTGACATTACAAATAAAACTTCAATATACCTAAAAAATATGAAGGGATGTCACATATCGATAAAATTGTTAAATTTTTCCTTTTGTAAAGTCGTAAATGATTACAACATTACTGGTGGACGGCGGGCACGCGATAAAGGTGCTAATTAGATTGTCAGCCGCATAAGATTTGCATGTGGCAGAGATCGTTGCCTTGCAACTCGTCCTATCACACGCCTGCCTGCCGACGGAAAGGTCGACCACTAGTGATGTTCTACCGTTACACTTTATTTCCTTTTGTCGATAATACAATAACGAAGCAGGAAAAGCTCATGAATTTCCTTGTTCTTTTTCGGTTTTCAATTTGAACGGTTTTTTGTGAAGCTATTGCTGTGTGAAGCTACGTTTTTGAAAATGTACTACAAAGAAAGAAATGATTTTTATAATAAAGGTTCACGATCGCTGTGGTCCTCGTCGTAAAACCGTTTTCAAATCTTTGACAATTGGTGAATAGCTACTTCAATCTAAACAATTGGGACTTACCAAGATTATTCCGATTTAAAAACATTTCTTACAACAAATTAACCTATTTTGCTTTAACCTCTAGTTAATAACGATATTGTTATTATATTTTTATTATTGTTAAACTGATTATCAGCAGTTTTGTCCGAAGATGTTTGTTTCGGTTTTCCCACTCCATTACCGAATTTATTTGAATCTTACACACTATGTGTATGCCTTATTTTGTATAAATTATTGGGAAAGTTACCGTTTATATATTTTGGCAGCAAAAAATAAAACTGTTCTATTCGAAATCTGCAACAATAAATACCTATCTTGCATAATTTACAGTCAAAAGCTTCTAATTAACTATTCATCGACATCGACAAAGTCCCACGGTGGCGCTAGTGAATGTAAGGAAACTGAAGTATAGTATCGTTGCCACACCGGACAACACTACTTTGTATGTCCCATTCACAAGCGTCGTAAATGTAATACATAGTACAACAGCCAACAGGTGAACATTCATGATTTATACCGCTGTCCGATCTGAAGGCGGAAAATAAATGGATTATGTGTAAAATTGATTACGACATTAGCAACAAAATTGTAGTATTTATAACGTTGTTTCGTGTAGGCTTTGTTAGGTCTATTGTATTTCATATTGTTTTACATGATTTGCCTGTTTTAATAATACTAGTTCATGATGTCTATGGGCAAAAACTGTGGGCTCGCGATATTTACAACATTACCTATTGTTCTTTTGTGCTGAATCTAGTCTGACAAACAGGTTGTTAACGACGACCCACCTTACGAAGAGATGCAACGCGGATGGGCCAGCCGCTGGCCTATCCGTTGCCGTCTTTACAGGCATAGTTGAAAAGACGAGAGCACTTTGCCAATAAAAATAAATTGATATGCCAACCCCAATAATTTTTAGGGTTCTGTACCCAAAGGTTGCCAACGGGACTCTATCACTAAGCCTCTGTTGTTCGTCTGTCCGTCTGTCAGCGGGCTGTATCTCATGAACTGTAGTAGTTAGACAGTTGGAATTTTCACAGAGTATGTATTTCTATTGCTGCTATAACAACAAATAAAAAATAAACTTAAGTGTTTTTTTCAGCACGTTTTGCCTTGTGGTACGGAACTCTTCGTGTGCGAATCCGACTCGCCTTTGGCTGCTTTTTTAAGTAAAGCAAGTTTCATTCAATTTAAATGCAAATGTATGGCAAATAAGTGCCCACGTACACGGTACAATGTCGGTGTAAACTCCGATGTACTTTAGTGGCATCGCGTGGTGTTTTCGCCCACTCATACCTACACAACTATGTACATATTTATTTTGCTTTTTATAATAAACTAGAGAGCAACAAAGTAAGGCCTTTTTAGTTTTACGAAATACTATTAAATGCAGGGGAATGAAGGTAGAACGGGAAAGTTGTAAATGAGATGGATCTGAAGGTCAATTCTCGCGGGATTTTGACGTATTTTTGACAGATTTGAGACTGAGATCAGAAAAGTTTATAGTGGATAAGACAGAGATTAAAACAGAAGAAGAACTAGCCGGGGATCGAGGAGGGGGGGGAGGGGGGTTCAGGGGATCACACCGTAATAACTCAGACTATGAACTTCTTATAATTACGGGAATTGTCCCTCTCAGGTACCTAGCAAATACCTAAGTAATAGCTGCTATTACCTTTCCATTAAACTATGTGTTTCATTTGTTTTCTTGTAACTATTTACCGTATCATCATCATCATCAGCCTATAGCAGTCCACTGCTGGACATAGGCCTCCCCTAATGAGCGCCATAGCGCCCTGTCTTCAGCTTGACGCATCCAGCATCTGCCTGCAGTCTTTCGCAGGTCGTCATCCCACCTGGCCGGAGGGCGTCCCACACTACGTTTGCCGAGTCGTGGTCTCCACTCAAGAACTCGTTTACCCCAGCGGTTGTCGGTTCTTCGCGAGATATGGCCGGCCCACTGCCACTTCAGCTTGCTAATTCTTTGAGCTATGTCGATAACTTTCGTTCTCTGTCGGATGCATTCGTTACGGATCCTATCCTTCAGAGAGACTCCGAGCATAGCTCTTTCCATAGCTCGCTGAGCGACTTTGAACTGGTGGACCAGCCGTATCGTGAGTGTCCACGTTTCAGCCCCGTAGGTCATGACGGGTAGGACGCACTGATTAAAAACTTTCGTTTTCAAGCATTGCGGTATAGATGACGAGAAGACTCGACGTAGTTTCCCAAACGCTGCCCAGCCTAGCTGGATCCTTCTCTTGGCCTCCCTCTCAAAATTGTTTTTACCTAACTGCAGAATTTGCCCGAGGTAAGTGTATTCGGAAACAATTTCGAGAGGGTGGCCGTGCACGACGACCGGTCCCGGATCAATGAGGCCATTGATCATGACTTTGGTTTTATCCAGATTCATGCCGAGACCGATGTGTCGCGAGGCTGAAGCTAGGCCGTCCAGCATCTGGGTTAGCTCCTCCAGCGACTCCGCCATCAAGACTATGTCATCAGCGAATCGCAGGTGTGAGATGTAATCGCCGTTTATGTTAATGCCCTTACCTTTCCAGTCCAGCGTCTTAAACATATCTTCCAACGCGCTCGTGAACAGTTTCGGGGATATGACATCCCCCTGTCTCACTCCTCTGCGCAGTTGGATGGGTTTGGACTGCTGGTCCTGTACTTGGACACACATGGTGGCGGCGTCGTAGAGACATCTCAGCACCTCGATATAACGACAGTCTACTTGGCATCGCTGTAAGGATTCCAGAACAGCCCAGGTTTCGACAGAGTCAAAGGCCTTCTCATAGTCCACAAAGGCCAGACACAGGGGCTGATTATACTCTTCGGACTTCTGTATAATCTGCCGCACTGTGTGTATGTGATCTATGGTGCCGTATCCTCCGCGAAACCCGGCCTGTTCCGGTGGCTGGAACTCGTCGAGTCTCCTGGCGAGACGGTTCGTGACCACCCGTGAGAACAGCTTATAGACGTGGCTCAGAAGCGAGATGGGTCTGTAATTTTTAAGGAGGGTTTTATCTCCCTTCTTAAAAAAGAGCACCACCAAACTCCCGCTCCACGCCTTTGGAGTTCTCCCACTGTGAAGGACGGTGTTGAAGAGATTCTGTAGTTCCTGTATAACAGGGGCCCCTCCGGCTTTCAAAAGCTCTGATGTTATTCCGTCCTCACCGGGGGCTTTTCCATTTTTAAGCTGCCTCAGGGCTAGCACGATCTCGTCTTGACTGATGTCAGGCAGTTCGTCGGTATAGTGGCGTGTCAGGGTGGCTCTGGAATCTTGGCCGTCTCGTTGGGGACGAAGGGCATGTGCAGCGTATAATCGGCCATAGAAATCCTCTATCTCGGTGAAGATCTCAGGTTTCGACAAAACGGTCCTCCCGTCGTGCGTTTTAAGCTTCGTCAGGTGGCTCCTGCCAAGCTGCTGAGTGAATACTTTGGAACCTCGGTTACGCTCTATTGCCTCTTCAATGAGGCGTGTGTTGGAGCTCCGAAGGTCCCGCCGTACCATCTTCGCAATTCGCTTGTTCAGGTCTGACCTGTCTGACGAAGTCGCTTGGGTGGTTTCCCGTCTTTTTGTCATCAGCCCGAGAGTCGCATCCGAGAGTTTGGATTTCTTGCCAGTACGCTGCTTTTGACAGAACTTGATGCCCTCGTCTCTCATAGTTTCGACCAGATTGTGTAGGGTCTCGTCAGCGTCATCAGTGGGATCCAAGGCAGCAAATCTATTCCCGAGAAGCTGCTGGAACTTCTCGGTTCCCGCCATGATTTGCATTGGGTTAGGTCGGAGCGTGGACTTCATCAGACGGTTTCTTTCAAGCTTCAGATTGATATTCAGAGAGCCTCGGAGGAGTCGGTGATCAGATCCGGTATTGAACCTGTTGATCACTGAGACATCTCTGAATATATGCTTGCTATCCGTCATGATGAAGTCGATCTCATTTTTAGTCACAGTGTCGGGGCTTCTCCACGTCCACTTCCTCTGGGGCTGCTTCTTAAAGAAGGAGTTCATTAAGAACAGCCCCTCCTTCTCAAGGAAGTTGACAATCATTTGCCCCCTGTGGTTCCTAACTCCATAACCATGCGGGCCTACGCGAGATTCGTTGCCAGTCCGCGTTCCCACCTTGCCGTTAAAGTCCCCCATTACAACGTTGAAGTGAGCCTTAGTGGTGTTGTGTAAGGCTTTGGATATGTCCTCATACATATCCTCCACTTCATCATCCGAGTGCGCCGAGGTCGGTGCGTAAACCTGAATTACCTTCAAGCTGTACCGCTTGGACAGCCGAAGGATCAGGTACGCTACCCTGGTCGACACACTGGAGATTTCTTGGACGTTGTTTGAGAGCGCCTTGTTGACGAGGAAACCTACACCACCCTGGGATGTTTTATCACCCTCGCGAAAGTAGAGAAGATGGCCCGAGTCTAAGGTTACGGTGTCCTCCCCCTCTCTACGGACTTCGCATAACCCTAGAACATGCCATTTAATGTTCTCTAACTCCACTTCCAACTGCGCTAGATGGTGGTCAAGCCTCAGAGTGCGTCCGTTAAACGTAGCCAGGGTCATATTTTTAAGTAATGATCGGTAGCCTAATGTAGCCCGGGGATTCTTAGCACCCCCTGCCCCGCCGTTACCATGGCCGCTACCATGACCAGGGATAGCGAGGCGGCCGGGAACTGGGGGCCGTTTTCTGGCTTGTCTTATCATTAGAGGGTAATGCCCATAATCCCCACGCTGGGCATGCGGGTTGGGGATCGCAGTTTGGTAATGTTATCAGTCTGCAGGGGGCGCTGCTGCCCGCCCCCCGGTGTATGTCCCTTAGTCGCCTCTTACGACACCCACGGGAAGAGTTGGGGTGGTGCTATTCTAGGCCGGCACCACACGGCACCGTTACCGTATAAATTGCGTAATTCCGAACATTAAAAAATCCCACCTACCTACTTAATGTTACATTTATGGCCGATGGGTACCGATTTTTTCATAAGGATATAGGAAATAGTGGTTCTATAAATACAGCTCATACCTACACATGGTTAGGTCATCATCATCATCATCTACTAGGTATGTTGGGGTCGGCTTCCAGTCTAACCGGATCTACATCCGGTTAGGTCATCATCATCTACTAGGTATGTTGGGGTCGGCTTCCAGTCTAACCGGATCTACTTGGAGCGACTCTCCAAGTACAATTCTGTTACATAGCTACCTGTGTAACAGAATTGTACTTGGAGCAACTGCATATCTGACCTATGTATATGGTTAGGTACCTATAGGAAATTAAATTTACTTTAATTTAAGTTCAACTGATTTTAATTAGATTCATTTTAAAATCTTGGCAGAGTTATCTCTTTTGACATAGGCTATGTCCAATTCTGGCCACCTTTTAATATGGTATTAGGTTAATTGCACATCTTAAACGTTTTTGTAGCCGTCAATGTTAAATTGGACGCCCACACTTCTACGTTAATTCTCCAAATGCTCGTATAATAGAGTCATTAAATGGCAATAGGAATCAAATTGACATTATATCTTTTTATGGTAGCTTCGCATCTGTTTACACATATACCTATTTTGCTACAAAAGGATCTTTTTTTAGAAATAATTGTCTTTATACGGAAAAGTGCAGTGGTGACCCAGTGGTAACGGCCGCTACTTACGAGTTGTAGGTCGTAGGTTCAGACCCACACAGGCGCTTTACTTTGTGTAAATTATTTCATCACCACTGCTCTCAAAACGGTCATCGTGAGGAAACCGGCATGTTCTAGGACCAAAAATTCGAAGACATGTGACATCTGCCAACCCGCACTGGGCCCGCGTGTTGGATTACGGCCCACTCCCTCTCATCGAGAGGAGGCCTGTGTCCCAGCAGTGGGAACATTATAGGCTGATTATGTATACGGAAAAGTAGTTGTAATTGCAATATTATCAGGAGTTTATTTGATACTAGCTACGCCCCGTGGTTGCTCCCGCATATGTCATCGCGACTTAGACCCGTGGGAATATCGGAATAAAAAGTATCCTACATCCTAATGCAGGTCATTGTCTACTCATGTGCCAAATTTCATCCAAATCCGTTCAGTAATTTTAGCGTGAAAGCGTAATAGACAAACATACTTTTTTTTTATCGTAAAATCAAATCTTTGCTCTTTAGACAATAATCAACACAGGGACAGATCTTTCTAACCCCAAGATACCCCTTTAGATACGGTGAAACAAAAATACTCATGCCCCACAAAATCCTGCCTGACGCAACATCGTTGAATAAATTTAAGTAAACAATAACAAAAGCCACTTAATCTCAACGAAAATGATTGTTCAAGCCAAAACAAAAACAAAAGACGTGTTTATTTCACATTGTTTGCTTTTATTTCGAGAATAAGGTGCATCCATTAACATAGAACGAGATCTAGTAACGCGTAGGCCGTGAAAAGGATACATAAATCTGTCCTTGATTGTCGAGAGAAAATCGTGAAACCAACGAGCTGAACTTGGGATTGTGGCACCGTTTGAAAGACCGTGGGCGGGCGAAATTATTTATATCTTTTACCTCTAACTTGCTAATATCTTGTTAGAATATACAATATACAAATAGCGGCTAGAGAATTTTGTACTTCAGCAGTTACCAGTAGGGAGATATATATAGTCGAATGCCAGCCTAATCTACTCGTATATTAAAGCTACTAATAATAAAGCTAAAGAGTTTGTTTGTTTTAACGCGCTGATCTCTAGAACTATCAGTCGGGTTTAATTTTTTTTTTGTATTTGATAGCCCAATTCTTGAAAAAGGCTATAGGCTATTTATTACATCACACGAGGTCTTTTAGAAACCGTGCATAAAGAATAAAGCCAGAAAGAACGCTAAGCGAAAACGAATTGACCGCGCGGGCGGGTTATGCTATGCGACGCGCGACGGTGTGGGTCGAACGAATAAATTTCACGCGGAAAAAGTCGCAGGCATAAGCTAGTTATTTAATAAAAAGGCTTAGATTTTAGCAAAGTTTAGGGAGTTAATCCCTGAATTAAAGTTAACTTTATCTTCACAATAGTGTGATTCATGTGACACTACCTCTTAATGATAACAATCATATGACTTGTTAGTTTTACAATACCTAAGTACAGCACAAATTATTCATACTTCAATAAAACTTATCAGCAAATATTATGGAACACTACTAATTAAAATTTAAACATATTGTAATTGGGTTTTTCTATACCAAAATTGACCGGATAGCGGGATTATCCGATCAATTTTGTACCTATGATCGTATCAAACAGACCACATATTACGTTGTTCTTCGACCCTACTTCTTACTAATTTTCCTTAACTATGTAATACGTTGTTTGAAAATAGTCGCTTTATAAAACTTTGTAGAGAATTTCATGAAATAATGTTCGCTTAGCAACGGCTACACATGCCTAGTTCACACGTTTTGTTTGTGGGTTGAATGTAGTACCAATTTATTGCGTTGGATTGCATGCACAGCTCACATTCCAGAATTGTGTTGCTTCTTTCTATCGAGAGCATTTTATTAACAACGTTATTGGAAATTGGCATTCTACTGATATTTAGTTGGTATATTCCCCGGTGTTATGGTTTCCTCTTCTACGCAAAGAAAAAGGGACTCCGAACGAAAGGCGTTATCCTGTCTTCTATTTAAAAACAAATTCCAATCACAAATCCTTCTACCAAGTAAGGGGTACTTGCAATTTTCTTCTTCTTTGGTGCAGTCAACGATTCTAACGTGCCAAATCTACAATGCCTTGATACATTTTGCAAAAACACATGATGATTGGCCCTGCCTTTGTTATTTGATTCTCTGCAGATTTGATTAGAATCTATCATGTCCTTCTTCTTGGAACTGTTCCGGTGTTAAACGTTCCCACCTACCGCCGAAACCAGTAAATTGTTTACGACCCCTGCACATCAGTGTAAACATGCTGGCCAATAAACTTGATGATAACGTTTACGATTCGCGAACGCATTAGCCACTGCGGAATTTGTAATAAAGATCTGTTTCTATGAAATTCGCTTCCAAAAGACGTGGCTAGAGTGTAAAATAGTCAGGAAATGGGTTTAACCAAGCAGTGGAAGTCTACAGGCTGATTTAATCACGAACAAGTTATCATAATATCACCTTTTGGTCTTTGATTTGTACCTAGCAAGTGCAGCTAGGCTCATTAGTAGAGTCACATGTAAAACGTACTTTTGTAACGCCACGAGAAGTGATTCAGGAAAATGTTATCATTAAGTATGAATGTAAGTTGTGAATGAAATATAACCTCGCTAGGTTTCACGATAACCTCTACGTTGCTGATTTGAAATGTAACTAACATGCAGTGTCTAGAAATAAATCGCGGACCAATAACTTAACCTTTTAAGTACGTTTAAGTAGAAGACACAGCTGGAAGATAACAAAGACTTTTTACAAAGAAACTACGGATTAAGTATGAAAATATTTAAATCTGACATAGGTGCTTTACTAGTTAAGCAGGATACAAAGGTCTAAAAAGTTAGTAGAGAACATTTTCGAAATGTCTTATTTAAAAAAAGATAACTGGAAATCTCTGTTTCTATGGAAAATTTAAAATCGGTCTAATTTGGCTGTAACACTATCTTTCGAAAATGTTCTCAACTAAATTTTTAGACCTTTGTATCCTACTTATGCGTATGAAGTTTCATTAAAATCGGTTCATTCATTTCGAAAAATAAGGGCTTGAAAGTTTGTATGAAATGCTGTGCGGCGTAAACGCTCTTAAGATTAGTTTAGTATGTTCGTCACTGTCATTTTATAATCATTTGCGTCGAGATTCGTACTTGAAAATGTTTCTAGAATTGAACGTGGCTAGAAGTCGCTTTGTTCATGGACGGGTGACCTGACAACTTGCATTATTTAAATAGAAGTAAAAATAAACAGCATAACCACAGTACAGGAGAATGTATTTTTAGAAATATCATGTTGATTCAGTCATCAAGTGCGGTGTAAGGTTGCAAGTCAACTGGCTAAGTGGAACATTTGTTCACACTGGACTGGCTCCGGTAAATCAGTAGCTGTTTTAGCTGTTCGGCGTTCGCACTGCAGCGGCACTTCTCTGTTTGCTTTGCTGATTAGGCGTATCTACTTTTACTTGAATCATTACTGCAGACTAAACAAAAGTTTCGTTTTTCTTGTTTCTAAAGTTTCCTTCCGTGAACTGTTAGTTATATTATGTTAGAAAAATAATTGAAGTTTCCTCAACCGTTGCATGATTTGTCGAGTTTTCCTGCTCATTTTCGCGTGTTATTTTCTCTGACATTATATAATCATTTATTTATTTAATACTTCAAGCACAGAAATGTACAGAGGAGAACTTAATGCCATAAGCATTATACAGGGTGACAGGGACATGGTTGCGCAACCTTTTACGATGGATTCAGTACAACATGATTCCCCCTGGGTTGAAATTTTTCGTGGGTTATTTAAAAAAAAATTGCGTAGGACTTTTCTATGAAACAGTTGTTTTTTAGGTTTCCGTACCTCAAAAGGAAAAACAGAACCCTTATAACATAACTTCGTTGTTAGTCTGTCTGTCCGTCAGTCAAGACCTTTTTTCTCAGGAACGCGTGGAGTTATCAAGTTGAAATCAATATCAAATATTCAAGGCTGCAATCCCCTTAAAGCAGTGAAAAATCAAACTTCTAAGTCAACACAATCAAAAGATACGGGCGTTTATGTTCCGAAATCAAAAGGCAAGAAGCAATGTCATGTAGCACAAGTAAAGGAAAAAATCCGAAAACCGTAAATTTGTAGTTACAGTACAAAACAAATAATTTTAAAACTATTAACATACCTACAAATTTGTACGGAGCCCTCGGTGCGCGAGTCCGACTCGCACTTGACCGTTTTTTTTTTTATAACCGGCGAAAAATTTCTACGCTACGTCCAGAATCATCTGCTGAATTCATGGTTACAGTTTCCGCGTCGATGTCAACCTTGTATATAAACCATAATCAGCCTATAATGTTCCCACTGCTGGGACTCAGGCCACCTCTCGACAAGAAGGAACAAAAACCTTGTATATACGAGGACATATAAACCTACCAGTTTTTAGTAGAAGTAAACCAAGGTGCCTTTTGGTGCCTTTTACTTGTGTTCTTTTTGTGTAGGTTACTAGAGTAGGTGCAGAAGTTTCGAGAAAAAAAATTGAACATGAGTAATTTAAATTTTGGCAGTCTTCTTAGATCAATAAGGCCGGACGCGGGAAGTTCACGTTTCCGCTTGGACCAGGAATTGAACTCGAAACCTGAATCATAAATCTGGAAAACTGATAGGATAGCCCAGTTCAATATCTTAGTATTAAAACATTTTATCATTGTTCCGCTTTTAGTCCCAATAAAACTTTATTAGTTTTTTTCTTTCACGTTATATTTCTACGAACAGTGCCAAATTATCTAATGTTTACTATTTACAAAGTATAATGAACACGTACTTTTCATACAACTTTCTGTTAGGTAAGTGATAAGATAATTGTATCTACGATAAATAGAGTAGGTTGAAAAAATGAATGGTCCCATTAAAATAGATGGACAAACTTTTAGAAATCATTCAGACCACCAAAATAAGGACGATGGTAAAAAAATATATAAGAAAAACGCATAGATACTTACAAGAAAAATAATCAGCTAGCGAAAATACACTAATGTGCCGGCAATTTATTACTTTAGGTCAAAATAAAATCACTTTAATCAGTGTTTTTTTTTTGCTTGGATATCTTTAGTTAGACGTACCGAGCGCTGTGTTAAAATTTGTCCATCTATTTTAATGGGACCCTGTCTAAAGAGAAGAGTGAAAAAAGGATAATGTCATAACTGGACGTAGATCTACCTATAAAAGTAGAGCAGTGGTGCATGGCTGAACAAATAACGTTTTTACAGTTACATTAACAATGTCTTTGAGAAAGTTCTAGAACTTTTTACTCCCGGAAAGGTTAAAGAGATAAAGAAAACATTACATACATTTAGGTGATATTCTATGACATGGCAATATTTATCACTAGTTTCTGCCCGCGACTTCATTCGCGTGGAAGTTGTAAGATACACATTATACTAAAATAACAGCCCCATTTTTCCTTTTTGCTCAGCTCCTATGGGTCGTAGCGTGATGTTAAATAGCCTACAACTTTCCTCAAGAATTGGGCTATTAAATACAAAAATAATTTTTCAAATCCGACTGACAGGTCCAGAAATTAGCGCGTACAAACAAAAAACAAACTCTTCAGATTTTTTATATTAGTATAGAAGGCATTGGTAAATTTTATAAAAGATGGTATGCTTACGTATTTAACAAGCCGAAAACCGTAAATTAGTAGGTACATAAAAAAACCCGTGATAAACTATTCACATACCTACAAAGTACGGAACCCTCGGTGCGCGAGTCCGTCTCGCATTTGAACGGTTTTTTTTAAATTATGTTTGACATGTAAAAAATTTTGTACAAACCTACTTACAGAAATAAAATTTATCATTTATAACATACAGATCAGTCCCAAAACCTGTGATGTCGCGATAATACGGTATCTCCACTTTCATGCGATAATGACCTCGCAAGGCCATCCGCCGGCTGATTATTATCTATTATTTATTTTACTAGCGCGATTATCAAAACCCGCCGTGTTCTACATGAAGCGGTTATAATTTTTAATGAGTGGATACTTAAGAAGAGATAAAATAAAGCATAAAACGTTTCCATGGTGATATGGAAAGACGTGGGTTTGTGAAGTGCCAAGTTAATTTATTTCGTAATAGTGGACTTATGAACTTTTAATTAGTTTTTGCTTTACGTTAGGAAACCATCATATTTGTTAGCAACTAGAAAAACCGACAAGTGTGAGTCGGACTCGCATGCGAACGGTTCTATACCACAAGGCAAAAACCGCCGAAAAAAAAAACACGTTTTGTTGGTTCGTTTTTTTTTTATATTTATTATTTGTTGATATAATGCTAATAGAAATACACACCCTGTGAAATTTTTAACTGTCATACCTATTACGGTTCATAAGATACAGTCAGCTGACAGACATAATATGGACGGACGGAAGGACGAACGGCCGGACGGACAACGGAGGCTTAGTAATAGGGACCCGTTGGCACCCTTTCGGTAAGGAGCCCTAAAAATATATCTTTTTAAAGGTGTAAGGAGAAACCCGTCAAAACAAAATTATCCATTGTCCTTTGACTGTTCATTTAAAAAAAATCATAAATTTTTCACAATCATTTACATTGTTTCTCCGAATACTTTTAATTACTTAAAACAAACCATTTAACATCGTAAATAATATAAACAATGATCTTTGAGGTCACATTTTTCTCGTATCACAACTTATTAATATCGCAAATTCAAAACAGTCGCTCTCCAAAAGTCATAAAAAATACTTTTATGTCAATAATAATGTAACTAATTATTACGAAGTTTAATAATTAGGTACTCGTATTAATTAGTTTATAGCTAAGACCTATGGATAAACTTTACTCT
The DNA here is from genome assembly GCA_948474745.1 of Oligia latruncula. Classification (NCBI taxonomy): domain Eukaryota; kingdom Metazoa; phylum Arthropoda; class Insecta; order Lepidoptera; family Noctuidae; genus Oligia; species Oligia latruncula. Next base: position 10,405,023 of record OX419699.1, read on the forward strand.
GTTCGAATAAACGTTATATTGAAATCAGAAGGAAAATACATGGATGGCGCCACTTTTATCTCGCGTCTCATGTCATATCGTGTAATAAATTAGAAGTTTTATTAGAATAATGATAAACGGTAGCAGAACCGGATACTGACGGATCTATTTTATGCCTACGGAGTAAAATGGGTAACTGTTGTGTCGTAGGCGCGGAACTATCGCCTACGAACGCCTACAGCCGTCGCTTTTCTATTGACCTTCATTAATACAAAGGTCCTTAAACTTATATGACAGTTAATAAAGTTTGTACTTTATCTTAATGAAGTAACTTAATTTGGCTAAGAAAATTAAATTAGAATTCTCTCTAAGTTTATAAATCAATCACAAAACTTGTAATGACATGTATGTAGTTTGAAAGTAGGCTCGACCGTCTTTAATGTATTGCTTTGAAATTAAATGCGAAGGTCCACTTAATGAGTTCTCAGTGTAGTCTTTACTTTGCTAAGCGTAACGATTCCGTAGCGTTTTCGTAGCGATTCCGTAGAACGATTCAAGAGTTTTCGTAGCGAATTTCTGTAGCGATTTCGTAGCGTTTCCGTAGCGGTCTCGTAGCGATTCCGCAGATTCCGTAGCATGATTCAAGTATTTCCGTAGCGGATATCTTTAGCGATTTCGTAGCGTTTTCGTAGCGGTTCCGTAACATTACCGTGCACAGTAACATCATAGTATAGAATTAGTAAACGAATTACGGAGTTACGAAATAGATTTTTACAATATATCCTTTGCAAACCAAAACGATTGTTGATTGTTATTAGCAATAGACATCGAAAATTAACGCTTATCTAGTTTATGTTAACTTGTATGTTATGCAGTACGAGGTTTGTATGCAACTGAAAGTTAGCCTTCGTTATCAAGTTTGACGTCAAATGTGAGATTACGATAACACCGAAATTATCAAATTATATCACTCAATTTTATCACGCTTTTTGGGCAATCGTCTCTTAGCAACTGTCTGAAAAGTGAGAGAATTCCCAAATATAGTGCAATCGCACATCCTGCTAGTAAAGTGAATGTTTTTTGATCTTAGGTAGTATCGATAAGCCATTGACGCAAGTGGTGTCAGACATGTTGACTCCTGACCTGAAAATTTCATGATATGATTGATTTAATCCCTACTGTGTGGAGCGCACTTGAAAATTTGACTTTATCACGATGATCGGCCTAAGGATCGGAAAAGTAGGTTAAATCTGTGATTTCCGTTAGCAGATAATTAAATAAGACTGTTATCTGTCATCACCATTATTCATCGCTTTATTTACCTTAGCATCATGCAAACTAATGTTTCCAGAAACTCTTAGCTGTTAGATAATTTTAATGACGAGTTTCCTTTTTCGTCATAAGTACTTAGCCATGGCAACAGCTGACCAAAATATTTGTCTATATATACCGTTTTCTCCCTACATAAGCAATGCATAGGTCCAGTAGTAAAGTTTTAATGACATAGCACGCGTGCCGAAGCTCCCGGCCAAAATAAAAATCGAACGACTCGGTACACCTACTTACTAGTTGTGAAGATAGCTCGCGCAATGGATGCGGTATTTTATCGTAAAAATATTTGTTCGACTGCCTCGTTGTCGTTGATCTAGCTGTCGCGCTACTACCTGAGCATGAGGTACTGGATTCGATTCCCAAGTCGGGATAAGTGTTATTGGGTTTTTCCATCTGGAAATTCTCAGTAGCAGCTCGGAGTCTGGATTTGTGTCCGTTAGATGTCAATAGGCTCGCCCCCTATTACATGGGACTTAAACATAACTGGCGAAATGTTGGTGTACTAAGAGAACACCTCTGCCTAACACTTCGCGGAAAAAGAAAAACAGGCGTGATGTTATATTTTTTTAGATTTTCTTTCTGGAAGTTAAATGGGGACGAATTATAATAATTAATAGAACAATTCTCGTAATTAAAAACGTTCAAAATCTAGTCGCAATCTCATCTCGGCGACAATCAATGTCAAAAACTTGTCAAAAATGTAGGGAAATTAGAGGTATTTTTGGCAGATTAAGATTGAGATCAACTGTGAACGTTCTTAAAATTACGAGAATTGCCCCTCTGCTGTCGATACATTGAATACCAGAAGTCTACGTGATAATGACAGTGACATAAGGATCGGCAAAATACCGTTTCAGTTGCCTACGTAGCTATTTGTGGGAAAAAAATCAGGCAATAAAATATAGTTCATCTGATATACTATACACCTCCTCCGTAACATATAATATAGTTGTTTGACGCATGAGTCTGCGATCTATTTTCGGGCGGCGGTCCGCAACAGTTCGACCGCGTGCAAGTTCAGGGAAACGAGTCGGTGAAATGTTTTATTGAACTATGAAAATTAGGCCAATGTGCCAACCTACCCATACACAACTTTACAAGACTATGTTTGAGGAAATTTATGTTCCAGTCACACGATACATATGGGCTATTTATGTCTTCAGCCAATATAGGACGACGAAATACATTAGAGGTTTAATGGTTCGAAATTATTAAAGCTATTGAGGTCAGCAGTTATACGGGTCCCAGCAGATTTAGTCTAGAACTGGTTCAGAGTTTCGGATATAATCACGTACGACCCAAATCTAGACCAACATAGTTGCGTCGTCGGTCGTGGGTACGAATCACTTAAGGCATGAATCGCATGTTTTTGAGAATTTTAGATGAAGTTAAGTTATTTGGGACGAGTTAAAAGTTTAAAATGGAGCCGTAACTTTGGGATGCATGAAGAAACCTCCTCGTGTAGCACAGTTGGTTCCGCCAGTTACTCAACTGAACATACCCAACACCTTATATGACTGGCCAATTCTTCCCTTGCGGTGATAGGGCTAACGCCCGCCTGGTTTGCGACCACCCTCCCACCGGTCAAGCAGCCTGCTGTGTTTCGTCGATGCGTAGGAGTTCCAGTGCCTTGGGCAGGGCATCTTCTGGGCACGCTCGTTCCATCATAGACCTCATCCATCGCTTTCCATCAGGCGTGATCGAGGTCAAGAGTGGGCCCATTCAGCAATAAAAAAAATAAAAAAAAGCAAGTAAACTTTCTTTCTTTTTAAGTTGGGAAATGATAATTCTTCAGGCTTCTATGGCTATTTCATTTGCTATGTTATAAATATTATTTTGCTTCTAGCTGTGGATTCGCCAGAGTGGGTGTTCGAAAATATCGCACGGGAACATACTACCGGGATTAAAAGTACCCTTAGAGTTAATGGAGGACACCAAAAGAAAGGCCGTTCTAAGGATTTCAATAATGCGTTTATTGTCCTTTTATTAATATGTATAATTGAAGGTGTGTTTGCTATATGTGTTAATCCAGGTTATAAAATATCTGTGTAGCTCATTTCAACCGTTTGTTCCGTTCCGTTCGTCCGTTCCGTTCCATGCCAATTCGGAACATACAGCCAGACAAACGGACAAAAATTCTTCATTACTATTTTATTATATGCATAGATTTTCACCAACCATGACATGCCTTTTTTTTTGTGGATGGGAAATCATCAAATGACCTCCCGCTCTGGGTGGAGCGGAAGGGAGTATAAGACTCTTACTGACTAAAACCCACCCGTGTTCCTTCCTTAGCCCTTTATGTTCCGGGCCAGCTGTAACCCTTTCAGAACATCCCGCTGACCCGGCAGGCACCATGACATGCCTGATGTTCACTTTGTCACCTACGTGATGTTACGTGATGATTAACGGGTAACGTCAAATGTTAATCAAAACAAACACCATATAACTACTATCTATCTGTATGACTGTACTGGTGATTCATTACACTCTTCCTCCTCCTTTCCAAGCTTATCAATGAGTACTTTCTGTCAACCGACCTGCGCCAGAGCTATCTACGATCTAATAGATCCAACATGTGCGGCACGTGAACATATTTATATGTCCACTTCCTGACGATAGCGACTACTTACCTAGTTGGTGCTTTAAGGCCCACGCAGACAGGCGCTACGCGACTCTAGTAGAACAATTTCTATGAAAACTTCAAAGAAATTGTTTTACTAGAGTCATATTGCGCCTGTCTGCGGGAGCCTCTATATACTGAGCTTAAAAAAATAAGCGTAGTTTTTAAAAACATTGTTAGTCGTTATGATCGTGTCACGTGTACTAGGTAATTAGTTTAGAACCCGGGAAGGCTAACCTAGATGTCGTCACTGTTCTTCACAGTGACGATAATAAATGAGGGTGACGACGGATGGCTTTCTTCAATTGTGACGAGGCTAAGGTTTAGGATTACAGTTAAATTAGAGTTTTTTTTTAGAGGTGTTGAGATTTTATCATTGACAATCGGAAAAGGAAACGCGTTTTAATTCGGTAACGAAATAGTGTTTCGGAAAAATCACTATTTAGTATACCTTCATTGCAAAATAGTAAAACCCGAAATATTCATATTATTAACTCCTTATAAATTAGTCTATTATAATCTAATTTACATATTTTCCTCTAAAATTGGAAAATTTAAGTTTGTCTAAGAAAAACAAAACGAAAAATATGATCCTTTCTGCGAAATCTAAATTAATTAATACCTTGCCTACTTAGGTATTTCTTAGGTTATACTTATTGATAAATATCCTATAGTACCTACCTAGCTATTTCGGAACGTAGGTATTGAACTGAATTTGTGTGGATGTTACCCTATGCCTATGCAAATTTTTGCTCAGTTTTCTTCGACTTCCCCACGATTTTAATTTAAACTATCTACTCTACGTACGAACGAAATTCACAAAGCCGATTGCATAGCTTATTACCCGACGGTATGCCATTGAACTATTAACTAATTACACTCCCGCCGTGAGACAACTCGCGAGCACGACCCGAGCCGACCCGAGCTGCCCCGAGTCCCCAGCCGCCTCGGTGCGTACCTGCAACAAATCTTCTACATGGCGCACTTAAATTTTAGAACCAAAAACGGTGACGTAACAATGCCTTGTAGACTTGTACCCTAACAATAAGATGGTTCGAGACACGAAGGCCAAAGCCAAGTTCACGGTTTCGTTCAACGACCGCTGTTATCATTACAATTCAATGCGAAGCCCCGGTTCATTACTGGTGGCCACGTTCGATTTCTAAGTGACGCGATTTACATTTTTTAGCAGTTTGATAAAATATTTATTCATTTGTTTCGCTATTCATCACATCGTGTGATACTACAAGGTAAAATAAAAGTTGATGTGCCAAATAATCTTGTTTGCTGAACGAGTCGGACGATTTGCTGACATGCATGTTTGATTCTCTAATTGCACAAAACTGCGAACTATTAAGAAGTGTGTCACCTACTTTCTAATTAAATATGAATAGTAGAAATAGTAAAATATTTTTTTCCTCAAAATCGAACTAGAAAAGTTAGACGTTCTGCGCACTCTGGCTATCTAATAATTTATAACGCCTTGTTGCAAGATATTTAACTCTTCACAGTTCACGGCATTTCATATTTATCACAATACAAATGTGCGAAACCATAAAATAAATACATAATGTTCCGGCCATAATTGAAGTTCTGTATCGGTATTCCGCACATCGCACGCAGGTATATATAGTGTGTAAATTCCGCGGCCAGCTCAACTTTTATAACTTTTAATTTACACGAGCCCCGAAACCCACTTTATGGTCTTATCTGCATATTTTAAGTCACACGGTCTATTACGAAATTGCATTCATAAACAGTCAGATGAAGCGTTGTTTGATTTTTAACCTTACCTACATTTGAGGAAGATATAGCGTAAAATATGTTAAATGGCTAATATAGAGCAGTGGGTGGTCCAGCAGTAACGACCGCGACTTACGAGTTATAGTTCAAACCCAGACAGCGTTTATTGTATTTCATCACCACTGCCCAAAAAGGTGAAGGAACAGCAAAGGTGAACTGACAGCGGCTCTGGTTACGGCGGGGCAGAGGGTACTAAGAATCTCTGGATGTCGCTGAGATGTCACAACCCAACAACCCTGACCCTGGCGTGTTACAATGCCAGGACGCTAAGACCTTCACGGAAAAACAGATGCTCCTGAACTGCTGGACGAACTGTCCCATCTTTTTGCTCCGGTAAACTACAACCGTGGCAGGGGGCATAGATTGTTCGCCGTGCCTTGGAGTCGAACCGTCGCGCGAGCCCAGTCTCCTGTTCCTCGCACACTCTCCGCGCTTAACGCGCTCTTGGACGCTAAGCCTGACTGTGATGTGTTTGCGGATGGATGGAAGAAGATCTTGTCAGTATGTCTGGGGTATTGTGAGATGAGCGTATGACCGACGAGTAATTGTATGCTTTTGTTTTCTGTTCTTTTAAAATGTGTTTGTGTCTTTGTCTTTAACTAATGTTAAATGCTATAATAATGTTTAATGCTAATGGCTTTGGCCGTTTCATGTTAAATAAAATAAATAAGAGCGGACGAAAGATTATTGGAATTCCAAGTTAAAGCTGTGACCGAATGGTGATCAAGTTTAAGCCAAAGAAACCAGGGCCGTCCAAACGCGCGTTGGGTTGATGATATCGTCAAAGTCGCGGAAAAGACCTGGATGAGGGACGCACGGAACCGGGAAGTATGGCAGGAAAACGGAGCCAGCAGTGGGTCGTTCCGGGTTGAATTGATTATGATGATGTGACATCTACGAACCCGCACTGGGCCCGCGTGGTGGATTACGGCCCACTCCCTCTCACAGAGAGAAGGCCCTTGTCCCAGCAGTGGGAACTTTACAGGCTGATGCCACGTCCATGTCCATGATGGCCATGTCTTATACCAGCACATCTAAATATATAAAACTCAAAGGTGACTGACTGACATAGTGATCTATCAACGCACAGCCCAAACCACTGGAGGATCGGGCTGAAATTTGGCATGCAGGTAGATGTTATACGTTGGCATCCGCTAAGAAAGGATTTTTCGAAATTCCACCCCTAAGAGGGTAAATGGGGGGAGGGTGAAATTTCACGCGGACGAAGTCGCGGGCGGAAGCTAGTTTTTCAAATAATTTATTAAAAATGTATGAAGGCATTTTTTTTTACTATATCTTATTATAACGAGAGAAGAAGACGGTTTAACAAGAAGCGTTATTCAAATTGAAAGCGTCGAAGTGACATTTACGATGGTCAATATTAACAAAGAGTATTCTGATGTTTCGTGGCCTTCATCGAACCGCAGAGGCCGCGAATCCGCGAGTTCACGGCGAGGGCTACTTTTATTGCTTCAGTCCATTTAACCCATTTCATTGACGTAATCCAGCCGGCGGCGCTTTTATCGATGCGTCCGCGTCGGTTGCTGGGGTGCGCTCGGCGATATGAAACCACGCACAAAACTATACTAGCTACAGTTAGTAAAACCATTTCTAAATCCGAATAAATGATTACCCATATCGCAGCACGATAGATCTCAGTCCACGCCACATGGATTTTCATGCAATAAAAACATGCTCTTGCGTTCTTAATGTAAACTCTAGCCGCCATTTTTATACTAAAGTAAATAGATTGTGCATATTGATGTACCATTGCATTTGTAGCTGATTGATATTTATGAAGGATTTATGCTTCATTCATCACTTAGATTCGTTTAAAAGTCTATGACAGCAGAGGACGTGTAATTAAAAGCAAGTTTGATTTGTTGAGGCTCACTTTTAACATCAATCACAACCACTTTAAATTTTATTTGATTTGAAGAAAGCAACATCTGTTTCAAGATATGTTTGTACAAATCTAAAAATATTATAAACAATGCATTAAGCAAAATGATTTCTTTTTATGCTTTTGAAAACATTTTTGTAAGCAAAAATATTACTCGAGCCGAAACCTAAGATAAAAAATAACAAAATCGATGCAGGCTCACTGGGTTCCGTCACGTTTCTCGAACAAGTCACAAACACCAGACAAAAAATACACAATCTTAATGAAATAATGAGTTTTATCTATCTTAGCACAATTACTTAGGCTTCGTCACCACAACATTGACCGCGCGACCCTCGGATCGATGTCGTTCTCACGACTCACGAGCCTAACGCGAAAATTAACAACGACGATTTAATTGATACAAACTGCTGCGAGGTGGCCACGACCTGACAGCATTAAATGGCTCGCTGAGTGTCGGACCAATAAGACCAAGACAGATTCACAGACTAATAAATAATACAAAATATTTGGCGACCAGTCGCCACACATGCTGGGCACCAAAAACTTTAGCCAATTGATAAAGACATCAAATTTGAATTTACGATTGAAGTTCCGAATTAACGTAATCGACATCGAAAGAAATGTAAATACATTTTATAACAGATGACGTCTTTAAACTGCGTGCACAAATAAAAATGTTTTTTTTTTTCAGTGTCGCAGTGCATTATCGTCATATTTGCAAATGCCAAGCAATTAACAAGTCGGCTCCACAAGGTCTCTTTCAGTAATGGTGGAAAACAATACCGCTAACCAATGACAGAGGCGAAAATTAACACATGTGAAATACTGTTCATTCACCTGCCAGAGTTGCTTTTTAGTTATCTGTCTACTTCAATATGAACACTAAAAATCAGTCAATCTTAACAATTTGATAAATTCTGTGACTGAAGCTTGTCTGCAAGCGCACGATACGAAAATAAAGCACGCTTTGTTTAATAAATTTAAAAGAAAAGCATTATTAAATTAATTAAATAAAATACTAGTGACGTATAATAGTTATAAAATACCACTTGAATGCATAAAAACCAGACCACCAACAACGCGTACGACCAGACAGAACAACAAATCAGTAAAATTGTAAAACTACTGCAAAACAACGATTTCATTCATACTTGGACATTATTACGCGAAGTCACTCTGTCGGTGGTATATGTCAGGGGTCATGCACCTGTACGATAAAACAAAATTGATCACTTCAAATACTCATAATTTATTTTATCAACTTAGGTCGTCCGACCACTGACTTAGTATCTAATGGATCTTAAAATATGTTGTTCCAATTTAAATTAGTTCATTGGTCGTGTCGCGTTTATTGATAGTGCGTACACGTATGCGTATGACAAAACAATTAGTTGGATTACACTCAATTAATTCTACACCTAGTAATGAACGTGGGTATTCGCCAATACCTCCTCTGAATACTCTTCGAATATACAATTCATTATATTAACGCATTTAATTTTTTATTGTATTTTAATGTAAAATTTTTCAAGTCGTTACTGATGTATGCATAAATATGTTGAAAATTAAGAAAAACAGTGGATGCTACGTGAAATAATGAATATACGTGTACAATAGGAACATGGTACATACTAGGTGATAAGGAAAGTTTGTTCAGGTGATATGTAATAATGTCTAGTCGTGTATTTTTGATTGTACATATCGAGTACTTGGGCAAATAGAAAGCACTTATGGTCAATTAAATGGCCGTCCAGTTCCGATTATCTAACGCCTCTGCTCAATAGATAATGCCTTCGTACAAATATTAAACGCGTTACACAATATTTGCAGACCCGTTGGCTCAGCGACTGTGTTACTACGTCAGGGATTACAGTTCGAATTCGTGCATTTTGAATCAGAATATTTATTTATTTATTTAAACTTTTCGCACAAAAAGGTACAAAGGCGGACTTAATGCCTTAGGCATTCTCTACCAGTCAACCAAGGGCGGTGAAGAGATTGGATGGCAGGTGCTTTTTTATATTTCATGAATATATACCTACCGAAACATCTTCTCAGGCATATTTTTTTAGTAAAACATTTGCAATTTAAATAGCAAAAATCCCACATAGAGTCATAAAAACGAAAATCACTAACGGGACATAATAATATTTATTTTTATAATCATGATTATCGGCTATCAGATTATCTTGATTCGTAACATAAACTTCTATCTGTCTATTTAAGATAAAAATGATCTATCATTAAAATATGAACATAATAATAAATTATAATGATAAGCGAGAATAAAATAAGGGTGAATACTCACTTGGATTAAAGGTACAATCTCCGTTCCATTGAGTACAGACAGTCCGTAGACGCGAGGATCCTTGCCGGTAAAAAGTGAAATTTCTCGCGACGTCGTCGCCCGCTAATTATTTATTCACTCGATGTGAAAAACGTGGGTCAGCAACAACGTATTCTATTCGCGCCAACTATAATATATAAACACGTGTTTTATTAATTGAAATTCGAGTCCTCTATTAGAAACGATTTTTATAAAATAATCCTCTTTATTTTAATTCAATAAATCGGTATTTTCGTTCGCATCTGTGATAGAGTTTAGAGTAAAGTGCGTTCGGAAAATGAGTCGGGTGCGTGGAGGGATCGAGCGGCTCGGAGAGCGGAGCGCGCGTCGCGGCGACTTGCGGGCCACTGACTGCGCGCGCGCGCCCGATTGCTGTCGATCTCAAACTCTTCCAATTTTAAATATCGAATGGCTGCGTCTGCGCGATTTTCCAACTACTTTCGGCTCACTACAACGAAGTGCGTCTACGCCCCCCAGCCGCCGGCGTCTTCATTCTCATGCAATGTGACGCGAGCCTTACCCCTGAAGTTAACTTACCACACAAATGCATCCAGTAGTACTTCTTAGTACTAGAGTGGATGCATACGAATACGATAAGGTAAACGTATCTTTAACTATCCTGGTTAAAATCAGCGCAACTTTGAGACTATCAGAGTTTTGCAGACTCTACTTATGTTAATGAATTACCGTATTCATATATTATTATGACTATAGGTATATAACCATAGCCACAATCTTAATACGAATATTAAGAATCCACGAGGTTTGACAATAGTTACTAACAAGAAATGATGATAGGTATGACTTTAGAAGTGTCTCTTTAGAGGTCATGACTTTGATTTGAGACGTATTTTGCAAAAAGTCACCTCAATCGTAATTACGCTCCCGTCTATTTTGGCTCGAAAATAATCTTATCTAAATAGTTTGTCAGAAAGACAATGTCTTTACGTCCGAAATAAAATCATTACTACCACTTACCACTCTCCACGAAATAATTGAGATTGAGAGTAATGTATGTAAATAATGTCAACGTAAAAGTGATTTGTACTGATTTGTACATTTTGTTCTGTAATACAAAACACAATTGCGTCCTAAATCAATTGATTAGTGCAATCTAATATCTGTACTTTACGACATAGAACTCGTTACCAAAATACTGTGCGTAAATTTTCATAAACCCATTAGCAATTACTGAAGGCATCTCGACCTACATGTGTCTGTTTACCATGAAAATGTATGAGACTATTAGTTGGAAGGTCGAGCAGACGATGATGTCACCAATCACCATTGTGACTGATTTATCGGTAACACTTGTCAGGATTAGAGGGCCCCTGCGTACGCGCTGCCACCGATCCCCGGTCTCCTGCCCGGCCCTTCATCAAACGTGGACATGGCGAAACTAATGTAACACATTTCAGTTTTACTACGCGAAGATAAAATTTAATGTGGTGTTGCAATAAATAAAAACTGTTGGCTCCATATAAACAAATGTTTGGAGTAAATTTTCCTGTACATGACCAAAGATTTCGCGAACGCTTTGCAGACATAGGGATTAAAGCGTTGAAATGTTACTGTATCGAAACTCGTGATTTGTTTTTTGCCACTATAGAAAATGTCTGTGTCTAAATATGCGTTAAGAAACGGGTATTTATTTCTTGTCAATGAACTAACATCTACTTTATATTTTGCTCGTGAGTTAGGAAGCTACTTAGCCGTAATTAATACGCACCTTGGGTCTTGTAATGAGTACATATAAAAGTAGGTGTTAGTCATTTACCCGTGGCAGTCATTAACATACCTAGTTCTAGTCCTTTGGAATTGCTTGAGACCCAAGTTGACATGAAATATTTATTAGAATAGTTTTATACCCGTAGGAATGGAATTCTAGCATTAAATAGAAAGCAATACCTAATAAAATTTAAGCAGTGGATTGTGACAAAGGACAACATTATTATCTGACTACTCACAGTGTAATTCATCTAAGAACAATGCAGTTTAACCCAATTCCTTCAATCAAGTTTCACAAATGAATCAGGAACTTGTCCAAAACTAACAACGTTTTAGTATTTACAATTAATGCGATTTGTAAGGCAAAGCTGACTAGAATTTAAATTGAATACTAATTTTAGTACTTACCACCTAGCTTGTCAATCAAGTCTATCTAGACACAGAAATCTTGATATTTGCTAAAAGTTGGCTCCAAAAGTTAGCAGACATTTTTCACTTCTGCTGTGATATGATGCCATATTACGATTTAAAATAAAAAAAATAATCTGGTACTGCTATAAGAGATTACTTGATTATTTTTTATTGGTAAGTCATAGGTAGTTGAATCATTCAATAAAAACATTGTAACAGTTCAAACATTTGGATCACTAGAATTTTAAATCTTAATGTGGTGTGTCACAGCTGAAGTGGAAAGATATCAACTAACTTTTGGAGGCCACTGTGCATATACTTAGAAAGACGTCAAGCAAAAAGAAATGGTAGGTATCTATCAATAACGAATTCAGACGAAACTAACAAGGATAAGAAAAAAACTTCAGTAAGCACAACTCGTCGGTGTGTGGTCCCGTTCAGCCATCAACCAGTTGTCAGATAATATCAATTGTCACCTCTGCGGTACGATACCATTCACTCCTTGTCAGTGATCGTATCAACATGTCGCTCGTGCCACACCACGTACTCCTAATACCTTCTAATCCCTCCTTATGTGTTATTAATGTATGCTAGAACATAATTATTAGACTCAACATTGCATAATTTGATATAGTTACGATCTAGTTAAATCCAGACTTTTATTATATTAGAGAACTTGAATCGAACAGTCAAATAATTTGAAGTAACAGTCGTCGTAACAAGTATATTTAATTAGCTAATTTGCGAAGTTCTATGATGTTATGCGGTGTCTGGAAGCGGCTCGGTCGTTTGCGGAGCCGATTGTCTGTCATAACATCGCACCCATTTAGCAACCACGAGCCACTTCAAACAAGATATCTTAAACAAACCCAGTGCCCGTTGCTAACTCCAGAAATAATCCCGACTCGCTAACATTATTGTTCATATTATCTAAAATATTCCCAACATTTGTAAAGTTGAATAACCAAAATTAATGTTTTCATTGGCCTTCTCAGACTATTACGCGTAATGGCCATTTGAACAGATTAAGTTGTCACATTGATAAACAAATTATTAAAATCAAAGAGAAACGAAAGAAAAACTTCAGATATTTCATCGGACAGTTGGCCCACGTTACTTCTAATATCGTCGTGTTTGTAATAGATTTCATTTTGGTATCGAATTCCGATCTGGCATGTAAAAATTTAGATTTTCCTTATGACTTAGTGTTGATTCATTGCATGTAGGTAAATAAGTATCCAGTTCCAGATTTAAAAAAAACATTTCAATTAGAACCATTATAAAAATCTTAAAAAAATAATTGCTCCACATAACATCATCACCTAATTTCTACAGCGTTTCTTCCGCGATATAAGTCTATTAAAACAATGAACAAGATATCCGTTAATATGAAAAATTATACGTGCTGGCACGATATGTCTCATGTCAACGTAAAGTGCTTGAAATATGCCCGTCGGTTATTGCACTGCTAATTTCGCTCTAACGTTTCATCAGTATCTAAGCCGTCTGGCTGTTATTAGTCTTCTACTCGTAATAAAAGCAGATCGTACACTGCGGACTGATCCAAAATAGTTATTATTCTGAACATGTCTACGATACACACTGCAAATTCATTCACCTCTGTTGTTTTGTAAACAAGTGAGTAGGCGGAACTTTTGCAACCGCCTACATGGCTCATTTTAGTCCGAAAACGGACCCTCCTGAAATAAAATACAAAGCATATGGAAATGGCTATAAAAAATTAGGCTCTCGAGATAGAGCAGAATATGTCTAGCCGCGCGTAAATGTTTTATAAGTACTGTAAATAAGATCAATGGGCAGTTCATTCACGTACATCTACCACACATTAATCCCGGGATGCGGTTTACTTACATCCGGTAGTTCGCAATATGTTACGCTAAATCTAGGACACGTTATGATGTGTTCTATTTAATGTTCATATTTTAGCTTTAAGGTTTACCAACTATTTTACTTATGCAAGTAGATAATTGTATATGTTTCTTGAAAACACCGCTTACCCACCGTGATTCAACTTTTTTTTTACATTTCATAATGTGTCATACAGTCATTTTTGTCGCAGTCTGCCTATTGCTCTACTCGCTAATCTTTGCCCGGCGCAATGCCAAATTGTATGATTTACAGATTCGGAACGCAACAGGCGCCACTTTCATAAACCGAGAACGCCAACGTTTTTCAAACTGTGTCAAATGCTATTATTATGACGGCTGCGGGTAGTGGATGATTGGTTATTTGTGTTTGTGATTCTTTTAATATAAAAACGTACTAGAGACACTTTGGTGCAAGTTGCAGCCAATACTCAGAACTGAGTAAACTTTCCTTTCGGGTGCAACCGAGACATTAGTTTTCTTACTTCAAATATTTAGCCAACTTGTCTAACTCGAACGCTTGAAATATAGGCCAAGCAGTATACTGGAACATCTGCAACAGTTGGCGCCAGAATACCTAGAGACTCTTCGGTTAAAATAGCGTCAAAATACTAAGCAAGAAAAAATAAATTTAAAAAAATACGAACTCATTTGCATTTTCTAAAAACTCATGCTTTACTTCTTTACTAAATGTGTAGTTGAAGCATTTCGTTTATTTTTGCAACTCTTGCAGCGAAACTATTCATGATAAAGGAATCATAAATAAGCCTGTAAATCAGACCATCCACACACAGATCACGTAAAAAGTCTAGAAAAGACTTCTTTTTGTGCGTGAGTGCGACTAAAGGCAATATCCTAGATGATTTCCATGGCAAATGGGGCACTCACGTGGTCACAATGAGTCAGGCCTCTCAACGACGACGTAGCACAGTACAGAGAGCTACAGAAGAACCAGACTTACTATTTTCGGCCACAGAGTATAGGGAGAGCGGCCAACGTCATACGAACACTTCTTCTCCCCTGCGGCCCCACCGCGTCCGCCATCAGGCGGTGGCGACCCCGTCAAGGACGGAAGGTAGGGAGAGCGGCGCACTGCAATACCGGCACTCCTCTCGCACCGCGGCCTCCAACCCTCAGCTGCGACAGCTGCTGCCTCCCATACGACATCGCGGCCCGCCTCAGTTGCGATGTCGCCCAAGCGGCACTGCAACCTACTTGTTGTCCGCTACGTCGTCGGCTTACCGGCAAAAGCCCTGACCAGCGGCCTCGGGTTCCTCTCGCTTCACCGTGGGTGACCAAGCCACGGCTACTAAGCCTTAAGCCTCGACATTTCGGCAATGCGGAAACCCACTAGGGGGTGTTTTTAGAGCCACCTTGATCCAACTCTTGCGGAACCCGGGCTTCTCGGGCCGGCCCCGTCCATCCTCAGGCACCCACCGTGGAAAACTTACTAATTTTAATCTCCATTGACCTGTTTCTCCTTTCTCCATCTTCTTTACAGCTGCACTCTATCTATCTTGCTAAACATTCTCTCTCAGGGTTACAGTAGGTTAATTACAAACTGCGTTTGCCATACAATTATCATAATTTTATCTTTCTACGCATTTCACTCTCAAGCAATCAATAAAATCAAACCAATCTGACTGTGACAGATTTATAGAGTAGCTTGCCGATTGAGAAATATGTTTTTCGTTTCTAACATAGTCTTACGCAGTTGCGCTTCTGTTTCTCTTCAGTTTACATCCGCAGTGCATCCAGTTGTTAGCGAAGCAGACGGCGCCTATCAATTTCACCAATCAGTCAGATTGATGGCGCGCGATTTATCAACGGGATCTCATGTCGACAGACGAGAAATGGAGCACTAATCAAAATAAAAAATAAACCAATCAGACTTAATCGGTGCGAGTTTTTAGAATAAGGAAGTTTTTAAGTAGAGATATTTCTATTTTAGATTCCATTCAGTTTTTGCTTTCAGATGAGGTAACAATTATTTTCTTGCTAACGCTAATCCTGCTGCCTGGGTCTAGTTGTTTTCTGCAATTATTTTTTTCTTCTCTTCGATTGGTTTTGTTGGGTAAATAAATGAACATCTCCAGGGTTAAAGTAGCGGGCTTCGGTCAGCAATCAGCTGGTGTCATCATAATATAGCATAATCATCAGCCTATAATGCTCCCACTGTTGGCACATAGCCCTACTCTCTTTGAGAGGGAGTGGATTGAAATCCACCACGCGGACCCAGTGCGGGTTGGTAGATATCACATGTCTTCTAATTTTTTGTTCTAGACATGCCTACCTTCAGTGTTGAAATTATTTACACAATTGACGCGCCTGCCTAAGTTCAAAACCACGACCTGCCTAAGTACAAGTCGTAAGTTGGGGCCATTATTAACACTGGCCCACCACTACTCCTCCTTGAGTCATCTGCTATAATATATTCATAATTATGCAGGACAGCAGTACCTACTGTTCCTCTTCGTCGTGTCGATGATTCCAATAATCAAGTCATCATCATCATTTCAGCCGAAAGACGTCCACTGCTGGACATAGGCCTCCCCCAAGCACTTCCACTTCGACTTAATCTGTGCTTCTCGCATCCAATGGGTTCCTGCGGCCTTCACAAGGTCGTCAGACCACCTTGTGGGAGGCCTTCCAACGCCATGTCTTCCGGTACGCGATCGCCACACCAGAACGTTTCGGCCCCATCGGCCTTCTTCTCTGCGAGCAATGTGCCCTGCGCAGTTTGGCAATTCTTCGGGCTATGTCGGTTACCTTGGTTCTCCTGCGGATCTCCTCATTTCTGATTCGATCACGCAGGGAAACTCCAAGCATAGCCCTCTCCATTGCCCTTTGGGTGACTTTTAATATTCAAGTATAAAGTGTTAGGCTTTGTATTTTAGGTCGACAAATCTATCTAGGTTATACAGACTACCTAGTAACAGTAATGCTTAAATATTTTTAGTGAAATGAATATATGCACTGTATGTCCATGTACTAATCAATTTTGCAAAAAAATGCAAATATACTGGGCCGCAAAGAAAGCGGGTCGGTAACAAAAACTTCAATAACATGCACAATATTGGAGCTAGCTTTATGAAATAAAGACATAAAGCCTAAATCATAAAATTTTAAGATTATGAAGTTTATTTTGAATGAGTAAGTTAAGTAAAAATGCCCATTTTCACTAGATTTAGAAAAATGTGCTACGGTATCAAATATGCAGTTTTTACACATTTTAGTGTTTTGTATTGCCACCACGAGCTGTTAATACAGCTGTTATACGGTTTGGCATGCTTTCCACCAGATTTCGGAAACAATGCTGAGGAATTTTTTCCCATTCCTCTATCAGTGCTTCTTTTAGTTCATGAAGCGTGATTGGAGAGAAATTTCGCTGGCGTACACGTCGTTCCAGTTCGTCCCAGGCATGCTAGATGGAGTTCAAGTCTGGGCTGCGTGCTAGCCACTCCATGCGTGTGATAACGACATCTTCAAGGTAGACAAACACTTTCCAAACTGTATGGGGACGAGCGTTATCTTGCTTAAAGATGGCGTTCTTGCCCATATTTACAAAAAATAGGCCAACATACTAATTTAAGATTTCATTCACGTATCTTTCTGCAGTTAAAGTGCCATTTTCTATTAGCACTAGCACGGTGCGGCTTTCGGAAGAAATTCCAGCCCACACGTGTTGGAGCCTCCGCCGTATGGCACTTTCCCTTCAATGCAAACTTGGTTATAGCGCTCTCCTGGGTCTTCTGTAGACTCTTTGCCTCCCATCTTGCGTGTATAGTATGAACGTCGACTCGTCCGAAAACATCACTCGAGTCCAATTCATGTGTTTTCTTTCGAGTTTTGGAATCATTTGCAGGTCTAAATAGCTTCAAGTTTGCTTCAGCAAG
Source organism: Oligia latruncula (assembly GCA_948474745.1). Classification (NCBI taxonomy): domain Eukaryota; kingdom Metazoa; phylum Arthropoda; class Insecta; order Lepidoptera; family Noctuidae; genus Oligia; species Oligia latruncula. The sequence continues at coordinate 10,422,934 of OX419699.1, forward strand.
AGGCCGTCTCACTGTACACGTGCTCAGATTGCTCCCTCCAGCACGTAGAAGGTGATTTTTGACTTCAACATTACATCTGTTTGAAATCGATTTCTCAACATTGTTGACACCATGTATCGATCCTCCCGCTCTGTCGTGCACATTTCTTCGGCCTGTTCGTGGTCTGCGAATATTGGATCCAGTCTCTTCAAATCGCTAGAGCACTCTTTGAACTGTTGATAGCGACACACCAACAGTTCTCACTATATAACGCTGATTGCGCCCGTCTTCAAGCATTGTCAGATTTCTGGGAATTCTTCAGGGGTTTTTGGTATGTTTTTAATTAAATTTGATCAGAATAATGAATTTCTGCACAAGAATACCATATTTATAAACAGGAACAAAAGTGAAATTAATGGTTTCAAAGCACTGACCTGTTATGTTCAATAGAGGTCAGTGTTTCAAAGTTGTTAAAATTTTAAAAATCGACTTTTTTTTATTGGTTTTTAATACAACCACCAAAAAAAATAAAGAGGTTTTACTTCTTCCTATTTGTAATGAAATAAACTTTAATTTAGTTTTTATTTTAAAAGGATTGCTCAAATATTTTAAAGTTATCGCATTTTTAGAACACGCTTTCTTTGCGGCCCAGTGTATTTTATTTCTAGATTTTAATTAGAGCGGAAAATGTCAAGAAAATGAACCAGTCCAATCAATTTTGAGATGTTGTATGACGTACAATGTACAATTTATAGCTAATCTAGTATTTGCTATACCAATCTAATAAAATAAAACATCTGTAATTCGAAAAGAAACGCATAGTTTTTCATGATTTTTGTAAGATGGGTACCGACTGCACTGGCGATGCATACAAAATAGCCTTTGTCTTCATTTTCTTGCCTTTAACCCAATTTATTTATGGGTCGTCACAGTCGTCATCTTGGTAGTCATTCATAATCAATACTTTCCTTACGTCATTATCCTCACGTGTCCGCATTACAAATGACAACCTATTTCCGCACAACTTTTCGGTCACCGCACCGGTGCCACTTTCAGACTTATATAGGTACTCATTTATTATTCTATCCAATCGTGTAACACCACACATCCCTCTTAGCATTCTCAGATGAGAATGCAATGAGGGTTGCAATTGCATCCAGATGAGATCATCTGCATGCAATTGCCTTTCATTCATCCCTTTTGTGGCCCAACATTCTGATCGAAGTATACAATTCAGCAGGTCTCACCATTATTTTATAAATCCCTTACTTTTAAGGGGAATGTTGGAGTTGCAGATAATTCCCATGACCTGCCGCCAAGTTATCCAAATTCTGTGCTTTTGCACAAGTTAACCGATATACCCACCGAAATTCGGAGAAAAAACGCATCTGATCTAGCGCAATGGGTCCACAGAACTGGACCCTTTGTCTAGCAGCTCTATACCTACAGCTAGCTATTCCTATATAGTGAAACTACTTCTTGGGTACTTCCCTCCCCTTTCTGTAACAAACAACTTCTATATTTCTTAAAAATATTTATAGTCTGTTGAAAATATAGTAGGGACATACACATAATGGAAATTTAAATGTATACCTGTTTATTTTGTCATTGCCTGCTCTTCCGTCATATGCTTGTTCAACACCTACTAATCGCGAATATTTATTAATATCACGTACAGCACCGCATATGCTGGTATTCCCAGGATACAACATGATTATATTATTATATGTATTTTACCGCCAATTTATGGGTAGGTACTATCATTATCCAGGTGCATACTTACATACCAACAGGGAGTACCTACACTATACACTTTAAATTTTAAAGTGTATAGTGTATTAGTAATTATATCTATAAGGTACATTTTAAAGTTTAAAATGTACCTTATAGATATAATTACTAATGGAAATTAAAAACCCATACCTAGGTAGTAATTTCAGGAATAAGGATAATATATTATATCCACTGTTCAAGTTGACTTCATAAATTTAAGCGTCAAAAAAGTATAATTGTGTTAGTGCAGTTTTTGATTACCTACACGTTTCGCAAACAAAAATATCATGAGGAAAACTAAACCGAAAGGCCTGAAATCACTGCAACAATAGCCAAGTAGTAATAAATATGTACCTACTCGTTCTTTCTCTGTTTCATCCAAATATTTCCCAATTTTGATGTGATTGACTTCCAGCCATCTGCCTTCTAAAATCTAAGGCCGATTGTCAGACTTTTGAGCACACTAGCTTGCCTCGTTGGGTCAGCAGCAAGTGCTACTGCTGAGAGTTCATCTAGAGTTTCTCAGTAGCAGCCTGGACTCTGGATTTGTGCGCGGTTGTTGACAATGAGCTCGCCCCCTATTACATAGGACTTAAAATAACTGGCGAAATGTGGGTGAACTATAGGTACGTACTGGCTACAGAAAATGCTCGCCTTGAAGATCAAAGTGTTCTACCGAGATTTATGTTATGAAAAGCTGAATGCTCTTTTCATTTTCCTCTGAATAAACAAACATTACTTATCTTGTACTTAATCTTCCAGCACTTGTTATGATGAATCAACCTGTCAAGACTTGGAAAAGCACAAATTATTGCTCTAATTATACTCGAGAGTCTAATTTAACTAACCAAATTGAAACAAAGGCGTCTGTGTAGCCAGCCTCCAGTAAAAACCCCCTGAAAATCCTCTAAAATAAAAATGCATAGGTATTGGTTTAGTGATTTAATATTAAATAATATTTACTTTTTACGGAGTAGTTTACTTTGTCTGCCAAAGATAAAGGTCGATACATAAATTGTATTTATCGCAAATCTGGGACGTATTTAAATTCTCAAGCCCTGTCTAGGCGCCACAAGAATAATAAAAATAATTTTACTACAGAATACTTATATATTTATAACTCACTCTCGTATTTTCAGAGTGAATTGCTTGTTGTCACCGTCAGAAATATTAATTTAACTTCTATTCTTATCTAAAAACATGTCGTCGAAGAATTTATACACAAAACAGATGCTTTGGGCTTTGACATATATATTTTCAGGCTGTTCTTATTAACTGAATTGCTTAATTATAAGATGGTGATCGATATAGTTTTCATTATTTACTTTATCGAATTTAAATACCAGTGATTTGGCATTCATAATGCAACCCAGATACATGAGCAGCAAATATTGAGAGGCGAGTGCAGAACGTGCAGAAATAAACACAGACTCTGCCCCTCCTCCTATTTGTATGAGATAGGTACAATTATAAAACAAGTGACTACTTTCTTAGCTGGGCTCTCGATCCAGACCCATCAATGTCATGGTGGAGTCCCCGCGACCCATTTCCAGAAAAACCGCTCAGCCACCGGCCATTCACCCAATGATCTCATCGCCCTAGAATAAAAATTCACTCGTTTAGACCAATTGACTTTGTTTATGGAACGCTTTCTCAGGCGAAACATGCTCTAGTTTTGTTTAGGTAACGTTCACGTCTGAAATCCTTCCGCGTATGTTTTACTTTGCGCGGCTGTAAACCATAGGGCGTTGATGTGCAGCTGAGGCAAGCGCGTGCGCTGAATAAATGCCACCCAAATATCATAATTTTAAATAAGGTGGTGTCCTTTCTTGCATTCATTGCTTTGGTGGTCGGTTAATCTTATTCAGGTCCACACTAAGGACCATATAGGACTGGTGATAGAGGTGTTTTTGCAGTAGATACTTGTGAACACCCGAGGATGAAATAAAACTGCAGGAAATAACTTTTATTTTTTAATTGAGGAAATCGCACTACACGTTTTAGGTGAAAATATTTCATTCTGACGCATATCAGCTACCGGCAGACTTCCTGAATAAAATATGAATTCCAAACTCCACCGGCGAATAAAGTTTTAGGAAATGCATATGCATAAAGAAACCTGGAATAAAGGTGCGCTAACATGCCGAATATAAATAATAATGGTTAGGTACTCCTTCTATGTATTGCAGTCTACGGTCTAACACGCGGCCTGTCTATCACCTTTCATCAAACTACAGCCGCTTAATATGGAATGCAGCGTGGGCCAGAATTCAACGCATTGCCAAAACTTTTCAACGCCCCATTGTCTCCCAGTGATAACAATGAACGAATGAATTTTGATAGATTGATTTTCTTGGATGAAATATTCATTTTTATAATCGATGACAGTGATAAATAAATGTTTTTGGATTTTTTTAACGACACAATCTGGTTTTGGGCACTGGCATCATATGCGTTTAACGCTGATGTGTATAAATTGACATGGTTTTGACGGAAAACTTTCAGTAAACTTATTTTGCTCTTGGCGATCCTACACAATTTCTGCATTCGAAGTACTTTCGATTATTTCTTAGGGAGGATGGCCAGCAGTGGAAGTAATTTGGCTGATTATGATGTGAGTCTATCATGTTCATGCCATGACAATATGGATCCTAAAAGTTAATTAAAACCATGAACTAATGACCACAATGCAACATTAAGCGCCCCGCAGTCTGCTAGATGAGGTTACCAATTATTACCTAAGTTCGTAGACTCGCGCAAACACCTAATGAACACAGAGTAGCCTGTCAAAACAGAAACACCTAAGGCTTTTAGCAGATTGTAAAATTATACCCATGAGTAGGTGTTGGCATGTACCTGTAGTCAGTCTTAACATACACGCACAGTCAGTTGTTTCAACATGCTAATTAGAGGTATTAATTAGGATAATACGTTCTAATTAGTCGCTGGTAGTGATATCATGAGGTTCACACTTCATTTTAAAGGAGAACAGTACTTTCGAATTTATTGCTGGTACGTCATAATTAGAATTACCTACTGTTCATCAAAGATCTATATTGGAATTGCCAACTTAGTCAGACATCGACCCGGCGACTCCATTTTCACGGAATTTCTTTTCGAATTTTCTGCATAGGGAGATGCCAGGAATACAATGGGATCTTGCAATGCGAATTTATTGTTTTTATGCGGAAATCAAACGCTCCCTTCAGTAAAGAGGAACGCTCTATCGATATCCCATTTAGGTCATCAAAAATCGAATACATTAGAGTATTAATAAATTCATGACTCATTACAATACTTCCTCCTAAAAACTGTCATGGGACTGGAGGACGAAAAACGGACTGATTTTATGAAGCTGAACAAATATTATGTACCTACTTTTTTATACAAATCATAACGTGATGTCACTAAGTTCACGCTGTATGGGAGCCTGTTAACCGAAGACGATTAATCTGCCGTCATTGACCCAATACCCGGAGTTGCTAAAGTAAATAGGTACATGCTTACATTGTTTTACCACGCTGTATTTACTAAGTACAGGAGAATATTAGCAATGAAAATTAACCTTCGCCTTGATACTATGTAAGCTCCATACAAACTCCCAATAAACGTGTTTATGGAAACTTTGTTGTGAATTTTCATGTTTACGTTTGAGGCACGCACCACACGCACAGGCGCGAGTTAGTCACTTGTGTCTTTTTAGATAAACTTCTGCGTTTACGTTTTTTTGTCAAAGCAAACAATCTGTTGTAAATTACACGTTGTTTTGCTTCCTTTGTGTTTTGGCGTTTAGTTAAACCAAATCCCAAGCAATTTGTTTTAAAGAGCAGTATCTAATTGTAAAAGGCAAAGTAAGCGAATGTACTCATAATCGGTGGCACAGAGAAAGCTTTGTGGTTTTTGTGAAAGCGTAATTGTTCTCGAAACCTCATGAAAATCACACAGTGCAATCATTTTCATATTTGGAGTTGGAATGAAGAGTCGAGAAAATATAGGGTGACTGGTAATTAGTGACCGATACTTAAACACGTGATTTTACTCATCATTATGAACAACTTTTACTATGGGACCAAACCTGAAATCGTGAAAAAAAAACAGCTGTTCTCTACATTAGACGAACATAAATGTAGGGAACAGCTGATTTTTTTTTCGCGATTTCAGGTTTGGTCCCATAGTAAAAGTTGTTCATAATGATAAGTAAAATCACGTTTTTAAGTATCGGTCACTAATTACCAGTCACCCTATATAATGTCAAAAGTTTTTTTTGGGGTTTAAGTAAAGCGAGAAACCAGTACATAAATGAAACAGTAGGCGTTTGGAACCAAATAAATGTGTTTTTGCAATAGAATTATACCTATTGTGTGAAAGATGATGGCATGGCCTAAGTGTAATACGTTATCTAGGTAATAGAGATGAATGAAAGGAAAATCTATGTTGAGGTCTCCAAACAAAGTTGGAGCGAGGATTGATGGTGAGTCAAACTACGTCGCGTCGGGAGAATATCACACTAATATTATAAAGGCGAAAGTTTGTGAGTGTGTGTGTGTTTATATGTTTGTTACTTCTTCACGCTCAAACGGCTGGACCAATTTTGATAAAATTTTGTATGGAGGTAGCTGACACCCTGGATTAACATATAGACTACTTTTTATCACTATATTCCCACGGGATCGACATTGACGCGAGTGAAACCGCGGGGCGCAGGTAGTTGGTACATAATATGTTCCTCGAGTCACAAAATGGCAGCAGCTTGCCTCATGAAGTTTTTTTCCTAGGCAAAGAAAAATAAAGGGCATAATAAGTGATGCTGCTTATTTTGTTTTATATTTTTATGATTCTGTTTAGTATAGTTTGTGAGCGAGTCACAATTAATACTTTTTCTTTCTTTATTTATTTTGAGAAGAGAAAATGTTTACTTATTCTGTAGGTGCAAATAAGACGCACATTATAAAATTTAAACATAAAATACACAGACTTATGCAAAGTAGCCAAAAGCCTAGTAACTATTCCTAAAAAAAAACCGGGCAAGAGCGAGTCGGACTCGCTCACCGAGGGTTCCGTACCATCATATGTTGTTAAATTTTCATCGGCGAGGCCTATATTCATCAGCGAATTTTGACACTGTGTACTGCGCTGTAGAATATTAAAGTTTTATGTCAGCGCCATCTCTTGACCGAACTAATGTAACTTTTGTTGATGATTTCTGAAAAAGGGTGCTATTTAGAGACTTCGCTTGATTTTTCCTGTAATCTTTACATAAACTTCTATCACATAGAATAATTTCATATTTTTCTCATTGCAAACTTTAGAGATAAGGGGGGGGGCGGTATTTTTTTTACATTTTTCATCAAAAGTCGAAAATTATGCGGTCTAAAAAAGAAAAAATGTCTGAGAATGTGCAAACTGCGCCCTTTCATAAATTTTTCAGACCCCCTTTCAGTCCCTGTTGCAAAAAATATACATATATATTTTTATTTCTTTCTTTTTATGACGTTTGCCCAACTATTTATTTGCAAAATAGTTGGGCAAACGTCATTTAAAACTATTCCAAATTTCAAGTTGATAGCATTAGTAGTTCTTGTGATATCCAGCTGTGACAGACAGACAGACAGACTTAGTCTCACCATAAGGGTTCCGTTTTTACCATTTTGGTACGGAACCCTAAAAAAGAGAAAAGTAAAAAACTTAAAAGTCTTACAACATTCTCTATTGCTTGAGAAAGCACATGGACTTATTATAATACCAAGCGCAGATTTTTTGTTGATGATCAACAAAATATAGTGCGAACAACGCGTCAAACTATGGGCAGTAAGCCTGCAACACGACATTATACATAAATAAATGATAAATGATTTTATTTCTGTAAGTAGAATACTTGGTATTATAATAAGTCCATGAGAAAGCAGTAAGTTCATTAACTTCCGTTCATCTACTAACAACTCCGTTGTTTTTGAAACAATTTCCATTTCATCTTTTTTTCTCCATAACATGTGCTGTGCAGGAAACTTGATGTGTTCATAAACAGCATCCAGAAACGCAACATGACTCACTAATGCTAGGAAATGGACGACACAGATATTCACAGAGCTTTACATGATGCACACAAGATTTATAACGTTTTCCTAACACTTCAGAGGAAATTAAACAAAGGAGAAATTCCGTACGAACAAGGAAAAATTACTAGGTACAAGCTAGCATAAGCAGCCAATAATTTTCCTACTGCTGAAAAACAGGCCTCTCTCGGAGAGGGAATGGGATATAATGCGGGCCTAGTGCGGGTTGGTAGAAGTCTTCGAATTTTTGGTTCTAGGACATGCCGGTTTCCTCACGATGTTTTCCTTCGCCGTTTTGAGAACAGTGGTGATGAAATGAATTACAAAAACTCGTAGGTAAGCTTGAGCAGTGGTGGCCACCACTGCTCAAGCTACATCGCCTTTAATTCCTGTAAATTGTTTTTCAATAACGTATGTCTAAATGATGTGAAACCGTGTTCTCCTGTCTGCTCATAACAACAAACTGCGGTGCACAGCTATCCTTCTTCCAAACTCGTCGTCACCGTTCGTGTATTGACCTTTTTTTTTTAATTTTTTTGTTTTTGTAGACATTGATTTCTATTGCTTTTTATTGTATTATGAAATGTGTGATTCTTTATAATTGTTTTTTGTTATTGTCCAGGCTTGTTTTATTTTATTATTGAGACTTGGTTGGCTTGATTATTAAATTACAAACATTTGTACGCCCTCTGGCATAACATAGCGAACTTTTTATTATATTTATCTTCTTCTTCTTCTTCTTCAGTTCCTGGTCCCGCTATTTGGGGTCGGGTCTCTTCACTTTTTGCGCCAAGTTATTCTGTCTTGGGTTGTCGGTTCAGGCAATTGGGCTTTTTTGAGGTCTCTTTTTATATTTGACCACCAGGCCAATGGCGGGAAGCCTCTGCCTCTCTTGCTCTGGCAGATTTAGTGCACTTTGTAGGTACCACATGATCTTCATTGCGTCTTTTAATGTGTCCGTACCATCTGACGCGGTTTTCGGTAATTTTGTCAGTGATTGGTGCGACTTTAAAGCTGCCTCGTACATGTATACCATTATTATTTTACCTTTGTTAAACAAATGAATAAATGTCTTATGATTCTGACTTCAGCTCAATAAAATGGCCTTAACCTTCTAGCCGTTCGGAATTTGGAAAACCCAAGTTCAGCTGTAGGTGAAAGACGACTATAACTACTTACAAACAGATTGTATGGAAGGTCAAGTTCGTAGAACACATGGAAAATATTTTGCTAGAACTGAAACTAAAACAAGATGCACTGTTTCGCTTTTCTCGGAAATCAATTGAACGTTCGTTCATGATATACTTACAGCGATAATCTCGATGCTTCATGTGCTTTAGTACCTACTTTTGATGTCCAGTGAACTTTGTTTGTGTTGAAGTACTTACCTTGTTTTTTATTCGAAGATGAGTAGGTATTTTAAACAAATAGAAAACAACGTCTTCCCAGGATTTCCACTGAAGTTACTGAAGTGAGTGAGTTTTTCTATTTGTATCAATTTCTGTCCGTCCGTCCGTCCGACTGTCTATCAACGGGCTGTATCTTATGAACCGTAATAGGTAGACAGTTGAAATTTCCATGTGTGTATTGGTATTGCCGCTTTATCAACAAATAATACTTAATAAAAACAAGTCACCATACAAGACACGTGTTTTTTTTGGCGTTTTTTGCCTTGTGGTTCAGAACCCTTCGACTTCTCCCTCTCACGCAAAAAGAAAAGACAAGTCCCACCCTATCGTAGACAAGCAGTGGGCTAAGGTTACTAGGCAGTTGCGTCTCAATACCAGGTCCTGCGCCTACCTTATCTAGTCCACCCCATTTTCCTTCATTACGAGTAAGTGGCTGTACTTAATAGGTGACTTCAATGGGCGCCAATCAAGAACCAATATCCTCAGCTCATAATTGACTTACAAATTACAACGAATGAATACTCAAAACAATTTAAATAAACAAGTATAGGTTGTTGACCATTTAGTTCTTAATTTAAACCGACAAATTACCAACTTTAGTAATTACAGGATACCTGCAACTTTTCTCTATCGGTTCAGTTACAAGCAATTTGCTGTTAAAACCGTCTTAATTTGAAGTAATCACTACGTTTTGACAGTTTATGTTAGCAAGACCATTTGCAATTCATTATGTTGGTGAGTTAGGTGTGAGAGACGAGGTGTTCGTTGTGCAACAAACCTGCGCCCGAGACGTTGGTCGTTGCATGCATAATGCCGTCCACAAATTACCAATTACCACCTGTTACGTAAGACAGGCTTGCATACAACTTATACCGAGTCCTTTCTGTTGACTGTTTGTTTCATTTTAACGATAAATGCGGATTTGTATTTGTAAATGCAACTGAATGGTGTGACAGCGGCGCGCAGTTATGTGTTTTGTATGAACTATACTTGTCTATGGTAGTATCAGTCTGTATCTGTTGACATCTTACATACGTATTCTGTACACATTTACCCAATAGTCACTACAAGTTTGGAATAGGCAAGCCTCCTCTTTCTTTCCTCGTCACTTTATCCGGCCTCACGCATCCACTATCTCCTACGATCCTTTCCTGTCCTTCTCTCGATTACTAAAGGAATGCTGCCTTGAACACCTTTGCCAAATATCCTGAATCTACCTACAAAAAATGTTGACCTTGTTTTCATTAAACTTGGTTATCTGTCAAGTCAAATAGCGTAGTAATTTAAACTCTAATTTTGAATTTGCTAGATCAAAATGACAGCTAATTATCTATTGCGAGGTATTCCGTTCAGAGCACTGATTTCAACCGCACTTCCACTAACCGCACTGAAACAAAATTTTGTAACGTGTGGTTCGATCATGTTGACAAAAAAACTCAGATTCAGTCAGACTAAAAAGTCGCAAATTAAAAATCCAAGTTTAAGAGATTCGCACAAAATTCTCTCCACATTCAATCCTAGTTATGACCCTAGATTTTACGCGAACTTTTCTGTAGAAAAAAATCGTTATCATCTAAGTATTCATTCGATTCAGGGAACATCAGATGAGATCGATTTCGATAACATACAAAGCCACATGATCTGGCCGTTGTTTTAACAATTTATACTTGCGTCCATTACGGTAGTAAATTCCGAATATTATTGATTGTAAAAATTTCAGTTTCCTTAATATTTAGTATGACAGTCGCATCAAGTTTCCCCGGTAGGTACTGTTGGCTGCCTTTCCGCAGAATGATTTGCGCAGGGTCCTCTCCGGAATATTAAGCGAATTGAAATTTATCGCTTAGGAACTAATGCGTGACTCAACTTCCTTCACTTGTAAAGAGCGTAGGAGACGCACCGACACCCACAGCAAACTAAAGATTCGATGTTTTCAGATACAATTTTCGATAAACGATATTGATATGTCAATCATCTATTGTGCTCCAAATTAATTCATCCGATTGACATTTGAAACAATTGAACTTAACCTTTTAGTAAATTACTACTCTCTCTTTATTTTTCCAGGTTATACGGATAAGGATGTACAAAAGATCTCTCTCCTCCTTTTGTATTTGTGAACGTTTACCGATGCAACACAGCGTATCATTAACAATTACGTTGTCCGTTAATGCGTTTGTTTCTGAACGAGAAAGCTTATTGTGTAAGCTCATATGCGTATTAATGCATGTGCATTGATTTCAAAGGTACCTACTTCAGTCCGCGCGGCATTGTGTGGAGCGGCGCATTGTGTCCATGCTAATATAATACAATTTCATGCACTCTGATGCAACCATGTCATTCATTAAGAATTGCATAAGGCAAACATTCATGTGAACATTTCAGAAGTTCTTTCACGGATAGCAGATAAGCTACGATAACATTCCCGACGGAATTTAAGTCAGCAGGTATTCGGATTTAGGGCCACGTTCTTGTGTGGTCTAAGGCACGTGTCTATTTGGAAATCGTTTAAATTCAATACACGACAGCCTTCGATGTAACGGGAAGAGCCGAAATCTACGACATGGTTCACGCGGTCCATTAATCTATACTAATAATAAGCTGAAGAGTTTGTTTGTTTGAACGCGCTAATCTCTGGAAATACCAGTTGGATTTAAAAAAATATTTTTGCATTTGATAGCCCAATTTTTGAGGAAGGCTATTTAAGATCACGGGCCCTAGGCCCTTAGGAGCCGCGCAAAAAGTAAATACCTTTTATTTTCTTTTTCCGCAAAGCTAAAACGAAGGAATAGTGCGGGCAGGCGATGCGATGCTACGGGGTGGGTCGGGGGGACCAGAAATTTCACGCGAACGAAGTCGCGGGCAGAAGGTAGTAAGAATATAACGAAGCATGCAGGCACAAAATTCAAAAATTGTCCAAGCTGAATTACGAATTATACATAAGTTCTAGAACATAGACATTGAAATTTAAATTGATTTTCATCAGCTGATCTTGAATGATGCTCATCTGAGCACGAGATATAGAACCTCTGGAACATAATTTGGAAGTAATGGCGCGTGTAATGGTAACATCATTGGGTGTGGGCTGAGAAGCTCGATCAACGACTCGACAAAGCAAGACATACTCCATTGAGCAAACCTAGGGAAATTAATGACTCTTTGTTTTCATAAAAACGAGGACACGATGTATGGAAAACGGTTTATTATTGCTGATTTACGTATCAATCAATCTCGTGGGAAAAAATACACATTAGCATTCATACAAAATAGCCAGTTAATTTCACTTATGTTCTGCCTCCCCTTTTTACCGACTTCAAAAAAAAGGAGGTTATCAATTCGATACGTATGTATGTAATATTATTGGAATTGCATTATATTCACATATGACAATCTATTAGGGCTTCCAAACAAATATACAAAATTTTATAGACGTATGTATGTATGTATGTTTGTCCACGCATATCCGTAACTATTAATCGGATCTTCAACTTAGGGAACAGTGCAAGTTTCATCAAAATCGATCCAGTAATTTTCAAGATATGGACGATATAAGACGTGGAAGTGTGACGGCCTGGCTTATTGGTACGAGCTACGGGTGTAGTGTCAAAGCGAAAACATCTCGAAACCTTGGTCAAATTCTAGTGCAACAACTAAAAATTACCAAATAAAAAGTAATTTAAAAAAATTAAACCGACTTCAAAAAGAAATGAACTCAAAATTATGAAATAACTTTAATTTCGGAAGTCGGTGGCAAAAAACTAAAACTAAAATACAGTTCCCAAGACACCGACTTCCGAAATTATAGTTATTTCATAATTTTGAGTTCATTTCTTTTTGAAGTCGGTTTAATTTTTTATGTGTATCATTCTCAATAAATCCAACTGCTACAACAAAATTCCAGGGGCCCAAGTCTGCTATTTTTATAAATTCGTCATTCCAACACGATCCCATTGTCATTTTGCTAAAAGTTCGGAATCTGCTAAGTTTTTATTGGTCGATCGTTGGTCGGTCAATGGCACAGAATATGTACGATACTCATAACGAATTAAAAGCAATCACTGCACAATGACGTTCTAATGGTAGGTCACTGATCAAAGGAACTGTCAAAATTGTAGCAGATTACCGCCTAAGTCAGTAATTCATTTGTCATTATGTACGAGATTACCATTCTATGCCATTTCTTTCATTGGAGTGTCAGAGGTTGACCATTGAAAAGTCATAATGACGCCATCATATTAGTAGATTACCAAACTTGTCAAAATCAACCATTTTGAAATCAGTGATAGACCATTCTGACACTATTGTAATAGCAGACTTGAGGCCCTGAAAGAAAACATTGGGTTTGTTCGTGTTTGGATTGTTTTCTTTAGTCATAAGAACTGCGCTCATCCTAATGGGACTTAGGTCAATGATCCATATGAGAGGTATCTATATCCCTGCCCATCCTGTTTTAGATAATTATCCTTTTAGTCATGTTACATAACAATTTAGCTTTGGTCGACAATAGGGTCGGTAGGTGACACTATCACGATAAGGAACTGAAGGGCTCATTGATACAACGGCGCTAGCAGTTGATAAAGTACTAAGTGAAGAGGCTTTCATTATATCCTATTAACAACTAATGATTCATCCTTAAACTAGAGCGGTGATTATGGTAATAGCTCCTTCTTTCTTCAAGCCCATATACCCACATATCTTCTTCGTCGTCTCGATGGCGCGACTTGAATTAAATTTTGTTGGCCTAAAACTTCGCCACTTCCACCGCATCGTCTTATTTATCTATTAGGTTATAGTATTCAATCAAGTTTTTCATTTCATTTCATTTCAAATCAATTGTTGAAAGCTGCAATATTAAATGCCTCTTCCTGTTTGGTAGTAAAATTTTATCCATACCTTAATTAAATTGCAAATTATAGTTTTGTATAATTTAGAAGCATTTTTTTTTTTTTTTGTAAATTTAAGAACCATGTACCTTTTATTATGATTTTTTTATGTTGACTTGAAAGAGCATGGCAGTTGGGAATGTGCCATGCTCACTTAAATGTGTCACTAATGGTAGCGCGTGTGTTGGATCATTCGGTTCCCTACAAAATGGTTGAGCTGGTTGGTGCTGATCCACGCGTCATGTTCGTGAACGGGCGCCGTCGGTTGAAACTAGTCATCTCTTAACTGCCAAGGCTTATTTTTAATCTTATATTTTGAATTGTTTCTTCATTTGTGTTTTTTTTTACATTGTTTTCACTTATAGAAGCAACAAGAATAATGTACCCAGGATTTTGTAATATCTCGATTTACAAGAGTGTCCATAGAGTTTCTTGCCCGTTCTTCTCAATAGAGATCTAGGTTTTGGAATGGGCAACTAGCTTCAACTTTCTGACTAACTGACCGACTATTTAATTTTGACAATTCAAAGGTGCCTGTACATGGTTTAATTGAAATAAATGCTTTGAGTTTGAGTTCGAGTATGGCTCATATTATAGAAGAGGACTATTATCCTGGTAATCATGATCCCAAAACTATAGAAAGCTGGATGAACAGTCTACCGCAGCCACGGATATCGACCGCAGCAGTGGAAAACCACATTAATAATTTAGACAATCAGTAAAACACGTCCCTGATGTACTTTTTTTTTTGTTTACGGGAGGAAATCTTCAAACGGCGCCCGGGCTTTGGGGATAAGACCAGGGAGTGTGGGATATTTAAGTACCTCAATTAAACCAATCCCACCATCTGCACATGAAAGGTGCACCGTTACTTACCTCTCAAAAGACCGAACCGAAACCCCGTCTGTGCAAGTCCCTGAATAGGCAATAGGTACACTACAGGCCTAAACGAGTCAAGTGTCAAACGAGGTATTTATATAAATCTACCTATACCTAATGTGATATTAGTACCCGATAGGTACTAATATCACTATAGTTCAACGACATTTAATTGGCCTGAAACAATGATTCCATTACAATATAATAGTTAGATAATTGGCTATGCCTGCGACAATGTCTACGAGAAAATTGTCGAGCTTCCGGGTCAAGTTAATGCCTTTGTTAGGCATATAGTCTCTATGAGACCACCATGCGTACATCGTGCATATAATTGTAAAGTTCGTAATTTATAGTAAAAAATAATAATTAAAAAAAAACATTTTCCTTAACCGATGCTAAATCTACCAACAAGCCTAACCTACCTAACTATCCGTTCAATTTTGCATGACTTTTTATTGAGATTGAAGAAGTCCGAGTATTAAAACAATGCACATCCAGGTAGCTAAAAGAATGCCGAGAGAGAATGTGTCGCGACCCATTCAATGTTTCTATAATTAGCTAGGGAGATGCGTGAACGACCGGCGCTGTCGCAGACGGTGAAGGCCATCTAGCGGACATCCAGTGACGAATCAATTCTAAGGCCACCATAACCGATGAACAGTTCCTACCCATGGACATTTTCGCCGGTACGTCACGAGTCGCGGAATCTACCATAAATGAATACGAACAAAACAATCAAATCCACTCAATGACAACAACGAAAACCCTGCTTTTTAAACTTTTTGACGTACACGTCCGTATAATCGTGTCGTGACGTACTTCCTACAAACGTGCGTAGCACACCAATCGTATGCACCATGCTTTTAAGCGACTGATTAGCAATTACTCTGTACCTACCAACTAATATTTAAGATAGTACTTGTCTACTTAAGTAGCTTGAAGTTACGTTGTTACAATATGATACGCTTCGAAAGGCAATCCACGTCCGGTATACTTCAAATTAGTTCCCTAAATTGCCGTCACGCAATTATCTATTCTTGTATTTATACTTTAGGATCTAAAATGGACTTTATGGTACCCAAACTGCCTCCAGAGACGTCATAAGTATAAATTTGGGTCCTCACGTCATCTTGTAATGGATTACAACACATAATTATATTATTATCCACTAAGGACTGTCAAGGTCTCGTTAAACTAAAATGGTATAGAATTGTGCGAGTTCTCATACGGTAAACCAAGAAAATAAATGAGTGTAGCTTAAGAAAAATGTCGACCAAATGGTCGTAATTAATTTGCCATTATACGAATAAGAACCTCGATAATTTGACATTTAAAATTATACTGCGGTAATGTTCAAAGTGTATGTGAATCGAATTGAAGTATATTTTAAACAGAAATACAAGGGAAAGCAACTAAACGCATTCCTGTAGGATTTTTTTCTGGCTCGCTCTCGTGATTAAAGTTTGAAACAATGGTCATAGTTTTCAAAGCACGTGGGTTGAACAAATGATAGTTATCAGATGAAATATAGACGAGTCGTTACAAATGCTATGGCACCTTTGTTTTGTATTGGGCGGTATTTAAGATATTTTAATCCTGCAGTGGTGGCCCAGTGGTAACGGCCGCAACTTACGAGTTGTTGGTCGTTGGTTCGAACCCAGACAGGCGATGTACTTTATGTACATTATTTCACCACCACTGCTCTAAAACCGGTGAAGGAAAACATCGTGAGGAAACCGGCATGTCTTAGAACCAAAAATTCGAAGACATGTGACATCTACCAACCCACACTGGGCTCGCGTGGTGGATTACGACCCACTTCCCCTCACCCATAGGAGGCCTGTGTCCCAGCTCATATATCTATGGTTCCAGCAGTAGGAACTTTATAAGCTGTTTATGCTATGTTTATGCTTATACGCTAATCCTGCTAAAGATAAACCAAATTTCTATAGTTTGTAGTTAACAGTATCTACCTAACTATTTATAGTGAGAGAGGGGCTTGTGGCTAAGTAATAACCTCCGCACGGGTCGATCGATCAGGTTAAGCAACGCTTGCCGCGGTTGGTCCGTGGATGGGTGACCATCTTCATATACCAAGACCCCTCCGAGCCCCGGAAAACACGTGGATCTTTGACAGTCGTTACGGGTCGTCAGAAGTCTGATAACCAGTCCTACCAAGGGGTATCGTATTACCAGTAACTGGGTTGTAGAGGTCAAATAGGCAGTCACTCCATGTAAAATACTGGTATCAGCTGCATCGGGTTAGACTGGAAACCGACCCCAACATAGTTAGGAAAAAGCTAGGCAGATGATGAGTACCTAACTATTTAGGTATGTTTATCTTAAATACCTACTTAAAAGATTAAAATTCCTTAATAATCTTGTTAAAAAAAAAATTCTGCCCTTTTAGAAATTCCATTCCCACCCAGTTTCACCACAAGTGATGATTATTCTACTGCTTTATTTGCCGTTTTTATTTGACGAAGCGACAATGACTTGATTTTTTTATCAACGCCTACTAGCAGGCGCCAATTCATCCAATAAAGCAATTAAATTACCAAACGATCGAATGCTGAAAGAGATTTGTTAAATAAGAAACACGTGTCGAACAATTTTCATCACTGCAGTTGAGTTCGTAGACTCTTGGCCTTTTAATAGACCCCGACGATGAATGATCGTGAGAGAATATTGCGTAAATCCTAAATCATGATGAAGGATTTTACTGCTGCAGTGTTCCTTTTCCAAATGAAGTGGCAGTGGGCTGGCTAATTTTTGTCTAAGGACCGATGGCCCGTGGAGCAGACAACGAGTCCTGAAGTGGCGACCACGTATCGGTAAGCGTAGTGTGGAACGACCCCCAGCTAGTTGGACCGACGACCTTAAAAAGTAGCTGGGACGGGTTGGATGTGGAAGGCTTAAGAGGGTTGTGGCGCAGCCTGGGAACAGTTACAGCTGTTGTGTCCAGCAGTGGACTGCGTAAGGCTGAGTTGATTGAGACCTCCTTTTTGACTGCTAGAATTCACAGCGCTTACAATAAGAAAGGGCATTAGCAATAATTTTGCTTACCTGAAAACAAAACAAAACTAATAGCTTCTGTGTAGAGTCATGGACCTTAATAGGTATCTGCACTTGGTGCTCGACTATAAAACGAAACGTGTGTCTAAAAAACTTCCTGTAGGCATATATACTTAAATCATCAAACAGCCCAATAATTCTCGATTTGGACACAAGATCAAATCGATGTGATAATAAACACTCCACCTCGAAAACGACGCCATAAAAATAGTTTTCTGTATCCGGTTAATCAAAGTGTCTAGTTACTGCGAAACCAAAGACAATCAAAGATATGCCATTTTATTATTGTCATAACATTTTAGATTTCAGATTATATTCTATTCTATCTTCTTTACTATGTATCATATACCTATAGCTATACCAGTAATAAAGCTGAAGTGTTTGTTTGTTTGAACGCGTTAATAAAATAAAAACTTTTTTACTAAAAAAAAACAACCGACTTCCAAAAAAAACTACAAAGTGAAAAATAACTTTAATTTCGGAAGTCGGTGTCTTTGGATCTGTATTTTAGTTTTTTGCCACCGACTTCCTAAATTAAAGTTATTTTTCACTTTGTAGTTTTTTTTGGAAGTCGGTTGTTTTTTTTTTTTGTAAAAAAGTTTTTATTTTTCACTTTTTAGTGGGTCAGTTTGTCATTTATCTAATTTACAATAGCTTTTACAAAATATTGCTTTTGCCGATGCAGGGACGTTAATTGTTGAGGAGTTCTCCTATTACGAACCAGGAGAACTGGAGCTGAGAAGGCACCCTCAGCTCCACTTCACCATAAGCATTGTGACGAGCATAAATTGCTTAGCAACCACATTAAAGTACCTAATCGCAAGCCGTGAAATGCTTATTATTGTGTAGTTCCGGTGGCCATCTGTGGTCGTCATCATCAGTTCCACTTCACCAAATGGTGCTTTCCGAAAGCAAATGCCAGAGTTACTATAAAAAATACCCAAATCGCTATAGGTTTCCCTCGATTTCCATGGGATTCCCTCATCAGATTCCGAGTTGGTGACAATGGGACCACCTCGAGACCATACCCTTTCAAACAAAAAAAGAATTTTGAAAATCGGTCCACAATTGGCGGAGTAACCGCGTAACAAACACACAAAAAAAAAAAAAACATACCGTCGAATTGAGAACCTCCTCCTTTTTTGAAGTCGGTTAAAAAATACAGAAATTACTAGTTGGATTTGAAAAATTCTTTTTGCATTTGATAGCCTAATTTATAATTTATACAAACGACATGTCGACAGTTACATATGACTTTATTTGCTGACGATAGTACTATATTGTTTACCGGTAATGACAGAACTAATTTAAAACTTGACATAAATAGCACCGACAACAATTATATAGGTAATGGCTTGATGAAAATGACCTAAAAAAAAAAGAATTTTGAAAATCGGTCCACAATTGGCGGAGTAATCGCGTAACAAACACACAAAAAACCGTCGAATAGAGAACCTCCTCCTTTTTTGAAGTCGGTTAATAAACCTAGAAAAAACATAAATCATGAATT
Source organism: Oligia latruncula (assembly GCA_948474745.1). Lineage (NCBI taxonomy): Eukaryota > Metazoa > Arthropoda > Insecta > Lepidoptera > Noctuidae > Oligia > Oligia latruncula. The sequence goes on from OX419699.1 coordinate 10,442,495, forward strand.
TTAAACAGCGAATACAAACTGATACCAATTTAAATATTGTTACTCTCAAACCAGCATAGAATAAATCAATGTAACCTTTCTGGGTAATATTGATAGCAAAGTAAACTGGAACCACATATAGAGCAAGTTTGCAAAAGACTTAGAGCTCTTATCTTATGCTTTTTACAGATTATGAAATACTGTTAGTCAGTCTGCACCACAGCTCTGCACTACGAACTGCCTATCATGGATTATGTTGCTTCAATCATACGCTACGGCATCATATTCTGGAGTAACTCTGTGGAAAAAGAGCGTGCTTTTAGAGCAAAAAAACGTTGTATTAGATCGATGTGCAATATACACCAAGTGGATTCAGGCAGACGACATTTTAAAAATTAAAAAAAATTATCTCACCCTAGTGTATACATGAAACTGTAATGTTCATAAAATCAAATCCAATTGAATTTTGCACTACGGCCAGACACAAAGACAAGCTGCGCACCGTAGCCAGTAAAACAAACCTTTTGCACCAAATCATGTTTTGTAAGGACTCACGTATCTTTAATAATCTTCCACCTTTTCTCAGAACTATGAGCGATATATACTAGCAGGAACCCGCTGGATGCGAGAAGCACAGAACCGGTCGAAGTGGAGGTGCTTGGGGGAGGCCTATGTCCAGCAGTGGACGTCTTTCGGCTGAAATGTTAATGATACTCAATACTCAATCATTTATTGCATTCCACAATGTATATCTATGCTTAGGTGGTAGGTAACATTTGTTGTAACAATCGTGAGGAGGATCACAAATAATACGGCTTTAAGACTTGGAAAAATTATTATATTGTAAAAGTCACACGTTACAGCTTCGCGATAAAAATATGATGATGATGATGAGCGATTTAAATACCTTTAAAAAAACTATACGAATTATTGACAAGTAAATGTACCTACTCTATATGAGAATTTTTATTTTGTAACATGACTAATCTGTAATTTGACATACTTACATATTATCCTAATTTAATATTAATGTATATTGCGTGACAATTTGATGTATTGTATTTTAACTATGTACCTACCGAACTTATAATGTGAATTTTGTATGCCTGAATGGCGAGACATAGAAAAGAAAAGAACGTTAAGCGAAAATGATGTAAGCGTTATTACATCCTTTCTAAGGGCAGGCGATGAGATGCGACGGGGTGGATCGGGGCAACAAGAAATTTCACGTGGACGAAGTCCCGGGCAAAAGCTAGTACCTACATAATATAAAATAGTAACGAAGTCAACATCACAATGAATATTTTTGAAAGAAATGTAATTGCCACGAGTACGAGGTGTTTACGAGTCTGATGCCGAAAATATAGGTTGTATAATTTTGGTCCGTTTGTCTGATTATGCTTCGGATTGGCGCAAAAACTAGATTGGCTTTACCATAAGCAATATTGCATTATGTCCGTATTCCTCAACAGTTTACCGCGATATTTAATTAGAGAGAAAAAATGGTACTTATAATACTGCAGATTTACAGATTTAACCTCTGAAATGAATATCATCACGCTTTACCTACAAGTAGCTAAGCACGTGAACAAAGCCGCGGGCTCAGCTAGTCGTTAATACTAAGTAAAATTAACCACGCTGAGGTATTTAGGTTGCATTTAAGAATGTAGAGTTAGTTGTTGCAATTCATAGTTGCGAATGAGCCGTGAACCAAATTGTCTGGAAACATAAAACAACCATATCGTAAATTGTTCTTAATTTAGTCTAGGTAAATACGACTGCACTGTTGACAGTCTAGACCGAGTTTTACTCTACTCGTTAACGTCTGATAGTTTGCGTAATACTATAATATACTGCCGAGTGGCCCTAAAGTTTTCTCAAGTTGTAAATACCTAATGGAAAATCAAACCAGGTCATCATATTTGCTAGTTATTGTGGATGCAAGCCGTTATGAGAAAACTTGAGGCATCTTCGAGGGTTGCTCGATCCATCATAGGCCTCATCCATCGCTTACCACCAAGCGAGATCGAGGACAGGAGAGCAGGACAAATTTGCGAAAAAAAAATACGTGACATTGGCTAAATGCACAAACCGGCGTGCGAAGCCAAAAAAGAGCCAAGAAAAAAAAGCTACTATCTGTTTCAAAGTCGTCTTACGCAGAACCGCTTAAATTATGTAATGATTAATGATGCATATGTTTAAGTAGTCAATTATGGAAATATAACATTTCTGTCAAGATATTATTTACCAAGCAGATAAGCTCTGTTGTTAATTAAGACAACATCATTTTCCTAATACAACATTGGATAAATTAGCGAAGGCCAAAAATGGATTTCAGTAAATTAGTAAAGGAAATGCTGGGAAAGAGAAAAGTGCTACGATATACGAACAACCAGTATGACTGACTAGTGCGGAAAATGAATTAATTAATTAGACAATCAGGGCGTTTGCACACATTCTCAATGCGTAACTGATTATACAATAGCTAGGGCACACTTCTTAAGACCATAAAGTTTGAGAGACGAACTAGAGTCAGCCAGCCGCGCCGTGAATCCCGATGAGGCGCGGCGCCACCTTTGCATATTAGTATGAAGCAGGCATAGCTAATTATTTAAAACGTGCCGTGTAGTTCTGTGTTCAACGCACTTGCTTATTCCGCGCAATCTTTAGTGTCAATATGTTCGTAGAAGATATAACCAAATCAATTTATTAAACAGGAATTTTAGTTACGAAGAATTTTGACACGGTCACAATCTCAACATTCTAATCATTCTGCTGCTATGGGACGAATGCTGAATCAAAAATCAAGCACGTTCGAACGCAGAAAAATACACTTTATAGTTTCCAACAAGATAATATTTACATAATATAAACTAACAGATTTAAAATAATAATTTAATGTATATAAAAAAAGAAAGAGGAAGAAGACCCATAGGGCATAACATAAAAAAATTCGCCCACATCGCTGTCAACAGAAAAATGTGCCCAAAATGCTGGCAGAACGCAGATCATTTTGATACCTACGTAGAACAATCAACCGGAAAATCTATGGACATTCTACAAGCACCATAGATATCCGTGGCAAGCACTCTTTTTATTTCGCTTTCAAAAATAAATTCTACTAAACGCCTACTCCACTCCTCTGGAAAGCATCAGACGGCATGTTTACGAGTACCTAAAGTGGTTCACTTGTTACTCGTAGGCAAGTAGTTAGTTAACATGTGCACTAAACAATGTTTCAGTGTTGAGAAAGTGAAACTTTCCGCCATCCATCATGATCTATTCTCAAACTGACTACTGTTATATCTCACGAGACAAATTCATCGTCCTGCCGCCGAGATTTTCAACTGTGAAGTCAGAATACAGGCCGTGTCGTCACCACGTCATTATGTTTCATACCTTTCATGTTACGGTACTGGAGCTATTTCACTACAGATTTGCATATGAATGTCATTGGACAGATGCAGGAAGTCAAATGTAGCCATTAATCAGGAGCATTACAATCATTCAATAAAAATGTGCCGACTTATACGACATCGTTTATTGCTCATGTTACACAATTTTACGACGATAGTAATAGACGTTAATGCTTCAACGTGATATGTAGTAGACCCTTAGCGTCGCTTAAATTCACGAAAGCACAGCCATATCCATAATACCTACCAATTAGGGACTGGATTCAAAGGTCCACAATACCAGCGGACCTTATAAATTGAATGCACCGTATTGCTGGCTGTGTATCACAGAAATCTTTTAACGTTAGAACTGTAGGGTCAATACATGTGAGTAACCGTTTTAAATGTTATTATTACATTAAGATTTAGAGTGGTTGTGAAGTCTCGGTGACATCACGAGTGGCGCCGCTGCGCACCAATTGTCGACAATTGTCTCGTGCTAGTCCTACCACTGTATGTCGCGCGTACAATTTGCTAAACGACCTAATGAAATCATTGCACAGTAATAATTATATTTACTCCCATTGTATAAGGGCATTGTAAGATCTTAATTGACATAACCGGTCTCCTTGAGTTTTTATAAATAAATACGACTGAAGGTCGTCGCTCTCATCAATCAAGACGTTTGCATCAATTAGCTTTTGAGAGTTAACTGCGAGACTGCAGCGTAATCTGATATGCTCCCATACTGCTGAACATTACCCACTTGCAGGCCCTTAATTGGATGTATGTACATGACATTTTGAGCGGCTATTGAAGTTTTGTTTTTATTCTAACTGAGATAAAGAACTTTATGGGTCTCGATTTGATTATTACGGGTGGTCAAACGACGCGAATTTCTCGGATGGATAATTGTCGTCACGCGAACTGCCGAAAGGTGTAATAAAGCATAAAATGAGAGATTGTAAGGCGGAAGGGATCCAGACGACCTTCAGTCGAAATGGGTCGAATGTAATAAGAAGAATAAATTGTGCATGCGCATAATTTGTTCAAGAGAGTAAATTAACACATGCCATTTATGGTGTTGTACATTAACATTTGAGCACAAGACAGTAGGTTAGTATTTGAACAGAAAGTAGTACCTACGACAGAAATAAGTACCAAGATTTAAGAACGTTGGAGTGAGAAATTGGAGAGAAAAAGCGGGAAATAGATCACGTTTGAGAAGTACGTTGGTTGGTATACTTGACTAGGTTAAGGCCCACCCGCGCGGCTGTAAAGCCTTAGATAATAGCATAATCAGCCTATCATGTTCCCACTGCACAGGCCTCCTCTAAGTGAGAGGAAGTGGGCCGTAATCCACCACGCGGGCCCAGTGCGGATGGTAGTTGACACATGTGTTCGAATTTTTGGTCGTTTTCAGAGCAATGAAATTAATTTACACAAGTACCTAAGAATTTTAAGTAAAGCGGCTGTGTGGGTTCGAACTTACGATCGACTCGTAAGTCGCGACTGTTACCACTTGGCCACCACTGCTCCTGAACGCTTTTTTTTTTTTGCGGATTGGAAATCATCAAATGACCCCTCCCGCTCTGGGTGGAGCGGAAGGGAGTGTCAGACTCTTACTGTCAGGCTTCGGCCCTATGGGGCCCCTCCTCGATGCTGACATCTCTTTGAGGCGCGCGTGGAACACGTACGCGCCGTCCGGGACGGGCCTGGTCCTGATCGGACGGTGAGCTACCCAGTACTCTCCGCCCGCAGGCCCGTGCCTACGGTGGCCGGGAGTCGCCGCGCGGCTCCCGACGCCCGGAGCGTCTCCTGCGGCGGCTGGGACGGGAGGCTCTCTCCCTGAGCCGTCCCGCCACCTCCTTCGCTAGCATGACTGCTTCGCAGAAGGAGGTGACTGCCTCCCACTCCCTCTCGCCCCGGACCATGGCTTGCACCAGGGCCGGACGCGAGAGGTCGCCGCCGCTGCCGATCGCCTCTACGAGGACACGTGACGCTAACGCTAAACGCTTAGATGATGTTGAGAAATAAGGAAAATGACAATCTTTATTTATGTAAATAGCTACCTACTGTTTTTATATTAATTAAAACTTTCTGAATCATCCTATATACCTACATTTAATAACAGCTTCTCAAAATCCTTTTGTCTCCAAAACAATAATTACGTACGCCACTTAAAGCGATTTGCTTAAAGGAAGCACACTTCATAATGGGTTGTGGTGCAAGCAGTTTTAGGAGCATCTTATTTCCATTAGCACCAAGAATACCTACTGATACAGAAACACTCAGACACACATCATAAACATTATTTTGAGATTTAGAATGCATCAACGTCCAATAAAAATATCATTAGGTACAGTCCTTTTCAGACGTTTGTGTGAATGCCTAACGTTTAATATAAGTAATTTTATGTGAGCGAAGGCGCCTCTTTTGTGAGTCAGCTTCAATGCTGTAGAGATTCGCCAGTGTCTAATCAAAGAGTTTGGGGCACTACGGGTACAGGAATGACGACATGTAGCTGTGGAACTGAGTGACATTCATATTATGAGCTTCTGAAGAAAACTCTTTCAGGAATGGAGATAAAAATGCTGATAGAAGTAGAGTCAGTAATTTCGGAATGGTGGATTGCGGCTCCAGTCACTGGTTAGTGTTTAGAGCGGAAAGTTAATAAATACCTACAGGGATTCTGCCCTTTGAAAGAACTTTTTACGAATTTTGATTTTTTGGAAAACTGAAAATTTTGTACATCTCTTGTTAACTGCTTCTGGAACTTGGTAATCTATTAGTGTGAAAGGAAAGAGTAATCTGAAGTTTCTAAGTACGTGCCTAACTATTCACTGTAGAAAGTTCCCACACAGATGAGAAAAGCACTAAGTAAAACAGCAGAAAATGCCTAGAAACGAACCGAAGATAGTCACTAACAAAGTCTAGCAATTCGCTCCAATATAATTTTAGCATTAAAAATAAAAAAGTAGTGCATTACCAGACGCAGCCATCATGTCTCCTGAAATGTACCTACATTTGTGTAAGTAAAACTAAAACTCTTTGATGATAATCTAGACTTGGACATACGCCAAAGAAACGGGCTTCTAAATTGGACGAAAATGCACTGTATCTATTTGCTTTAATAAAATTATTGCTATTTATACGTTCCTTGTGGTTGTTACTAGGTCTCGTCAAGTGCTAGAGGGTATACCTAAAACTTTTAATGCCAAAAGAAATGAGGTTTTATTGTATGTTTTAGGTCGTACGAGTATACTTACCTTATTCTGTATATATGTATAGGTCGAGGATAAACTTAGCCATTATCACAGATAAGTCACCGACAGTTCTCAGTACCGGAAAACCTTTATACCTACTAAAATTCCTATCGCTGTATTTGTAGGAATTTCGGCTTCCAAAAGATTAAGGAAAATACAAATATAGAATAATTGGGTTTATTTGTGACTACAATTTAAATTAAATACTTGACACCTACTCATTCTTAACCGACCCTAATTAAATCATACATCTCACAATTACATATCTAATAACAATGTAATTAGCAATTCTTCATCATGGGAAAATATAAGAGGAATACCATACCTACATTAATATGGTGATTATTCAGTCACAGACCAGTAATTAAACAGTATATTCCATTTGACAATAATTTTGTTACGTGTAGGTAAACCAGTAAACTTATACGTATATATAAGGTAATCTTCCTCAAAACTGGCAAATTTTTATCTTAGCAAAAATTACCAACGCTGCGTTTGCGCTCATTTACGATGCGTAGGCACTCGGCCGCAAGATTCGCTGGAAATCCAATTAAAAAGTTTGGCGTTTCGGCAAAGTGCTCCCACATCATCCTGGTGTCAATACCTACGTGGTCTAATTTTTCTAAATTCAGTGTCGACCGGCGTTTTGAGATCATTCGAAAATAGCCAAGATGTCGAGAGTTAGCGGACCTATGCTCCAGTAGCCGAGATCGCTGAGCCGGAAGATATCGTGATTTTATTACATCGTTAATACTCACAAACAGTAAAGTTTATACTCAGAAGTAAATAAAATATTTGAAATAGATACAAATAAATAGATAGAAGTATAATCATCTGCGTAGCCTTTTTCCCAACTATGTTGGGGTCGGCTTCCAGTCTCACCGGATGCAGCTGAATACCAGTATTTTACATGGAGCTACTGCCTATCTGAAATAAATAGATAGAAGTACCTATCGATACATAAACAGATAGGTACCTACATCTACCTACACGCAGTCCTATAATTTTCGTACTAAGTAGGTACTTATATGGTAAAATCTAAACTAGATTTAGTTTAGTTTAATTTAAGACTAGAATTTCAACTTAATTATGTACGTAGGTATCTAATCAATTTTACACACAAAGAAGTCGAAATGGAAAGTCAAAAACATTAGCAAATTAAAGGTTAATTTCATGGTAATCATAAAACCACTATCAGTAATCCAATTATAAAAGTAAGTATCAATAACATAACGGTGCAAAATGAAAAAAAAGAGAATTTATTTATTTAATACTTCAAGCACATAAATGTACAGAGGCGGACTTAGGCATTTTCTACCAGTCAACCTTTGGGTGATGCAGAGATAGTGGTAGGTGCAATCAAGAACATTGACGAATAAATATTTTAAATATAAAGATATGCATAAACCTATTAAAACTATGAATATAATATATATACCTAATTAGGTACATAAAAATATAAGCACAAATAAATATACATAAATACATGAATATATACTTAATAAGAATCATAATGAACTAGCCAATCAAAAATTAAATAGCAAAGCTAATAAATTGCAATACTAACTCCTTAATTACCTTTTAGATATAAATGGGTCTTTTTACTTATAAATAGGTATGTAGGTACAGTCAACAAAAGAGATAAGTATGCAGGATCGTCGGATATAGTTGAAGTTTAGTAAGAAATCCGATAGATGTTGTCGACTGAAATTTAATTTGATAAATGAACTGTTTGTTTTCTATTAATTTTATTTTATTTTATTCGCGAAGATCCATCGGTTTCTTACTAAACTTCAACTATTATCCGACGATCCTGCATACTTATCTCTTTTGTTGACTGTACATACCTCTTTTCCTTTTTTTCTTTAAAATTATTCATCAAATATATTAAATATATTGGATAAAAGCCCCCGATTCAAACAAAAACTAGCCGTCCACCGACGACGCGAGGAGTGCGAGGACGCTTGCATAAAAATATTTCCTACGACTAAGTTAAAGGGACAGTAAAAATAGTTTTTAAAGGTTTTTAAAGGGCTCCCATACAACAAACGTGTTTTTTTCGGCGTTTTTGCCGTCTGTCTGTCACGAGGATGTATTTCAAGAACCGCGGTAGCTAGACAGTTGAAATTTTCACAGATGATGTATTTCTGTTGCCGCTATAACAACAAATACTAAAAACAAAATAAAATAAATATTTAAGGGGGGCTCCCATACAACAAACGTGTTTTTTTCGGCGTTTTTGCGGAACCCTTCGTGTGCGAGTCCGAGTCGCACTTGGCCAGTTTTTTTCTATGCAGTCCGACAGTGACCGCGCTTTATTTCATGTAGTCCCCTTGAGTATTTGAGTTTTTGACAGAGAGTAGTATATTCCTTGGTTTTTGAGGAGTATTTTATCCAGTACGATTAGTTTGTCACAACCATGGACGTAATATATATTATATCGTCGTTGATAGTCCAATACCGCGTAACTAACATTATTCAAAACCGCGAATGTACAAAAAAAAAAGCAAAAATGAGATTTCGCGGCTGTAGGTAGGTAACTTGATTGTGATTGGCGTGAACCCGTATTTACGTAATTTTTTTTTTTTTTGCTTTTTTTTTTATACGCGGTTTTGAATAATGTTAGTTACGCAGTATTGGACTATCAACGACGATATATATATTACGTCCATGGTTGTGACAAACTAATCGTACTGGATAAAATACTCCTCAAAAACCAAGGAATATACTACTCTCTGTCAAAAACTCAAATACTCAAGGGGACTACATGAAATAAAGCGCGGTCACTGTCGGACTGCATAGAAAAAAACTGGCCAAGTGCGACTCGGACTCGCACACGAAGGGTTCCGCAAAAACGCCGAAAAAAACACGTTTGTTGTATGGGAGCCCCCCTTAAATATTTATTTTATTTTGTTTTTAGTATTTGTTGTTATAGCGGCAACAGAAATACATCATCTGTGAAAATTTCAACTGTCTAGCTACCGCGGTTCTTGAAATACAGCCTCGTGACAGACAGACGGCAAAAACGCCGAAAAAAACACGTTTGTTGTATGGGAGCCCTTTAAAAACCTTTAAAAACTATTTTTACTGTCCCTTTAACTTAGTCGTAGGAAATATTTTTATGCAAGCGTCCTCGCACTCCTCGCGTCGTCGGTGGACGGCTAGTTTTTGTTTGAATCGGGGGCTTTTATCCAATATATTTAATATATTTGATGAATAATTTTAAAGAAAAAAAGGAAAAGAGGTATGTACAGTCAACAAAAGAGATAAGTATGCAGGATCGTCGGATAATAGTTGAAGTTTAGTAAGAAACCGATGGATGTTCGCGAATAAAATAAAATAAAATTAATAGAAAACAAACAGTTCATTTATCAAATTAAATTTCAGTCGACAACATCTATCGGATTTCTTACTAAACTTCAACTATATCCGACGATCCTGCATACTTATCTCTTTTGTTGACTGTACCTACATACCTATTTATAAGTAAAAAGACCCATTTATATCTAAAAGGTAATTAAGGAGTTAGTATTGCAATTTATTAGCTTTGCTATTTAATTTTTGATTGGAGATGCCGATGCATTCCACCAGTTTCTATGACAAATCTTTTACTGTTCAAGCAGTACGGTTATGGAATGACTTGCCCGTGTCCGTAAGGCGTGCTCAATCTTTGTCCACTTTTAAAATTATGGTTAAAAAGCACTTCCTCTCTCCTTAAACATCATCAGTACTTATATTTTCTTTGCTCCTGTTTCATGTTTATTATTGTATGTATATATTTATTTAGATTAGTATAATATACTTTATGTATGTATTTATTGTATTATATAAATGGTACACCACAGACTACCTACAGTATTTGTCTGTCCTTCCCCTTTTTAATCCATCCAAAGGTAGTCTAAAGATCGCTTTTAGCGATAAGACCGCCCATTGTGTCACCCTTTGTACAGTTTCTATAATTATGTCTGTAATTTATATGGTGTACATAATAAAGAGTATTCTATTCTATTCTATTCTAAGTATATATTCATGTATTTATGTATATTTATTTGTGCTTATATTTTTATGTACATGTAATAGGTTTATGCATATCTTTATGCAGATCTAGGGATAAAAATGGGCCATCGTAAGCCATTGTGTACTGTCCAACCAGAGATTATATTTATAATTTTCCAGGTCTGAATTCTGAATGGCTATGTCTGCTGAAATATGCTAAGGGTTGCTGATTAGGCGTTTGTGCATGACGCGTGATCTAGAAAAATAATAAAATTAATTCAACAACATGATTAAAATCCACGTAGCTAGGCTCAAAATTTTCGAATAATGTTTAAAAAAATATTCATTTGTCTATCGTTCTTGTTTTCTTTCATTGTGATTGGTTACAAA